>CM035808.1:70160973-70695273 GCA_020466095.1 Chlorops oryzae | reverse complement strand
TCCGTTGGCCAAAAACAAGCTAAAAGAAGTAGAAAAAAAAAGCTAAGAGCAAGTTTAAATAGGGAGAAAGAATCTAAAACCCGCAATTTTGTCGAGAACCTTACGCCCAGAGGCTCAAATCGTAGTTCCTTGTGGTTGGCCAACCGCTCTATGGAGACCCCAGTACAGAGTGAAACACCCGTTCGGTGTCTCAACAGTGGATGGGCGCGCGCAGATGAAGAGAAAGCTATGGTTTTTGCTTTACACCTCAATAAAGTATTCCAACCGAATCCGAGCAATGCTGAGCATATTCTCCCAACTTTGTCCGAAAACACTCGTAGAATTTCCATACAAATCAGTTCAAAAGAAATTGCCAGTATCATAAAAAATGAACTTGTCTGCAAAAAAGCCCCGGGACATGATCTTGTCACTCCAAAAATGTTAAAAATATACCATTCGTAGCAGTACAGTTTTTAACAGTCTTATTTAATGCAATTATTGAATTCAGCTACTTCCCAAAAAATTGGAAACGGTCGGTTATTAAAATGGTGCCAAAGCCAGGAAAAGATCCTACCCAAACATCCTCTTATAGACCAATTAGCCTCCTGCCTTGTCTCTCAAAGTTATTCGAAAAGTTACTCATAGCTAAATTAACACCTTATCTGCAAGAGCAGAACATTATCCCTCCACATCAATTCGGGCTTAGAAAACAACACGGTTGTTGGAAATTATCTTTAAACCTTCTGGTTCGAATCCTTCGAGCCAGAGTTTAGGAAAACAAAGAGCTATTTTTTTGAGAGCGTTTATTTTTTATTTATAAAAAAAAGGCTTCAAATTAAAATAGTTTTTTTTTCTTTTTTTTTCAAGTCCAAATATTTCCCAACTTTTCTTCTCATTCAATTCAAAATTCTTTTAGAACATTGATTTTTAAACAAACGAATAGAAAAAAGAAAGGTAGTATGATTAAATTCTCAACATTCTCCCTCTCGTTAAAAGCTCGTTTTAACCGAATCAATCTTGAGAATTTTGAGGTCGTACATCCAACTTGGCCAGTTTTGCAACCGGTCTTGTATACAGTCCTCCACTAGTTGCAACGGCTGCGCTTCGCACTTGACCATCCTTGGATTTGTTGACAGTTTTTACGATACCCCTTGGCCAATTGTTCCTTGGTAGCATTGGGTCAACCACTATTACTATATCGCCGACTTCGAGAGGAGTGCTTTTGCTGAACCACTTTGTGCGTTTGGTAAGTGTAGGGAGATATTCATTTACCCAACGTTTCCAGAATTGATCTGCAAAATATTGCGCCTTTCTCCAATTTTTCCGCAGGATGTACTCATCTCGAGTAAACTCACCAAGAGGTTTATCTCCGTTGGAAGAACCAAGTAGAAAGTGATTTGGGGTAAGCGCTTCATCATTTGTCGAATCTAGATCAACGAAGGTGAGAGGTCTTGAGTTAATTACTCGTTCGCATTCCAGTAGACCATTGTAAAGAGTGTCTTCAGTAAAAATGAAGCTTGGGGTTATTTGGTAAAGAACCTTCTTTACTGTTTGAACTAAGCGTTCCCAGCTTCCACCCATATGCGGTGAGGCTGGTGGATTGAAATGCCACCTGGTGGTTGATGACGTAAACTTCTCAGAGAGATTTGTTAGGTTTACTGCTTTCAGTGAGTTTGCAAGCTCCGTCTCAGCTCCCTTGAAGTTTGTGCCGTTATCGCAATAAATTCCCATTGGGGTTCCTCGGCGAGCAAAAAAGTTTTGAATAGCCATAATACAGCTGTCAGTAGTCATATTTCGCGCTATTTCGATATGTGTTGCGCGAATCGTAAGACAGGTAAATAGCACTCCCCACCGTTTTTCCTGATGCCTTGAAACCTTGATATACAGTGGGCCAAAATAATCGATTCCGACGTAGGAAAATGGTCTAGTGAATGACGAAAGCCGAGCTTTGGGAAGTGGCGCCATTTCAGGAACGTGTGGCGTTGCGCTTAAATTTTTGCAGTATTGACAATTGCCGCGCACTTTTTTTAACAGGGCTCGCAATTTAGGAATGTAAAATTTTTGACGCAATTCGGTTAGGCATGTGCTATGATGAATATGATGAAATTTGGTATGATAATCGTGAATTAGAAGAGACGTGCCATAATGGTCTCTTGGCAGTATTATTGGTCGTTTTGCATGTTCAGAAACTATAGAGGTTGCATCGATTCTGCCTTGCATTCGAATTATACCATCCTCATCTAAATATGGGGAACATTTAAACAAAATGCTTGACTTCGACAGTTTCCCATTGCGGCTCCGGAGTTCAACGATCTCGTCCTCAAAAGATTCAGCTTGTATTTGCTTTAGCAAGAAATTTTCTGCCGTCGTATAAGTTTCAGTTTTGAAAGGGATTTCTGACTTCTTTTGTCTTAGATTATATATGAACGTAAACACTTTTACAAGGGTGTTCAGCAGTCGCGTCCATGAGGAGAATCTTTGAAAATTAATGACACTGTCATTCTTACCTTTACAATGCAGCGTTACAAGGTGTGGCCTTAATTCTTCAGTAGCCTTTAGAAGTTGAGAAGTTCTGGGCCACATCGACTCGTCATTTTTTAAGAAAGTTGGGCCCTCGAACCATCTGCTTGACATGTCGAATCTGAATGTTGCTTTCCATTTGGTGGCGTCATCTGCTACGTTCTCTTTTATCGGTACATATCGCCACTCCAAAAAATTGCTACTCTCAAGAACCTCTCCAACGCGATGCATAACGAATTGCTTGTAGTTTCTCGGATCAGCACTCAGCCATGCCAACACGGTTCTTGAGTCCGACCAGAAACAGCGTTTTTCAAAATTAAAGTCGCACGTGGCAATCGAATTAGCCAAGCGAACACCAAGTACTGCTGCCATCAGTTCCATTCGTGGAATTGATATCGGCTGCTTCGGAGCGACCTTTACTTTGGCTGCTATCAAGGATAGCTTGACGTCCTGGGATGAGGATACGCGGCAGTAGGCAACGGCAGCATACGCGCATTCGCTGGCATCTACGAATATATGAAGTTGAGTCTGAGAGCCTGGCTTGGTGTTGTACCAACGAGGAACTCTAACTTTTTCAATATTTGGTAGCAATTCTACCCAGATTTTCCATTTTTTGAAAATCTCATCGTTCACTTCGTCAGTCCATCCTTCTGTAGTTCTCCACACCTCCTGCAACAAGATTTTAAGGTAGACGACATAATGGGACAAAAACCCCATTGGGTCGAATATCGACATTAAGGTTCTAAGAATATCGGTCTTGTTCGGGCGTTTCAGTCCAGAGAGCACATCTTTATTTACTCTATTTAATCTTAAAGAGTAGGTAAATGTGTCGTCTTTTGTGGACCACCACATACCAAGAACTTTCTCGACTGACGAATCTTCCATTTTTGTACCGATAGAAACGCTTGAAGGCTCCTCCAACTCCCCAAGCATCTCTATTACAAAATTTGAATTCGACTTCCAGTTCCTTATTAAGAACCCACCCTTGCCATGTATGTATGCAACTTGCCTAGCCAACTTGATTAATTCATCCTCTGAGTCCGCGCAGTCTAGCAAATCGTCGACATAGTGATGGTTCTTTATTGAGTTAACGGCTCGCGGGAATTGCTCTTCGAATTCTGTCGCGTTTAAATTTTTCACGAATTGCGCAGCGCTTGGCGAACACACAGCACCAAATGTCATTACTTGCATGATGTATATATCTGGATCTCTATTGCTTTCGCCATTCCTCCACAGAAATCGCTGAGCGTTTCGATCCTCTGTACGAATCCTTACCTGGTGAAACATCTCTTTAATATCTCCACAAATAGCGTATTGTTTCATTCGGAATCCGTAGAGAACAGAAAGTAGTGGAGTCACTAAGTCTGGGCCTTTGAGAAGTAAAGAGTTTAGCGAGGTACCTTTTACCTTTGCGGCGGCATCCCAAACCAAACGAATTTTCCCCGGTTTATTTGGATTGATGACGGTAAATATCGGCAGATACCATGTGATACCATTTTCCTTTTCGGCTTCTTCAGCGGACAACTTTCGCGCATATCCCTTTTGAACTAAGGCATTGATCTGCTCGTTAATTATGGGAATATTTTCGGCTTTCGTTTTTTTCTCCAGACACATAAGGCGCTTTGCCGCCATTTGATAGCTATTTGGCACCTGTGGGATGTTTTCTTTCCACAGTAATCCTGTCTCAAATCTGCAGCCGATTCGCTTTGTTGTTTCTTGCAGTATATTCCTAGCGCGCTTTTCTTCTTCGCTCTCCAGCTCGTGCAGTCGTCCAGCATTTTCTAATGAAAGATAGTCTGTGACCATATCGTGGAGTTTTTGCATTTCAAATTCGCAGCTACAATGCTCAAAGTGGTGATTGATACGGCGCGTTAAGTGTAGGTTGCCACCACCGTGAATAACCCAACCAAGACGAGTTTTAGAGGCCATAGGTTCATCGGGTGCTCCCTCCATAACTTTCAGACTATTACAAACAAACCCATTATTGAGACCAATTAGGATTTTAGGACGGACGTTATTGAAGTACGATAATGGAATATTTCGAATATGCTTGTGGTGAATGACGTCGTCTTTTAAGATGGATTGTTCCGGCAAAGAGAGATTCTTTATGGTATATACGTTAAGAAGTTCGTACTTCTTAGAGTTCGGAGTGCAGCCAGAAATTGAACAATTGACTTTCATCGAATTCTTCTCAATGCGTGACGTTTCGGAAGTCCATTTCAAGCATAGGTCACTACCTTCTCCTTTCAAGCCAAGTTGATTGGATATGTCCTCTTGGATGAGTGTGACGCTGGAACCGTGGTCGAGAAAGGCGTATGTTTCTACTTGAATCCCTTTGTTATATAGTTTGACCGGCAGTATCTTGAAATAGGAGCAATTCCTGGATGAGCTTGTATGCGCTGAAACATTGGTCTTCATTTGAAATTTATGCAGTAGCTTGTGATGCCTGGCATCACATCCTTCAATGGGGCATTTTGCATCAGAGCAACGGAAGTTTCCATGTTGTTTGAGGCACAACCGACACAATTTGCACTGACGTACATGATCCCAACGTTCCGATAACTTCATTTTTGAAAATTTTTCACAGTTTTCAATTTTATGGTTATTGTTGCAGACCGGACAGTACCGTTTAATATGTGAAGTGTCTTCCTTTTCGTGGGCATTTACGTTCCCGGTTATTTTGATGGAACCCATATTTGGAGTAATCTTCACTATTGCCTCAGCGATATCAAATAACCACATAGAAAAACTAGAGATATCCGGATTACTGCCTACGCAGTACATAGCCCAGTTTAGTTTTGTTTGTGGGGGTAGCTTGTCTACGAGTTCTTGAAGCAGTTGTGGATTATGCTTATGATTGTTTAAACCAGAAGCTTCTAGAGACGAACAAAGGTTGCGGACTGAAATTGAATAGCTCACGAGACTGTCCAATCTGTCGGCCTTTGGCGGGGGCTCGCAGCGAATTTTTTGTAATAAGGCGTTAATTAGTATCTCGGGGCGGCCAAACATCATTTTTAGTATACTGATGATTTCCGGTACATTGTTTGGGAGCAGAAGATGGCTACTCACCACTTCAAACGCCTTACCCTTGAGGCATTTCTGTAATCTCAACAAATTTTCAGATTTAGAAAATCCGCAAAGACGAGTACTTTCCTCGAACGCGCTAAAAAATATTGGCCAGTCCTCAGGTTTGCCACTGAAAATTGGCAGGTCCTTTGAAAAGGAATGGCGCGCAGAAAGTTGGCCGCGCGTTAAGCCAGACTCCTCCTCTGAAGTTCTCCCAGCTACAGTACCTTCATTGTGTTCTGCATGCGTTGTAGACTGATTCGCAGAAGCTCTACTTTCACGCGGAACGCAAGGTGCGACAGCGTCAACCCACTTCTTCGTTTGGTTACTTGTGCTTCGACCACTTGCCACTCCATCCTCTGACATTGCCAGGATTTCAAATTTTCTTTGGAGGAACCGAGCTTCTAGAGCCTTTTCCTCCTCGAGTTGTTGAAGCTCCAAATTGATGCTGCGTCTTGAGATACGAGAGCCAACGGACAGAGCTTTTTCACTGTTATCCTTGGTGAGTTTACATTTGCTGCATAGCCACTCTTGACTTTCGATGGACTGAGTTACTCCAGCACAGGAAAAATGGAACCAGACGTTGCACTTATCGCATTGGACCATTTCTGAGGTATCCTTTGCCTCGCACATACCACAGCTTGTTTTGGGATTCGCACCAACACGTCCTTTTTTCGATTTTTTCTTCATTGGCGGCGTTCGCATCATTTTTTTTTTTTTTGAAGATTAAGGACCGTTCTTACATAGGATTTCTTTCTTTTTATTTTAATTTGAAGGATGTTGGAAATTATCTTTAAACCTTCTGGTTCGAATCCTTCGAGCCAGAGTTTAGGAAAACAAAGAGCTATTTTTTTGAGAGCGTTTATTTTTTATTTATAAAAAAAAGGCTTCAAATTAAAATAGTTTTTTTTTCTTTTTTTTTTTCAAGTCCAAATATTTCCCAACTTTTCTTCTCATTTAATTCAAAATTCTTTTAGAACATTGATTTTTAAACAAACGAATAGAAAAAAGAAAGGTAGTATGATTAAATTCTCAACAACGGTACTATTGAACAGGTAAATCGGATTACAAATGAAATAAGACTTGCCTATGAAAATCGGGAGTACTGCTCTGCAGTATTCCTTGATGTGCAACAAGCCTTCGATAAAGTTTGGCATGACGGACTGTTATACAAAATCAAAAGAATACTTCCCTTTAATTTTCACGCGATCTTTCAGTCATACTTAAAACATAGAACGTATCAAGTAAGACATAACTCATTTATTACAAAAACCTTCAAATAAACGCGAAGTCCCCCAAGGGAGTGTTGTTGGGCCTTTTCTTTACCTTGTATACACAGCAGATATTCCAAATAACGATAGAATATTGATTTCAACATTTGCTGATGACACAGCGGTACTTAGTCGGCACAAGAACATAAGTATCGCAACTTCTCAGCTCCAAGATCACTTGAGCGAAATCCAAAGCTGGTTATCTAAATGGCGTATCAAAATTAATGAGCCTAAATGTCAACACATTAATTTCACGCTCAATAGAAAAGCTTCTCCAGACATTTTCCTTAATAATGTACGCATCCCACAATGTGAGGAAGTCACATATCTCGGTATTCATTTGGACAACCGACTGACATGGCGTAAGCATATTGAAGCCAAGAGAACACAAATGAAGCTTAAAGCCAACAGCCTGCACTGGTTAATAAATAGCCGCTCTCCTCTAAAGCTTGAATATAAAATCCTTCTATACAACCAAGTTATAAAACCAATATGGACGTATGGTTTACAATTGTATCGAAATGCCAGCTCTTCGAATATAGAAATCCTGCGAAGAGCACAGTCCAAGATCCTAAGGACTATAACAGGAGCTCCTTGGTTTGTTTTGAATGAACGGATCCATAAAGAGCTCAACGTAGAACTGGTTAAAACAGAGTTCACTAATATCAAAGAGAAATACTTCAATAAATTGCGCAGACATGTAAATCCACTTGCCCGTGGATTATTGAACACATCGTACTCTTCGAGATTGAAAAGAAATGACCGGCCAGCAATTATAAATTGTTCTACAACAGCACGTGCAATCCATGCACATTCATAAACTCAGCTTTCCTAGCTGATCGTCTACTCGGTGGGTGCACTCCATGCACCCTTGCAATCCACGCACAGCCTAGCTGCTTAAAATCTTCGTTTCCGCACCGTCAATATTTAACGTGTTTCTTCACACGTCAGCAAAGCCCAGTTTTCGGTATCCGAGGCCCGCAATGAACTTATTATTAAGTCATAAACTTTTCAATTAAGAAAATGCTTTGTGATTTGTAATATTGTCCAATTAGGTGTAAGATTTAAAATCTTATTGCTAGACTCCTATATTAGAGGAGTGATCCAATAAATAATAAAACGTTTTTAAAAAAAAAAAATAAAACTCTCAAGGCCAATCAATGGAAATATGTGGAATTAACTTGGAATATCCAGTTTTCTCACATGGACAATTGTATGTTGCCTGTTCACGTGTTGGCAAACCACAAGTATTATATATTTACGCTAAAGATAGTCAAACGAAAAATATTGTTTACGTAGAGCACTAAATTAAAACGTTGTATTAAAGAAGTTACTTCAATTTCAATCTTAAATTCTTAAGTAAAGTTAAGTTAAGTTACGTTCAGTCAAGAGTAACTGAGCCATGAGACGCAGCAACGCGCGGCAAGAAATGTGGTTTACGACCATGGACATAATTCGCGAAATTCGCAAAATTTTATTATTTAAATTTCACACAAAAAATGCATAAAAACCTAGAGTATTTAAAAACATACTACTTTATCACTTTTACTACTTTTGCCAAATATCAAGCTGTACCGAGAGAGGCAACGAGCGCGGGTCATACGAAGCTGGCGCGAAGGCTCGCGGAGCGAGCCTTGGTGCCAGCTAGTATATGTATATAATTTTTATTCGAATATCTCCCTATTATACAAAAAAAATTTTTTTTTCGCGTGTACTTTTCTTTTTGTGTGGCGGATCCAATATGGCTGACTTTTTTCAAAAATGGAAAGTGGGTGAGGGGGAGAGGGAGAGAGGTAGAGAGGGAGAGAGGGAGCGAGGGAGAGAGGGTGAGTGGGTGGGAGGGTGATATGGTGAGAGGGAGAGAGGCTGAGAGAAATTTTTTTTGCTGATTTTTTTGAGGGCGAGAAGGAGAG
Source organism: Chlorops oryzae (assembly GCA_020466095.1). Lineage (NCBI taxonomy): Eukaryota > Metazoa > Arthropoda > Insecta > Diptera > Chloropidae > Chlorops > Chlorops oryzae. Next base: position 70,686,524 of record CM035808.1, on the reverse strand, counting down.
ATGGTGAGACGGTGAGAAGGAGAGTGGGTAAGAGGGAGAGGGGGAGAGAGCGTGAGAGTAAGATGAGAGCGTTAGAGGGAGAGAGGGAGAGAAGGAGAGAAGGTGAGAATGTGAGAAGGAGAGAAGGAGAGAGAGAGAAAGAAGGAGAGATGGAGAGGGTGAAAGGGGGAGAGATATGGTGAGAGGGAAGGAGGGATGTTGAGATGGTAAGAGGGTGGGAAGGTTGGATGGAAGAGAGAGAGAGAGATGGCGAAGCGATCGTCTGACATTTTTCAAAAATGAAAAGTGTGAGAGATGGTGAGAGGGATAGAGGGTGAGATGGTGAGAGGGAGAGGGGGTGAGTGGAGAGAGTGTGGAGAGAGTGTGGAGAGAGAGAGAGTAGAAGCAGTTGAGAGTTTTAAAAGAAAGGGAGAGAGGTAGAGAGGAAGAGGGTGAGAGGTGAGAGAGGAGAGGGAGGAGTGGGAGAGAGGGAGAGAGTGTGGAGAGAGAGGAGAAGGGAGAGAGAGGAGAGAGGGAGAGAGGGGAGAGAGGAGAGGAGAGAGGGAGAGAGGGAGAGAGGGAGAGAGGGAGAGAGGAGAGAGGGAGAGAGGGAGAGAGGGAGAGAGGAGGGAGAGAGGGAGGAGAGGGAGAGGAGAGGGAGAGAGGGAGAGAGGGAGAGAGGGGAGAGAGGGAGAGGAGAAGGGAGAGAGGGAGAGAGGGAGGAAGAGAGAGAGGGAGAGAGGGAGAGAGGGAGAGAGGGAGAGAGGGAGAGAGGGAGAGAGGGAGAGAGGGAGAGAGGGAGAGAGGGAGAGAGGGAGAGAGGGAGAGAGGGAGAGAGGAGAGAGGGGAGAGGAGAGAGGGAGAGAGGGAGAGAGGGTGAGAGGGAAAGAGGGAGAGAGAGAGAGGGTGATGTCGAAGCGATCGTGGGAGGGTTCGGGGTTGGTGAGCAAAGCGAACAGGGGGCGAAGCCCCCTAGTATAACTATATAAAGATTTTTCTTCCGTTCTTTTTATTCTAAAATTTTTAACAGGGTTCGATTTTTTTATGAATGAAGTTTTATATTTGACCATCTTCATATTTCATTAATTATTATTTGGGCTTTTGGTCCCTCATTTTTCACTTATGGTGAAAAATGTATTATTTGGCAATTGTAAAAATTTTTTTATAAATTTCCGAGAAGTGTGGAAAGCCGGTATCTTTAACCAACACCTTAGCCACTCTGACCACCTCAGCGATGTGAGGTAGGTCGGCTAAATTGTGCATATATTTGCACCATTGGCGTGCCCGCCTTATTGTTTATTATAATTAATGAAATATGACGATGGTCAAAAATAACAATTAACAATATCTGAGTCGAAGTCGAGGCTTCCAATTGGATATTTACTCATGCTTGATCGTGCTAAGTGTTGTAATTTCAATTTCAATTTATTGCTGTTATTAATGCACACAGATAAGACTGTCAGTCTCTTACAGTACTAGGCATTCATTTGAATGCAATTATGAATGCAATATTTACTAAACTTAATCTAAGATCGGATTTAAATACATCAATTTTCCAACCAATAACCTGCTTAATTGATAACAATTTCGAAAGTAATAACTATTAATGATAATAAAATAATTAGAATTTAAATAAAGTAAATCAAATTAGGTTACAATAATACTTTTACGAAAAATACCTGCTTACTGCCAACTTAAAACGTCGAAATCTATATTCGGTTTTTATATAATTTGGTAGTGAATTCCGTAACTTAGCAGTGCTAACAAAAAACATTCTTGAGGTAGCAAGAAACTGTGATTGAGGAACTATTAGATTATGTGTGCGAGTTGATTGTGCAAAGTTTAAATTGGAGCGTAAGTAACTAGGACATATGCCATATATTAATTTGTGCATGAATAGTAGGTTGCGTATCTTCAAATGGGTGGGGAGATTGAATTTTAAAATTTTGGCGGTGTAGTAAAAAAATATGATCAAATTTTCGTTTAGAAAACACAAATCGAGCTGTGTTATTAAGAGCAACTTGTAGTTTATGCATCGATGAAGCATCCATATTTCCATATAGTATATCAGCATAGGACAAGAGTGGTAAAATAAGTGAGGATACCAATTTTATTTTAATTTCTTGTGAAACAAAATCTGCTGTTTGCCACAATTTTCTAAGAACAAAATAGATTCTTTGAATTGTATAATTCACATGATCGCAGCAGTTTAGCCTGCTGTTTATTTTGAATCCCAGGCTTGTAACACTATTTTCGAAATCGATTGGAACATTATTGAGCAGTACTTTTGGAAGATGTTCTAGATTGTAATCAGAATGTGATATGGCAATAGCCTTAGTTTTAGCAATATTCAGATTGAGAAAGTTTACACTAGCCCATTCTGAGATAGATTCTAGATATTCATTTAACCTATAAATCAGATCTTCTGACAAACCAATAGGCCTAGAAATATAGACTTGGGCATCATCTGCATACAGGTGGATATTCGTATTTTTGCAGCAAGCCACAATGTCGTTAACCAAAATGCTGAAAAGCATTGGCCCCAATATAGAACCTTGAGGAACTCCATACAAAATTGTACTAGAGGATGAAACTGATCCATTCGAAAGTACGTGTTGCTTCCTTTTTGTTAAATAACTTTCAACTAACTTAATTGCACTGGCATTGAAGCCATACTCGAGTTTTAATTTGCCTAACAACAAACAGTGATTGACAGTGTCGAAGGCTTTTGAAAAGTCCAGTAATACAAGGATTGATAGAAAGCCTTTGTCGAAGGATTTGCGAATCTGTTCAGTAACGTGCAACATTGCTGTGCAACAACTATGGTATCTTTTGTACCCAGATTGGAATTCAGTTAACATATTATGGTGTTCTAAGTATTGACTTATTTGAGCATATAAACATTTTTCCAATACTTTTGATAGGGCAGGTAGAATGCTTATCGGTCTAAAATCCTTGGGTAACTTAGGGTTATTATTTTTTGCAATGGGATTGATAATCGCCACCTTCCAACAATTAGGAAATTTGAATGAATATATAGAAAAGTTAAATATATGCGTAAGAGGGGAAACAATAAAAGGCAGCAATAATTTTACAAATTTCATATTGGTTGTAAACACCTTTTTTCCAGATATGGTGCTGAAGTAGTCCCACACGTTACAATAGTTAGGTGAAAGTATTTGATTGATTCAGTTAGATTTTTTCGCCAGATAATTGTTTGAAGATTTTGATCAGTTTTGTGAACCAGATTCTGCCGGTACATCTTATCAATGTCTGCTGTAAATGCAATGCGATGTATCCGGAATCTGAGCAGTATTGCGAATAGGTCACTCTGAACGGTAGGTCCGGCATGCGGAACATCATTGAGTGAGAGCCCCGTCGAAGTTTTTCTTGAACCATCAACAACACGGCTTCAACACACAATGATAGGGTATGAGGAAACATGGCGTCAATATTTAATCTTTATGAATTTCCTTCTAGTGCCTCATACTCATTCATAAAGTTCACATACTGCATTTTACAGTTCTTATCCTTACTAAGACGTCTTTACAAAGCAAAAAACCGTTGAAGGGCTAGCTGGCATGAATCTCCAAGCGCAGATACATTTCCCAATCGCGGTAGGTGAACCATGTATCTGCCTTCGTGTGTCCTTGCCACAGTTTGAACAAAGTGAGTTTCGCATAACTTTTCACGATTCTGCCAATTGTCGTTGTACCTCATCGGCATCATCCATTTCCCAGAATTTTTCGACCATTGTTGAAGTTGCATTTTCGTCTTCACTGAAAACTGCGCATGTTGTTGACCTTCCCTGCTCTCCAGCTACCTTTCCAGTAACTATCCATGCTTATACTGAACTTTGTAGGTTAGGACATCCCGATTCTAATTTGATTTGTTGCGGCCGAAGTATATCAGTGTGAAATTTTGCACCTAGAAGGACATCGACTCTTTCTGGTGTGACGAGTTTAATATCTGACAGTTTAATGTTTTGCGGTAGATTCCAATCTGATGTGTCAATATGGCATGATGGCTGTGCAGATACTATATACGATAGAATGAACGCTTCAAGCTGTGCTGAATACTTTCCATTTGGTGAATTCAATGCAACATTCACTCGTTGGGTTAAATGTCGAGTATTTCGCCCGATTCCTTCAATACAAAGAGATGATTTTGAGGGAGACACTGCTAGTATTTTTACAGTCCTCTCGGATAATATCTTGACTTGAGATACAGAGTCTAAAAGTGCACGGACTTCGCAACTGCTACCGTTAGTTGCAGTTAACCTATTTTTTCCTGTTGCAAGGAGAACGAATTTTGCACCCAATTGATGGCTGATTGGATAAAGCTACCGTAGCCTGTGTGTCTGTTGCTTTATCTGCAGTTGATTCCTTTTGCTCTGTAGCCACTGTTGACGTGACATTACCTTTTTCATATAAAGGCTTAGATTGTCCTATATAAAATAATATGTTTTTATGTTTTTTTAGGCACTTGAAACAAGATATAGCTGAGCAACTTTTGGATTGAGGGTCGTCTTTAAAGCAGTCGACACACAGCTTGTGGTTTTGTGTCCATTTAAGTCGTTCTGCTGGAGACATCTTTAAGAATTTTCCGCAAAAGTAGATCGGGCATGCCTTAGATTTGGTTGCTGTGGCCGACGATGCTGAATCCGCCCTTTCCTTACCCCCAACGGCTTCCAGAGCTTGGAATCAAAGTTATTATATAGCTTTGTCGATCCAGTTTTTTAACCAGAATATGCAGCAGAAGACGACTCCGTTGATCAGTGTCGACACCTATGTTTTGTTATGCGATCAAACGTTCATCTATGGTGGCATGAAAATTGCGAACGGTGTTTTTCTCAAGTGTGACATTTTTAAGAGCCAAAATCTTTTCAATAACGAATCCACTAAGCACTCGTTTATTGTTGAAACGTTCTTCTAGAATTGTCCATGCTGATGTATAGTTTTCTTCTGTTTGGTTGTGATGTCGTCTGTTTCTCCAGTGAGGTTGGGTTTTAAATACCACATTTTCTCTATGTTCGGCAATGTTTTTTGATAAATAGTACGCTTTAAAATATCAGAAAAGTTCTGCCATTTCAATAGGTTGCAATCAAACTTCCGTATTGATATTTTAGGCTAGTTGCCAGTGTAACGTTCGGTCCTGAACGTTAGCAGAGAAGCCAGGATCAATCCCAAGTTAATTCTTCTGAATTAACTTTTTCGGCATAAAAAGACTAAGACGTTTGTTAGAAGTGGACCGGTATACGGCGTGAGCTAGTATCCGTCTTACTTTATTTAGTTGAAGTCTTAGTCTGCTTTCTAGTACAAAATATCATAGCTTATATACTAATTTTAACAGCGCGAAAGTGCTGAAGAAACATATGGACTCTTTGTTTTATTTTAAGAAATTTTAGCTGCGTTGGAAAAATCAATCCAAAACAATTCGATGTCATTGAATTGTAATGGGTTCATATTTCATGTGAAACATGCATGCTTACTTGTACCTTTTTTTTATTGGTATCGCTTTTCGTCAAAAAAACGAAAGGCAAGGGCTGACCGTTGCCGGCGTGTGTGCATATTGCAGCTTGTACGTTTTTTGAGTGTAAGCAATTGTTCGAGGCATTTATGACTGAGACAATTGCTTCTTAGTGCATTGGCAAAATAAAACGTAAAAGAAAAGAGTGAAAGAAATTGAAAGTATTGCCCGACATTGCTAGGTTAAAATGTTGTGCATATGTTATCTTACAACACCTTCCCTCTTTTTTGAAAAATCTTTAGAGATTTTTCATATATCTTAACATTTTAATTTAATTAATATGATTTTTCTTATATCAATATTTTTGGTTTTTAATAGTAAAATCTTGTATGTATTAAATTTATTGAGTCAATTATATAAAATTTAAAATTCTAATGCTACTTTTATAAAAATTTTAATATTATTTATTGGTGATTGAATTTCTAAAGCTAATTATTGAATTTATTATATGTAGTGCACTACTAGGTATATTTTGGATTAAAATTACAATATTAAGCTAATTTTAATCTATTCTTGTGTACATTTAAAATTTTATTTTTGTATTTTATTTTACAATTTCCTAAATTATCAATATCAACTACTGTACAAGGTCCCTTATAATTGGGATCCAATTTATGATTGGTTTCGTCTTTCAGGTATACAATATTATTTGGCTTTATTATAAGTGGTTTAGCCTTTTTGTCATATTGAAGTTTTGTGATACTTTTTGAATTTTCATAACAATCATGCGCTCTTTTGTGTGCTTCTTGCAATCTAAATTTAATTTCTTTGTCATATGCATCAAAATTGTAAACAGGATCAGTTTTTTTATTCTCCAAAAATTTTGGGATTTCTACTCGTTTTCCAAAAACTAATTCAAAAGGTGTGTATCCATGTATTGTAGATGGAGTCGTATTATAACAGAATGAAAAATATTTAAGCCATTCGTCTCAGTCGGATTTTTCTATGTTTATGTAGGAACGAATGTATTCATTAAAAATTCTGTGATTCCTTTCGACTGTACCTAGTGTTTGGTGGTGATATGCAGTAGATGTTTTATGTTCAATTTTAAATAATTTGCAGATTTCTTGAAGTACCTGATTTTTATATTCAGTTCCCATATCAGTAAGTAATTCTTTAAATGGACCAAAAGTTAAAATGCAATTGTCTATAATAGTTTTAGCAACTGATTTGGCTGATTTGTCGGGAACTGGTATAGCTATTAGATACTTTGTGAAATCGCAAATCATTGTAACAGCATATTCATTTCCATTCTCAGATCTAGGTAATGGACCTATTGTATCTATTTGTAGTCGGTGGAAAGCTTTTGTTGGGGTTTCTGTTTTTACCAACGGTTCTAAGAAATTTTTCCCTGATTTGTTTGTTTTACATTTCTCGCATTTTCTAACAAAGTCTCTTACGTCTGTTGTCATATTCTTCCATACGTAATATTTTCGTAATTTTGCTAACAGTCTTGTGATGCGAGGGTGTCCATCTAATACAGGGTCATCATGAAACTTTATTAAAAGTGACTGAATTTCTTGCTTGGAAGTAATTTCTTTAATTTCGGGTGTTATGACAATTTCTACCTTTTTTAATATTTCGTTGCCTATTGATTTAAATTCATTTATGTCGACATATTCAAATAATTTATTATTAATTGCGATTTTCATCTTTTTATAGCCTATATTGCCAACTATATTCTCAAGTTTCGGAAAGAATTGCACTAATGCAAGTTTTCCGTAAGCAATAAGGTTTTTCAATTTTAGTTCATGAACTTTCAATTTTCCTTTAAATAACATAAGGGTGCACCTGTTATAATCAAATTTTAGGCAAGGTAGTTTTTTGACGTCTTGAGTCACTAATGACTCATTAATTTTGAGAGCTAATTCTTTTTTATCGTTTTTTGGATTTTCGGTTTTTATTTCTTTTTGTTGTTTTGTTTGAGCCCTTGTTTTAATTTTTAAGATAGCTGCGCTGCTATGCGTTATGCCTTTGATTTGCCCAAAATCAATTCGAGATAATGCATCTGCTCCGCAGTTATCTTTTCCTTTGATATATTCTATAACAAATTCGTATTCTTCTAAATCTAATCTCATTCGTGTTAGCTTTGATGATGTATTTTTCATCGAAAAAAGATAAGTTAATGGTTTGTGATCACTTTTTATTACGAATTTTTTTCCATATACATAAGGTCTAAAAAATTTAATCGCCCAATGGATGGCTGTTAATTCTTGCTCAATTACAGACTTATTGCTTTCGCCTTTTGTGAAAGATCTTGACGCGAATGCAATTGGTAACTGGACACCATCGTAATTTTGTGATAGCACTGCGCCGCACGCTATCTTTCTTGCATCTGTCGTTATGCAAAAGTCTTTATTGAAGTCAGGGTATTTCAGTATTCGAGGGGAGAGGAGTGATTGTTTTAGATAATTAAATGCTTTTTCGCAGTTTTCAGTCCATTCAAAAATTGAGTTTTTTCTTGTTTATTTTGTGAGGTGTATTGAATGATGTGAAAAATTTGGTATGAAACGTCTGTAATAATTCATGAAGGCTACAAAACGTCGCGCTTCGTCCGCGTTTGTAGGTTTGGGGTAATTTAGAATTTTGTCATATTTTGCATCGTCGGGTAATATGCCGTTGTCCGTACATTTGTGTCCTAGAAAAGTTACTTCATGTCGGAAAAATGTGCATTTATCTGGGTTTAATTTCAAATTAGTCGATCTACAGATGTCAAATATGAGTTTGAGATTATTTAACATGTGTTTTTCCGAGCATCCAATTACTATTAGGTCGTCCATGTATACAAAGGCTTTATTGGGACCTAAACCTGAGAACGCTAATGACATCATTCTTTGAAATGAGTTTGGAGCAATTTTTAAGCCAAAGGGTAATCGCTTAAACCTAAACGAGCCTTTGTCGCTGGAAAATGATGTTTAGTCTCTTGATTTTTCATTTAGCTTGATTTGATGGAAACCAGAGACTAAATCTAGGCAAGAAAAATATTTTGCTCTTCCAAGCTGATCTAGTATGTCATCTATTCTCGGTAATGGGTATTTGTCGGAAACTAATTTCTTATTAAGCTGTCTGTAATCGATTACTAATCTCCATTTTTTTCTGGATTACCTGGAGATGATTTTTTCGGGACAAGTAGGATAGGGCTATTGTATTGTGAGGCTGAGGGTTCTATGATATCGTCTTGTAACATTTTTGTAATTTATTTGTCTATTTCGGGTTTGTGTGTGTGTGGTGTTCGATAGTTTTTGATATAAACTGGTGTTTTGTCTGTTAATTGAAGATTCTGTTTATAGAAGTTGTTAAAAGTTACTTTGTCTGAATCTAATGCGAATATATCGGTATAATTTTCACATAATGTTAAAAATTTGGATTGGTTTTGTGAGGAGCAATTTTTCTGTAATTTATCTAAAACTATGTTTTTTCTATTGGGTAAGTCTTGTTTGGCATCTATGTTTACTATATGGTAGCATGATAGGCTTTCGGTGATTATTTTTGGGTTATTGATTGTTACATTGTGGTCTAAAGTATATAATATTTTAACGAAAGGTCTATTTTTATTAATGATTGTGTTAGCTATGTAAATGCCTTTCTCTATTTCTTTTGTAGGAATTAAAATTTCGTTTTCGATTACATGAATATTAATTTTCCTAATAACTTCTGCTCTAGCTGGTAGTGTAAGGTAATTTGGAGATGGACTATCAAAAATTGGGATTTCTATATTGCTGAAATTGTTAGGGCGTATTATTAAACGATTTTGGGTTTCTATGCTGTAATCTATGATGCAATTAAATTTTCTTAAAAAGTCTAATCCAATGATTCCATCGCATGGGACAGGGAAATTTTTGTCTACTATTTGAAAATTGTGTGTGAGACTGTGATCATTTATGAATAAGTTTGATATATTATAATTTCTCCTTTTGTTGGTATGGTGCCTTCACCATGCCATTCAATTGAAATATAATATTTTTATTTACGCTTTGTGAACGAATGTGATTATTTTCCTTGTGTATAGATATATCTGAGCCAGTGTCTATGAGAAAAATGCTTGTTGAATCATTTAAAGATGATTCGAGGGACACGTAATTATTTAGTTTTAGATTTATGTTTAAGATTCGGAGTTCGTTTGTGGTAGATTCCCCAGGTGGGCAGGCTGAGGAGCTATACCGTTTTCCGGATTTGTCGCCACATAGTGGGTGTTTCTATTGTTATGTCCACCCCTGTTTTGGCTATTATTTGGATGACCTCTATTGAAATTATTTCGGCTATTAAAATTGCGATTGTGGTAGAAATTGTTATTATTTCCATATCTGGGGTTGGGGTTTCTATTGTTGTAAAAATTATATCTACCGCGGCCCGTAAAATTATTGTTTGGTCGTCCTCTTGTATTTCGTATATGGTTTATGTTGCGAGTTTGGTCGTCTGATGCTGAACCAACGGAAACCAGTTTTGTGATGGCTTCATTCATTGTGTTGAATTGGCCAGCTTGCATGATTATTTTGGTTTTTTCAGATATAGCGTTAGTAATCATTGGATCTACTGCCGCTTGGACTGCAAATTTTTGTGCTAAATCAGTGGTTAGTCCGTCAGATATATATGCATTATGGAGAAGGTTTGTAGCCTCTTCCAATTCTTTTGCATATTCATTAATGTTTTTGCTACCTTGTTTAAGGTTTGAGAGTTTGGCGCTTAGAGCCCGTGACGAGTCACTTTTAACATTTGTTTTAAGTTTGTCTATGATTGAGATAATTGAGGATTCTGTTGTTATTAAATTTCTGGCAAATTTGGTTAGCTTCGTCTTTATAACTGATACCGCGAGAGCTTCGTGAGATTCTTTAATAGATTCTATTATTAGAAGGGCGTTTATGAACCGCTGCAGGTTTTCAAATTTAACATCAAATTCTGGTTGCAGTTTAAAAGCTGTATTTAAGAATTCTATCGGCGTCATGTTTCGCTCGTGCGTTAAACTTACAATAGCGTTGTCGTCAGTTGATCCGTATTCTGAGCCTGTGTCAAGCGATAGGTCGTTATCTGATACGTCTAACAGGTTGGCTGATAAGTCCCCGGTCTAACAAAGAAAAACACATTTTTTTGTCAAAATTCGTTTTTATTATTCAACATAGTTCCCTTCAAGAGCGATACAACGATTATAACGACCTTCCAATTTTTTGATACCATTTTGGTAGTACTCCTTCGGTTTTGCCTCAAAATAGGCCTCAGTTTCGGCGATCACCTCTTCATTGCAGCCAAATTTTTTCCCTGCGAGCATCCTTTTGAGGTCTGAGAACAAGAAAAAGTCGCTGGGGGCCAGATCTGGAGAATACGGTGGGTGGGGAAGCAATTCGAAGCCTAATTCATGAATTTTTGCCATCGTTCTCAATGACTTGTGGCACGGTGCGTTGTCTTGGTGGAACAACACTTTTTTCTTCTTCATATGGGGCCGTTTTGCCGCGATTTCGACCTTCAAACGCTCCAATAACGACATATAATAGTCACTTTTGTTGGTTTTTCCCTTCTCAAGATAATCGATAAAAATTATTCCATGCCCATCCCAAAAAACAGAGGCCATTACTTTGCCAGCGGACTTTTGAGTATTTCCACGCTTCGGAGACGGTTCACCGATCGCTGTCCACTCAGCCGACTGTCGATTGGACTCAGGAGTGTAGTGATAGAGCCATGTTTCATCCATTGTCACATATCGACGCAAATACTCGGGTGTATTACGAGTTAACAGCTGCAAACACCGCTCAGAATCATCAACACGTTGTTGTTTTTGGTCAAATGTGAGCTCGCGCGGCACCCATTTTGCACAGAGCCTTTTCATATCCAAATACTGATGAATGATATGACCAACACGTTCCTTTGATATCTTTAAGGCCTCTGCTATCTTGATCAACTTCATGTGAATTTTTTTGATGTTTTCGTCGGTAACCACCTCTTTCGGGCGTCCACTGCGTTCACCGTCCTCCGTGCTCATTTCACCACGCTTGAATTTTGCATACCAATCAATTATTGTTGATTTTCCTGGGGCAGAGTCCGGAAACTCATTATCAAGCCAAGTTTTTGCTTCCACTGTATTTTTTCCCTTCAGAAAACAGTATTTTATCAAAACACGAAATTCCTTTTTTTCCATTTTTTTCACAATAACAAAAGTTGCTTCACAAAAGACGCTCTATCTCACAAACTAATTGACTTACAGACGTCAAATTTTGACACGAATCATTTGAAGGTTGCCACTATATAAAAATAATATGCATTTAATACTAGCGACGCCATCTATGTGTCAGACCGGGGACTTATCAGCCAACCTGTTAATTTTTCCTCAAAATCAATGGAATCCAAGGTTGGTTCTATTGTTGCAATAGTTTCAACGTTGATATTAATGAATTCTAATAGTCCTGATGGGACGTCTATATTATAATTTAGTTTTGTAAATAATTGATCGAGTCTACTTTTTATTCCCTTATAGAAATTACTGACTACTAGTTTATTTTTTTGATGCAATGTTGTGTAATGGAGCGTAATAGTGTGCGCTATTAAATTATGTTGATTTATTAGGATATTGAGGTGTTTTAATTGCGTGTCTCTACTTGGAATGGATTTTTTGTTTAAGCATTTGTACGATTTTTCGAAAACTTGTTTTATTTCAGCTAAATTTGCATGTATACGTTTCCATTCCATATTTAAATTTGGTCCAGGTCACATCCTCGACTCTGGTACTTTTTATACCCAGCGTAAGCGGGGTATATTAGTTTTGTGCAAATCTTGTAACAGGGAGAATTAAGCTCCGGAGATATATAAATATATATATAGAAATGATCAGGATCAAAAACTGAATCGATTTAGACATGTCCGTCTGTCCGTCTGACCGTCTGTCCGTCTGTCCGTCTGTCCGTCTGTCCGTCCGTCCGTGGTCGGATCTCCTCCGAAACGGCTGGACCAATCAAGTCGAAATTTGGCACACAGGTATATCGGGATCCGAGTATGATCCTAAGTAAAAATGGGAGACATCCGCCCACTGCCACGCCCACAAATGAATTTATTGTGTTTTCAATAAAATGCTTGTAACTTGCGAACCACTCAACACATTCCATTGATATTTGGTGTGCTGGTAAACTACAAAAAGGGACATATCCTGGCAAAAATGGACGCCGCCTTCCTCGAGCCACGCCCACAAATAAGCCCAAAAATAAGGGCTTATCGTAACTTGTGAAGTAAAAGGCGTAGAAGCTTCAAATTCGCAGCATAAGTTGACCAAGGCAAATGAAAGGTGTAGGAACAAAAATTTATGTAGCCCGCCCACTGTCACGCCCACAAATAGGGAATTTTCATAACTTCCGAAGTAAAAGGCGTAGAAGCTTCAAATTCGTAACATAGGTTCACCAAGGCGAATGAAAGGTGTAGGAAAAAATTAATTGTGGCCCGCCCACTGCCACGCCCACAAATAAAGATTTTTCGTAACTGCCGAAGTAAAAGGCGTAGAAGCTTCAAATTCGCAACGTAGGTTCACCAAGGCGAATGAAATGTGTAGGAAAAATTTTGTGCGGCCCGCCCACTGCCACGCCCACAAATGAAGATTTTTCGTAACTTCCGAAGTAAAAGGCGTAGAAGCTTCAAATTCGCAACATAGGTTCACCAAGTCGAATGAAAGGTGTAGGAAAAAATTTTATGCGGCCCGCCCACTGCCACGCCCACAAATGAAGATTGTTCGTAACTTCCGAAGTAAAAGGCGTCGAAGCTTCAAATTCGCAACATAGGTTCACCAAGGCGAATGAAAGGTGTAGGGAAATAATTTATGTTGCCCTCCCACTGCCACGCCCATAAATAGAGAAGCAAAACATAGTGCGCTCATAATGTCGGGACGCTGGGTATTTCAAAGTCGGGCTTGACCGACTTTAGCTTTCTTACTTGTTCTTTATTATTTTATTATGTATTTGGTAAATTTTTAATGCTAGCTTAATACAGGATATGATTACTAATATTAATAGGAGAAGTTCAATTTTTTCGCCATCAAAAGTTCCGATAGTGGTATCGATTTCGTTTATTACGTTTGCCTTGGGGCCTGATATTTTTGATTCCTGACCTCCCATATTGAAATACTTGAATTGCTCGAATAAAAGGCTGGATGTTTTGAATATATTTTAAATTTTTATTAATAATTTTTTTTTTTGTTAATATTGGATTTATAAAAATTTATTTGAATTTGGCATATCTCGGGTTAACTGCATATTTTGGATCATTATTAAATCCAAAGTTATACTCTAAGTATGGTACGCTTTCGACTGAAACTTTTGCAAATTTTAATAGGTATTGAGCATCGGGTGGGAAATCGGTCGGCTTCCAGTACCATATGCCGTTAACCATCTTATATATTACTCTATTGGTTTCCATATATAAAATTGAACTTTTCCTAGTTTTCATAATTGAATATAAAATTATTTTTTTTTTTTGAGTTTATACAATGCAAAGTTTAATGATTTTTTTTTATTTTTTTTTTTTTAGTGATTCTATATAATGCAAGTTTGAGAAGAAGGAGCAAAAAAAAATTTAGCTTTCACATGCGAAGTCGCAATTGTGATAAAATAATGCGGGCGTTCTTGCGAAATCGCAATAGAACTTGTTGTCAATGTCTTCTGGGGCGGGCTGCTTCGGTCATCCTTCGGTGCTTCAATATTTTGAGGTGTTCCTCAATGTTGTGGATTTCCGTTTTTGCTACTTCTTTCTTCCAGGATGCTCTCGTTGGTTGCATTAGCTCGTATTTGAGGAATGCTCGTCTTCTTATTGCATTGCTGATTTTTCCCCCGCGTCTTTTGGGAGGACGTACCACCGGGATTCTCGTGGGATCTTCTGTTTTGTTTACTGCCGGAGAAGACTTATGTTGTCTCTTTTTACAGACTTCTATAGAAATTGGCCTTGGGCCAGCTGCAGGATCTCTGAGGGCCTCTTCTAGCGGGATTTTCATCAGTATTTTGGTGTTATTTGTTTAAGTTCGGTTGCTTTAAATTATCAGTCTTCCTCGGCGGAATTCTTTTTGCAGCCTTATGATTTCGTCAGACTGGATTTTATCGTCTTTGGGCAGGATTATTGCTCATTGTTATGGATACCAGGTGTGGCAGGATGTTCTTCATTAGGTCTTCAGGTAAGGCTGTTTTAATGCGGGACCTCTTTTCAGTTCACAGTTGTTCGGGAGGATCTTCTAATCATTTCGCCGAAACCGTTTGTCGAGTGGGACCGGGATCTTCAGTTTTTCTTTCAGGATCGGCTCGACGTGGCCAGGATCGCCATGTAACGTTCGGTCCTGAACGTTAGCAGAGAAGCCAGGATCAATCCCAAGTTAATTCTTCTGAATTAACTTTTTCGGCATAAAAAGACTAAGATGTTTGTTAGAAGTGGACCGGTATACGGCGTGAGCTAGTATCCGTCTTGCTTTATTTAGTTGAAGTCTTAGTCTGCTTTCTAGTACAAAATAGCATAGCTTATATACTAATTTTAACAGCGCGAAAGTGCTGAAGAAACATATGGACTCTTTGTTTTATTTTAAGAAATTTTAGCTGCGTTGGAAAAATCAATCCAAAACAATTCGATGTCATTGAATTGTAATGGGTTCATATTTCATGTGAAACATGCATGCTTACTTGTACCTTTTTTTTATTGGTATCGCTTTTCGTCAAAAAAACGAAGGGCAAGGGCTGACCATTGCCGGCGTGTGTGCATATTGCAGCTTGTGCGTTTTTTGAATGTAAGCAATTGTTCGAGGCATTTATGACTGAGACAATTGCTTCTTAGTGCATTGGCAAAATAAAACGTAAAAGAAAAGAGTGAAAGAAATTTAAAGTATTGCCCGACAATGCTAGGTTAAAATGTTGTGCAGTGCAAAATAATGTTTTACCATATGTTATCTTACAACACCAGTCCCTGTTGTGTTGGATCATCGACATGCTCGTTTATTTCAAAGTTTGTTTGTTGAATGTGGTCATAGAGTTTGCATATTGCATTAATTCCATGTACTGGAGACTCGTTAACTGCTCTACCCTGAAGCAGTCTTGAAAGGGAAGACATCAATGGTCGTTGTTTCACTATCAGAGAACTGCTTTGAGTGTGCTCGAGCATGTTCGAACACCCTTGCTGAAAATTCAGAACACGTCGAATATCAAACTCCGCAGCTATGTGTTCGATCGAGTTGCACACGCGAAATCTTATTTTCGAGTTCGAGCACCTAACTCGAATTTTGTTGTACGTGTATTCAGACTCTCATTTCGGGTATGTTATACGCAAACTGATCCGAAAAAACCACTCAAACTCGAGTTCAACTCGAGTTCTATGGGTATAGAAACAGAACAAGGGGAAAATATCAGAGTCAAATGCGGAGAATAAAGGTGTATGTGCGTATGTACATATGTGGGCCTGCTCAAATATGACTAATTTACACCAAAGTTCCGTGTGCGTTGCAGCTCTCTCATACATATTTTTCTGTAGAAAAACGTAGATAACACACTCGAGATGCACTCGAGTTTATTGGGTATGCACGACTTAAAAACACTCGAACCCGAACAGAGTGTATGAAAAGAACTCGAGTTTAGCGCACAACATGCTCGTGTTGAACTCATGCGCACACGAGACATTACGATTGTTGTACTAAAGGGTTTGATTCAAACCAAATCTGATCCACACACTCGAGTGTACACAAACACTATGTATCCGTTGCAGCTCTCTGTTCACTATCAGAATGCCAGTTTTCCTTTTGAGTAATTGTTTTATTTGAGGTAGGAACATTTTTTGTCTTGTTCCTGAGCGCTTTTGTGAAGCTGAAGTCTTGAAGTCCTATAATTTCTTTCTCTGATTGCTCTTCGAAGGTCTCCACCACCTCCACCTGTTTGGGTACATTCGTCTTTTGTGAAGTAATCATCATTGACCGGCTTTTCAGACTAGCAAATAAAAGCAGTATTTAACGCGCTAAGTACAGTTGCCAAAAATACACTCTCAGACTACACCTATTTGCATTAAGCACCATTCTGCATTTAAGTGAAGTGTTTCGTTTGTTGAATAAGGCGGCCAACCGTCCGGCATTCTTCGGAACCGTCCCGTAAAGACAGTTTTGATCCCGTATTGCAACATCAAATAAAATATATTTTACCCAATATATATAAACATAATTCATAAATCAATAGTAATATTCTTTCTTATTTAAGTAAAACAATTCCAGCAAATTCTGTGCCGTTTTTGGATAGAAGTGGTAGTCCTGTGTAGACTAACTATAAAATTGGCCTCATTATTTTTGAATGTCTTTAAAAACAAGGAAAAAATGGATAGAAGGGAGCTTCTCAAAATAGAGGTAATGTCATATTTAAAGAGGAGGAAGATAGTTTTTATTAACACATTGGGGTTTTTCATTTCTTGTAAAGACATTTTTCTTGATTTTTACAATTTTTGGCAGGCGTCAAATAGCTGTTTGGGCTCGGGTTGCCTAGAACTAAATTATATTTCGTACTTTTCTCGCCACTGTTGCAGCGAATTCGTCATAAATTCAGAATATATCTCTGCATTTAGCAGGCCCGAAATGCATTTAAAAACACGGATAAATGCAAAAGTTGGCTCTAAATCTAGATTTAGCTGCTAGTCTGAAAAGGCTATTGAACTCTTCTATTACGCGTGATAAATATATGCGAACAATGTGTATTGTGTATGAAAAACGTTTGTTTGTTGATCTGTTGATCACTTGTAGTAGTCCTTCTTTAAAGACCAGATCTGCTCTAATTTTCGCTGTCCAGCTTTTGATCGCCCTCCAGGGATATAACTACTGTCGAACAGTAATACTTTCATAAGCCCGAGCTGAAAGAGTTTTGACTTCGGTACAATAAAATGATTTTATTCTCGACTAACTAAATATGAAATTTATTTTGAAACTGGAATTTAGAGTTTTTAATCGAATACAATTTTTTCGCGTTTATTGACGACGAAATCAGAAGGAGTTCACGTCGGGATCACTATGTGTTGGAGTAAGAGATGGAGATAGTAAGCACCTACCTTTTTGTCTGCCGGGCTGAGCTGGACGACGTTCGTGGTTTTTTATTAATTGGGAGAACGGCGGTTGCACGACTCGGATCGCTCGGGATTACACCGTTTGACTTACACTTCAAAAAAAATGTTAAAAAATTATAATTTGCCTTCGTGGCGAGTTTGATTAAGGAAAAACAAAATAACGGAAAATTGCCTTCTTGGCGTGCTATTATGGCTAATTGGAATTCACTTTTTTTTTTTTTTTTGTTTTTGGTTTTGTTTTACTTCAAATTTTGACTTTATATATACGTTTGTTGTCGTTCTTTTTTTTGATTTTATATTTTGGGTTTTACTTGTTTTTGCGGCGCGCGGGCGGATTGTTCACGCGAAGAGGTTTTTTTTCGACGACCGTTTTTCTAGCGAGCACCAAACCGATTCAAACACAAGTCGTCGTCGTCGCTCGATCTAGTGCTGTTGGACAAAAAGGTATTTGATTAGTTCGATTCTCGCCTAACTCTAAGGGCTCGGCTATCGAACGGCGGTAGCTGTGGTGAAGAACGAACATACTGTCCGCCTTGCGCTACGCAATAAATTTCTCAATCCAGTTCGCGTCTGCTAGACAATTGGTTTGGGCCATGGCGACGTCGGTAGGAGAAGGCGGAGGCGATATTGTTGAGAAGATAGTGAACAATAAATGAAAAGGGGGAGGGGGAGGTGTTGCGATCAGGACCAGCGGCGTGAGTTGGAAAACTCGCGTCGACACCTCGATAGCGAAAATCCAGGAGGAAAATCCTCCTGGATCGAACGGCTGGATGACGAATGCACAGCTGATCATACGAAGGGCCAGATACGCTTGCAGCACCGCTCCAACATAAACCACATCGTTCAGCGATAAGGAGGAAGAGGTCTTTTGGATAGCGTTGAAAACGATTCGTATCTTCGTGGATGTACTCTCGGGCTTGATCACTGAATTAAAGGCGTCGAGCATAAGTGGCTGCCGTGCGAGCCTTTTCTTCAAGCTGCTGTATTGCGTCAGCGCTCCAAATCGCGACGAGTCCAAGCAAGGAGCGGCTTTAGAAAATTCGATCTTAAATGGTAGACGCACGACACATCTACCTTCGGAATTCTTAACGGTGGTTTGAGCATAAAGCTCTTCACAAAAAAAGTTCCCTGAAAGAGGCGGAGGGGAATGTGGAACCTATTCTTGTTCCCAAAACGATTTGAGTAGCTCGGAGAGCGACTCATGGGTGTCTGCGAAAGAGACCTGCGTCGTAAACGCTTCGGTGGATTCGCTGGCGATGGGCCCACTTAAATACCACCCGAGCACTGAATTTTGTGCTACGAGACTCCCTCCGACATTCATTTTGACTCCAGGTCGTAGTAATTTAGGCATAATATCGGGTTTTACAGCGGGATGGGGAGCCTCCAATGCATTAAAGCTGGAAAGGCGTTCAACAACTTGATATCGCTTAGTCAAAAAGGCATTCATTTGTGGCCACGTTGGCGCCTCTCGATGTGACGCCAATGACTGCTCCCAATGGGCGATCGTTTGCGCCGGAAGACGCCTGGAACAGAAATGAACGAGCAGGGCATCCAAAATATCCACGACTTCATGACTCTTCAGCATTTTGAGGCAATCGTTGACGGTTGTTTGTATGCGCAGGATTCCTTCCGGCGTTTCATCTTGGATAGCAGGCAGGTCGAATAAATTTTTTAATTGATGATCGACGAGTATGCGTTTGTTCTCATATCGCGCCTTAAGAGCCTCCCACGCATTCGTAAAGTTGTCGCCACACAGCGGATAGCCTTTAACGATAGCACCCGCTGCTCCCGTCGTCTTGCTGCGAAGATGGTATAACTTTTGCACTGGTGGCAGCCGAGGGTGATTGACGTAAACCGCGGTGAACATGTCTCGAAATGCTGGCCATTCACTATAGCCACCAGCAAAAACTTCAGTATCACACGGTGGTACCCTGATGAAATTGTCTTCTCCATGAAAGTCGTTAGGTGGAGGAGTTACCCGAGTGCTCGTCAGCGATGGATGCTGGGGGGTGATTTCTCGTAACAGCTCTTGAAGCTTAGCTCTGGCTATCATCTGAAGATCGCAACACTCGTGATAACTAATTTCCGCTGAATCGGCCGCCTCTGGACTCCAGGCTCCTTTAATGACCGCTGCTCGATACGTTTGACGCACTTCATTCCAGTCGTACATCAGTTGTTCGATTTTAATCTCCAGCAATTGCTCGCTTTGATTCATTGGATCGCTGTTCATGGCTGCATCGCACATGTTCTTGAGCTCAGCTACCGCGGAGTGAAAATGTCGTAAGGGATCCATATTGTTTACGGATGTTGATCACGAAACCCGATTCTAACGAGATGACTGTCCGAAGAATTCAATGCAAGCTCGATCAAATTCACCGTAAAAAATGAGAGCGACTTAAATTATCGCCGGCTTTTGATGTGAACTGGATGCCTGTTTATGAAAAAGAGATAAAAACCTCGGCCGAAAAGGAACAATACAAGTTATAAAACGGCAACCGCAGTGCGTATATGCGACCAATGCCTACCGTAGCGTACCTCAAATTTGTTAACCTTAACTTTCGCAACACTCCACAAATTAACTGCAACCCCAAATTCAATTAAAGAAAACCAAATCGTATAATGATTGTCAATAAAATATAAATAGAATTCGATGCGTTCGATTTGTTCAAAGTTGGTTTTTCCAACTAGTTTGCAAAGTTTCGATTATGCATCAAATCGAAAGCAGAGCGCGGGCAGAGCGCAGGCAGAGATACTGAACGTATATGAAACCTGGTGTTCGAATTGCGATCAACTTCTATGTCACTCAACAATGTCACTTGAAATGCATTTTTTAAATTCTCATTTAAATTTCTTCCCTGAGAATTTAGGTGCAGAGAGTGACGAGCAGGGGGAAAGAATGCACCAAGAAATGATAGCTATAGAACAGCGCTATCAAGGCCAATGGGGAATCGGAATGATGGCCGATTATTGCTGGGGCCTCATTCGAGAGACGAACCCACAAACATACAAGCGGCGAAGTGGCGGCCCAATTTTTATGAATTGAAATTTTTGGTAAAGAATACCTGTTTGTTTTTCATGAAAAAATCACATCAAATCAATTTCTTAGTGAATTGGCATTTTTTACTAAAATTGGAAATAATAATTTATTTTTTGACCGATTTTGAAATGGAAGGACTTTTTTGAAAGCGTATTGAATGTTCTTTACTAGGGTTGTCACTTGTACTAGATTACTTTTGTTTTTAATGTATTTTTAACCATTTGAATGCCGATAAATTTTGAAATTTTGCAAAAAAATAAAATTTTAACTTCACATTTTAGCTCGCACCACTAAAACGGACAGTCAGAGATAAAATCTTCCTACCGAAGTATCATAGGCCGAAGTCTCTTCTATTACGGGGATTTTATAATTTTAAATGGACCAAAGGGTCAAAAGTTATAGACATTTGAATTGGACCACCTTTTGTAAAAATCCAAAAAATCGTTTATCGATAATATCTCGATAACTACATTATAGGATTATTTTTTATGGCGATTTTCGTGATCACCGCAGAAAACTACTACAGAAAAAATTGGTTTTATCAATAGTGCAAAATTGCTGTCGAGCAGTGTTATAACAAATTTCAAATGTGATAATTTTTTTTTTTTAATTCGTCTCAATGACAAATGTTAGACAAAAGATCATATAATGTGGAATACGGCCATATGTCAAACGAAATCTACTAAGATTCCGTTAGTTAATGCCATGCTTATTTGGATTTCGGTTTTGTTTTAAGTACAGGATTTTTCATCTGTCAAGGAAAAAATTATAAACTTTTGCGTGCATATATGACTTCGTATGCGAGAAGGGGTTAATGCTTTAACATGCAAATGCTTTTGTACAATATAGTTTTTGCTGATCGCATAAAATGAAATTTTTTTGATTAAATTCCAAACACTAACCTATACAACCAACCTTCCACGTAAATTTTATTGCAATAACAGAATTCAAATCGTTTTAAGATTGTCCAGATTTAATTTAGCCGGTTAGGTAGTACACCTATCAATTTGGCAAGACGCAAATAAAATAAATGGTCAAAACGAAGTTGTATAATTTTTTTTATTTCAACAGGCTAGCCAGTGCACCCAGGGACCGAACCAGTTATGACTTTTATAGTAAAAAATACAAAAAAAAGTTTTTTTTTGACTTGTATTTTATTTAAAAAAATTACTGTAAAATATTAACTTTTATTTTTTCAGTCAAACACTAACAGTAAAACTGGGCCAAATATTTTTTTTTTGCAAAAATAAAAGGCTTTGCCAAATAACAAATAAACCGTTACTCCAATTTAATAATATTTTTAACCAATTGATAGGTCTCAGTTTCTAGAATCCAAATATATACATAGTTCGATAATCATTGTACGTTTCTGTGTTAACCACTTTTTCTAGAAGAATGTTACGGAGACAAGGGTTTTACCTAAAGATGCGGCTCTTTGGAGGGAATCCAGTGGTATTATTAACTCATTTTAAGCTTAAGTCGACTTAAGCTACTCTTCTATAAGACCACAGATGTATTTTTGGATTATAGAAACTGAGACCTATCAATTGGTATCAAATATATTGAAATTGGAATAACGGTTTATTTGTTATTTCGCAAAAGCCTTTTATTTTTCCCAAAAAAAATATTTAGCCCAGCTTAGCTGTTATCGTTTAACTGAAAAAATAAAAGTCAGTATTTACCAGTAAATATTGGACTTTTTCTAAAAAAGTTAGGAAAATAAAATGCATCCCGGATTCGTATAGAGAATGTCCTGAAGATCACAATGACATCGAAAAGATTTCTGTGCGACAATTTTTTGTCCTTGCTTTTTCAAATTTTGAAAGACATTGAAACTGTTATTTTCAGTCCCTGAGTGCACCAATGAATGATTTCCCTTTCGTTTTTTTTTTTTTTTTGAGTATTCAAACTCTCCTTAGTCAAAGAAATCGCATGCAAGAAACAAACTGTCTTATTTCGCACGCCCCACAGTGTCGCGACTCCATACATTTTGTGGCTAAGAAAAGGATTTGTCCTAGAGCATTGAAATTTGGTATGGAAGTTTATTTGCATGAAATTAAGAAATTTTGAAAAAACTTTGAAAATCGAACCACAATCTCCCCGCATATACCAGGATTTTCTAAAATAGTAATTTTTGAACCTAGGGACTTAAAATGCGGCATTATTTGTCACCTCCAATAGAGGAACAATTTGCAATTTTTGGATTCCACGCCCACTTTTTGAATAACGCCCACTCTAAGTTTGGGAAAGACTTGATTATAAGACCCCCGCAAAATCAATGAAAAATTATAGAAAATAATAATTTTTATATTTTTCCATAAAATCTAAACATGTATTTAGTTTAAAAATTTAAAGCAAGGATCCTATTTCCTCCCAAGCCAGAAATACGAAGTGGCGAAAACAGCGAAATGCAAAGACAAAACTCACACCGAAGTTATAACATAAGCTTTAAATCCGGTTTCACAGTTTCCGTCATTCGGGATCGTTTGAAAGTGTATATTTTTCCCCTTTCGTTTGATATGGAGCATTTCTCCGTTCTCTTTACACTCTTCATAATTCTAAAACCCCCTCCGCCCCCAGACCACCACACTTTTTTTTTTTTTTTTTGTTCCTTAAATAAGGCAATGTCAATAATGGATAATTTAAGTTTTATCTTTGTGTTTCTAATAACCGTTTCTATTAACTAATATCTTAGTTACTAAAATCAAATATAAAAAATTATAAAAAAAATTAAAAATTAAAAAAAAAATTTTAAATGTCGCTTAAATCGGAAGAGCTGCATCTGCTCTAAGTCGATGTTAAACGAGCTCTCAAAATCGATTTCATTATTTTTGTCTGGCAAAATGTAATCTTTTATTTCCTCTTCAGAGAATTGTTTTTTTTTTTTTTTTTTGCTTAGATTTTCTATATTAATCAATTGTTGGCTCTGAACACAGGAATTAACATTTAAGGATTTCTTTGTTGGCTGCTTCACTGGAACATTTTCGGGCATTATATAGCCTTGCACTTCGTCAGTCTTTATGGCGGGCTTCAAGTGCATCTTCCGATAGCATAGCAATCGGCAGAGAAATTTGTTTTATTATTTTGATGCCATGACATAGCACCTTATGGACCGTAACTGGCATATAGTATTAAGAATAATTTGATATATCGCACACCTGCTTCTAGGGTGACACACTTCAAAAATCGTCAATCTTGAGTTAACATATGGATCATGGTCGTTGTTCACCTCTCTATCTGCACGAAAAATTCTATTCCGTTTTGGCTATTATAAAAAGCTGAAATACCCCGTCAATGGATTTCTTCTTGCTTTGATTGACACTGCGACGCATTTTGTTTTTTGCGTTTTCTGAAAAATTAGAAATTTTGAGTTGTGTCACCTTAGAAGAGGGTGTGCGATATATATATCCTACGCGTCTTTTAAGAAGATCTCAAAACTTTCGACATTAATATCTCTCCCAGGAGCGAGCAATTTTAGAGTAAGAGAGAACTTTTTGAATAAAATTTGGTCGAAACAGTAATACTTGCAACTGCATTTACGTTGTTCAAAAAGGTTCTGGATGTGTTGTCGTTATTGGAAGTCCCATAGCCAGTTCTTACTTTATCAACTAGCAGGCCAAGCTGGGCTCTAAATTGTTGACAAAGTTTGGTTTTTCTTTCGAGCAAGCATCACCATTAAACCCTCTCCAACGCTTAAAGTCGAGCTTGTAAGAAATATGCAGAATACATTCGAATAATTTGAACCAGCAATGCAGAGTCGACAGTGTTGCATGAATATGACACATAAGCGCCTTGGCGCCCTTAATCGCCTTAGCGCCTTATATCTCATTTCACATACCGACCCTGCACGGTTAATTTACGTTACGGCCCTGTATGCCTGAAAGCATATGTAACAAGACACTTCGAGCAAAGCACTTATAGCATTGAACGGAACGAAGGCCGAAACATCAAATGCAAGCCAACGGAATGTAACCAAACACTTCGAGCAATGCACTTATAGCATTGAAAGAAGTGAAGGTCAAAACATCAAACGCAGGCAACTAAACACATGCAATGCATGAGCCGATATTGTGTTATGACAGAATTCCAATATCGAATCAATTGGGCATAACCCAAAATTGGTCATTTGACACTTCTCAAATGTCAGCCAAATTCTGTGCGGCATTTCTCCTCTTTTGAATCAGCATTTAAAAATACATAAGATATATACATAACATTTATAGATACCCAACATTTACATATACATAACATTTATATATACATATCTGTTTAATTGTTCGAGACTGTTATTTTTTATGTGTATTTTTTGTTTAGTTTGCAGTAAACAATAATACTTCTTGAATCGAAATAAGTTCATAACAGCGTTGAAAATTCTATCGCGTCTTTAATGTTGACATTGCATTTCTTCATTACGTTTGATTTTCAATTTTTTATTTTTTTTTTTGTTTGAATTCGATATTGTAGTAAATGCCCTGCGACGAAGTTCATGGTCATAATAATGCAAAATTTGCAATAAATTGTTATTTTTTTTTGTTATGCTAAGTGAAATAAGAATGGAAAATTTTATGATATATAAGCACCACAAGGTGCAAATAAAACTGACTCTTAATTTGACTTCAAAACAAAGCATTTCATTTTGAGAGCAAGTAACTCGGTTCAAGTGCCGTTGTTACACAGAACAAAACTTTAAAGCCCAATTCAGTTTATGCGCTGCAATTGGAATCTTTTAAGACACAACATTAACAAGGAGACAGACAGTTTCCTTAACATTTTGGTGACCCTCAACGACAGAATAACGTGTATCCTTATTTTGAAACGCAACCAACCTACGGAAGGACGGAGGTACAAGAACAATCAGCAACTAACGGAGGTAAAACAACAACAACAAAAAGGGACTATTTGAGGACTTGGTCGAGAAGCAGAAGCAAACTGGAGCGAACATAGAGGCAATAATTAAAAACTTCAAAAAGGATTCAGCAACAAGGAAGACTACTACAACGTATTTTCAAGAGCGACTTCAAAAACTGAATGACGAATGGTCCACATTTGATACTACAGACAACCAGATTCGTCTACTGGAAAATCGACCAATAGACCACGAGTATTTCAAAAACGATTACTTCAGTGCAATACTGAATATCGTCCAAGAATATCAGGAGATATTTAAATCAGCAATGCTTAAGGTCAATCAAGCAAACAATACTAAAAAGCCTCCGGAAGCAACTCAACGCACAAGTAACATGAACGATGGCCAGCAAGCAAATATGGCAGGACAACAGGCAGAAGATGCAGAACTTATCAAATTAGTTCGCCGACAAAATTCAATGATGGATTCCCTTCAACGATTGATAGAAGACAATTTCTCCGAACAAGACCTTCAAGTCGCAACAAAATTATGGGAAAACATTCAAAATCTTCATTTCCAAGTTAGTGAACTGCATGCTAACCCAGAGGAAAAAGGATACAACCTGAGTAGGTTCATTGCTCTCGAAAAAATCATCAGAAACTTTCGCAACACTGTGACAAGAAATTCATCAACTCAACCAACCTCGATACGGACTAGTAATCAATCGGACTCAATTCCAATGCCAAAAATCATGATACCAAAATTTGACGGTAATCACCTAAAGTGGCAAGAATTTTACGACTTATTTTCGTCACTTGTAAAAAATCAGCCGATATCAAAAGTTCAAAAAATTTGGTATCTAAAAACACTTTTGCTGGGGGAAGCTGCAAACCTTATAAAGCATTTTTCTGCCACAGGAGAAAATTTCGAAGCTGCGTGGGAAATGGTGACCGATCGATACAATAACAAAAGAATGCTGGTTGGGAAATTAATTCATGAGCTGGTTGACACGCAAAGTAGTCCTGCAAAGGATAACTTCAAGGCATTACACGATAGAACTCTAGAATGCTTATTAGCTCTGCAAAATCTTCAAATAAACACGTCAACTTGGGACCCGCTGCTACTACATATACTACTGAAACGAGTAGATCAAGCGACACGTCTCCGATATGAACAATCTTTGTTGAAACCACGAGAATTTCCAACAATTAAGGATTTTCTCACGTTTTTGGAAAGAAATTTCCAATCCATGGAGGCAATAGGTTCGAAGGAGAAATCATCAAACCCGAAGACAAACGTATATACTTCAGTCACGTCAAACAGTCAACCTGATGGATCCTGCGCTATGTGCAAAAACGGAAAGCACCCATTGTTTGCCTGCAAAAATTTCCTTCAGGCACCCCCTGCAACACAACTTCAGTTTGTGCAACAGCAAAAATACTGTTTCAACTGCTTAAAACCAGGACATGGCTCGAAAAAATGCACGTCAAGAAGCTGTACAAAATGCAACAATACACTGTTACATCTTCAGGACCAAACTACAAGCACTTCATCATCAACAACAACCAAGTCCTCGGAAAGCACGTCATCAGTTATTACGGAGACATCCCAAGACGACAAAGAGGCGGCATCTCTGACCGCAGCTAAGCAATCAAAGTCAAGTAGCTACGTAATTCTTGGAACGGCGATGATAAAGGTCCAGGCAAATGGAAAGGAAATTCAGTGCAGAGCAGTTCTAGATTCGGGCTCTCAACTCAATTTCGTCACCGAACGTTTGGTTAAACGCATGGGTATTTCAACAAAACCAGCTTCGATATCTATCAACGGAATCGGCTCAAGCAACACAAAAGTAAGGCATCGAGTCAACGTTGCATTACACTCCCGTATCAACAACTTCACAACTCGTCTTGAAGCAGCAGTGTTGCCACATATCATATCCACGCAACCATCTAGGCTAATCAACATCAATAGTTGGCCGATTCCTAAAAACATAACACTGGCAGACCCAGAATTTCACCAGCCGAACAACATTGACGTTCTATTAGGAGCAGAGTTTTATCACCAGCTGTTGGTAGTTGGGCAAATACAATTATCGGATGAGTTGCCCACATTACAAAACACGCGGCTCGGTTGGGTCATTTTAGGGAAGATTAATGGGACCTAGTTGTCAACCGCCACATGTAGTATATGCACGGATGATGAAACCAGTCTAGAAGAAAATATTGCTCGATTATGGGAACTAGACAACATTAAAACAGCAGATAAACTCCTATCGCTGTCCGACAGACAATGTGAAACTCATTTTGCACAAACCTGCAACATCGATAAAAGTGGGAGATTCGTCGTAAGGATTCCATTTTGTGACAGCCCGGAGGTGCTAGGAGAATCTCATGGGATAGCACTCAACAGGTTTCTCTCTCTTGAACGCCGTCTAGAAAAGACACCAGAAATTAAAACTCAGTACGAGAAATTCATGGAAGAATATGAAGCATTGGGGCACATGACCCAAATACCTCTTGACTCAATCACCAAGCCAAATTATTTTATTCCTCACCACTGCATTCTAAGGCCACAAAGCGAAACAACAAAATTACGAGTTGTTTTTGATGCCTCTGCAAAAACTTCATCGGGAGTCTCCTTAAACGACATAATGCATACAGGCCCTACAGTCCAAAGTGAGCTTTTTTCTATTCTACTTCGCTTTCGATTACCCCGTTTCGTATTTACGACCGACGTAACGAAGATGTATTGCCAAATGTTCATCCACCCAGAAGATCGAAAATTTCACGTTATCATATGGAGGGAAAGTTCAACCACCCCAATCAAATATTACCAGCTCAACACGATAACTTATGGAACTCGAGCAGCACCATATTTGGCAACTAAGTGCTTGGAGAAGATAGCTAAGGAGAACATGACACGATATCCTCTTGGGGCCAAGTTTTTTCTTGAGAACTTCTACGTGGACGATGGAATTGGTGGAGCTGATAGCTTAAATATTGCGCTGACAATTCAACGGGAGCTCACACACATCCTGAAACAGCACGGGCTCAATCTACAAAAATGGCATGGAAATCACACCCAGTTACTCCAAAACGTAGCAGGAGAAAATCAAGAGGTCAACATTAATTTCAATGACTGTCAAGAAACGAAAACCTTGGGTTTGACCTGGATTCCCAGAAGTGATAAATTCTCTGTAAAGGTATGCCTGAGCCAAAGCAAACGTGTAACAAAACGAACAGTGAGCTCAGATTTAGCAAGACTATTCGATCCTTTAGGGATTTTAGCACCTGTTACTGTCCTCGCAAAGATTTTCATTCAAGAACTATGGCAAATCAAACTATCATGGGACGAAGCCTTGCCAGAAGAGCTGTATACAAGATGGATGACATTTCGCAATAACTTGGAAAACATAAACAATATGCAGTTCCCTCGACACATATTTGAGGACCACGTCACATCCACGGTACAGATTCACGCCTTTGCCGATGCCTCCGAAAGAGCGTTCGGAGCAGCTATTTATATAAGATCAGTAATAAAAAATGGAACTGTGATTGTAAGGTTACTTTGTGCAAAATCGCGAGTGGCTCCTTTGAAGCGGCAGACTCTTCCTCGGCTCGAGCTTTGCGCTGCTTTGGTGAGTGCTCAACTAATGACAAGGATAAAAAAGGACTTGAAGTTCGAAAATGCACCTGCCTTCCTTTGGACAGACTCAGAAATCGTTTTGGCGTGGATCAATTCCAGCTCATCTTCCTATCACACATTTGTGGCCAACCGAGTGTCCCAAATCCAGGACTTAACAATAGCTGAACAATGGAGACATGTACCTTCAAAGGAAAACCCTGCGGACATCCTATCCCGTGGCCTTGATCCAAAGAAATTGTTAACATGCAATATGTGGCTGTATGGGCAAATGTTTTTACATGGTCGAGAATAGTTTTGGCCACAAAGAAAGATATCATGCGACGAAACCATCATGGAGCGCAAAAGGGAAACCACAGTCGTAGCCGCCACTACTGATTCAGCAATTATGATCTATAACATCAACCACAAGGGATCTTTCTTAACCCTTCAACGCGTTATAGGTTATGTGCTAAGGTTCATCAGCAATGCAAGAAAAGGACAACGGAAGTTCAAGCTGGCGTTAACAGTAGAAGAACTTGAGAGTGCTATCGTGGTCATCGTTAGATCTATGCAAGAATCAGATTTTCAGGAAGACTTGAAACATTTGGCAAAACATAACGAAGTAAGCAGAAGCAGCCCAATCAGTAATCTTTGTCCGTTCTTGGATAAAAATGGAATCATCCGAGTTGGAGGTCGATTGGAATCATCCACACTGTCATACGAAGCTAAGCATCCAATGTTGACTCCATACAACGACCCTATATCAAGGCTTTTAATGCAGGGAATCCATGAACAAAATCGTCATTGTAGGCCTCAAGCACTACTAGCCTACACGAGACAGAGATATTGGCCTGTAAAGGGAAAATCAGCTGCACGCTCAATTGTGCAACATTGTGTACGATGTACTAAAGCTAAACCAAAATTACTCAGTCAACTGATGGGTAATTTGCCTCCAACACGCATCACACCGGCTCGACCTTTCATCAATGCTGGTGTTGACTTCTGTGGGCCATTTTTGGTCCACTATAAAGTTCGAGGAAAGAAACCCCAAAAATGCTACATAGCAGTTTTTTGCTGCTTCGCGACTAAGGCTGTCCATTTGGAACTTGTCAGTGATCTAACTACTGATGCCTTTATAGGAGCGCTGAAACGGTTCATAAGCAGGAGAGGATTTTGTCAACATCTATTTTGTGACAACGCCACAAATTTCGTTGGTGCTAAAAATCAGCTGAACGAACTGTCAGAAACCATATTTACCAGCTCTGCAAGCGAAGTCATCAGCCGAGAATGTACAACGAAGGGAATAACATTCCATTTTATACCCCCAAGGGCACCTCATTTTGGAGGTTTATGGGAGGCCGCAGTGAAGTCGGCCAAACATCTGCTGATAAGAAGTGTATCTACTGCTTCCTTGACGTATGAAGAGCTCGACACCGTTGTGATAGAAATTGAGGCGATTATGAACTCACGACCCATCAGTCCGATGTCAGAAGATCCAAATGATCTAACGGCTCTGACTCCTGGCCACTTTCTGATAGGAGAGCCATTGAACGCACGAATTGATCCAGTGTCCACACCAGCGAAGATAAGCCTTCTAACAAGATGGAAATTAGTGACGCATCTAAAAAGAGAATTTTGGAAACGGTGGATGAGGGAATACTTATGCGAGCTGCAATATCGACACAAGTGGAAAACTCAAGGTGTTAATATTAAACCAGGAGACATTGTCATTCTAAAGGAAGATAATGTGGCGCCTTTACAATGGCCAATGGGAAGAATTCTAAAAGTTCATCCAGGATATGATGGCATCGTCCGGGTAGCAGACGTGAAAACAGCTTCCGGCACCTGCAGAAGACCGATCGACCGACTAGCACCGTTACCGATCAAATCGGAAGCACCAATTGAAGAAAATAGTCAACTAGGCGAAGAAGAACCCGAAATACCTACGAAGAAGAAACGTCTAGCAAAAAATCCCAGTCTTTTTATGGCACTCGTAGTTCTCATGGCTTTACCACTAGTATTCGGAGCTCAATTTCAAAACACGCAGTTTGGAACGAGGCTAGGAATACACTTCGAAGGAATTGGTTCGGTTGCTATTTCATCAACTGATTGGCAGCTTTTGATTTATTACGATCTCAACGGATTTTGGAAGGACCTGCAAGCATTTTCTAACGGCACTAAGGCCTTAAATCAATTGTGTCAGCAAATTCAGCAAAAGAGCACCTGTACAAACTTGGCCACACACTTTGAGCATACGGAGTCTGAATTGATGTCAGACAGCACGCTCTTGTCAGGGAGACGACATAAAAGAGGGGCGGTAGACTTAGTTGGCAATATCGCACATTCACAATTTGGAGTTTTAGATTCCGAATATGCCGAACAAATGGCGCACACAATAACAAAAGTTAAGGACAATGAAGCCCATCTTTTGAATCTGCTTAAAAACCAAACATCAATTGAAGGGTAGCCGCGAATAACGTTGTAAGCGACAAATTTTTTGAACCTATTTTTCGGACTTTCGCTGTCAATAATACTCTAGCCCTTTGAGCTACCAAAAAAATGTTTTTTTTGGTCAAATCTTGGACATCTCTCAAGAATTCAGAACCAGAAAGAAGCGAAGTGGCCTTGTATGTACTGAATGGCACGGCAAATTTGCAAAAATGTGAGATTTGTCACTTACAACGTTATTCGCGGCTCCGCTTCAATTATTGATTCCACGATAAACATCTTAAAAACGGATCAAAAGGCGGTAACGTCAAAATTTGATCACCTTGACAACCAGATAACTCAAATTTACAACCTCGTGCGCAATAATACGGATGATAAATACCAAGAACAAATACAACGAACTTTTTTGTCACTCTGCATACAACTCAACATAATTGCAGCAAACTTACAGCAGACACAATCCTCAATTCTTGATATACTGACAAACACTCACCATGGCATTATTAGTCCATTGCTGCTTACACCAAGTCAATTGCAACAGGAAATTCAAAAAATAAAACTTCACTTGCCGGAGTCGCTTTCCCTGCCTGTAAGACAAGTAAATTCATTTCAACTGTATAAATTGATGAAGATTACAGGAGGACTCACGCGAAACACCGTCATTTTCAGCCTTACCATACCATTAATCGAGCATGAACAATTTCAAATATTCAATCTCGTGCCAATACCCAATTGGATCAACAAAACGCTGATATCCATAAAGCCGTGCTCCTCTCTTCTGGCGATAGGCATGGACAACCAATATTTCACCATCAGGGATTCGAAATTACAAGAATGTCCGATAATAAAAGACGAAACGTACATTTGTTCAAAAGGTCAAGTCCGATATGACCGTGGCTCAACAATTTGTTCATGTGAAATAAACTTATTTCACAACAAAAGTCATTCCGATTGCGCACTGCAACGATTATCCGACAGCACTGCTTGGATCCCTCTCAGGCATACAAACAAGTGGATATACGCACTACCAACAGCTACTCGTGCAATAGCAGTATGCAAAAGAGAGATCACACAACTAACTCTCACGGGATCGGGATTGCTCAGTCTAGAACCGCAATGCATACTCAAACACGACTTCATATCTATACGAGGGCAACGAGTAATATCCAACACTCTCAAATCATCATACACCAGCCTTTGGGAATTCACAAATCAAAACTACACAGAAAAATTAAAACCTCTGCTTCAAGAAATCCAAAAAACTAATTATATTGCACAAATAGAAAATCTAACGGCGCTACAGTCCTCACTGGCGAAACAGGAAATATTCCAACTTCCCAATAAAATTCAAAGCCAAAATTATCATCATATGACGGTCAGTTATATAGCACTAATCATCACTGTATGCATTTTGATCTACTTGGGAATTAAACGAAAAGCCAAGGGCTCGCCAACTCCAGCACCACGAAATCAATTCACAACAACAGACTTCACAGTGCATGTATAAGCAAATCATATCAACAGAAGAAACACTGAAAAGGCAACACCTCAACATCGTAAATTTCGAGCAGAGCTCAAGGCGGGCAGAATGTTTAATTGTTCGAGACTGTTATTTTTTATGTTTATTTTTTGTTTAGTTTGCAGTAAACAATAATACTTCTTGAATCGAAATAAGTTCATAACAGCGTTGAAAATTGTATCGCGTCTTTAATGTTGACATTGCATTTCTTCATTACGTTTGATTTTCAATTTTTTATTTTTTTTTTTTTTTGAATTCGATATTGTAGTAAATGTCCTGCGACGAAGTTCATGGTCATAATAATGCAAAATTTGCAATAAATTGTTATTTTTTTTTGTTATGCTAAGTGAATTAAGAATGGAACATTTTATGATATATAAGCACCACAAGGTGCAAATAAAACTGACTCTTAATTTGACTTCAAAACAAAGCATTTCATTTTGAGAGCAAGTAACTCGGTTCAAGTGCCGTTGTTACACAGAACAAAACTTAAAAGCCCAATTCAGTTTATGCGCTGCAATTGGAATCTTTTAAGACACAACATTAACAAGGAGACAGACAGTTTCCGCAGGGTTTTCCTTTGAAGGTACATGTCTCCATTGTTCAGCTATTGTTAAGTCCTGGATTTGGGACACTCGGTTGGCCACGAATGTGTGATAGGAAGATGAGCTGGAATTGATCCACGCCAAAACGATTTCTGAGTCTGTCCAAAGGAAGGCAGGTGCATTTTCGAATTCAAGTCCTTTTTTATCCTTGTCATTAGTTGAGCACTCACCAAAGCAGCGCAAAGCTCGAGCCGAGGAAGAGTCTGCCGCTTCAAAGGAGCCACTCGCGATTTTGCACAAAGTACCCTTACAATCACAGTTCCATTTTTTAGTACTGATCTTATATAAATAGCTGCTCCGAACGCTCTTTCGGAGGCATCGGCAAAGGCGTGAATCTGTACCGTGGATGTGACGTGGTCCTCAAATATGTGTCGAGGGAACTGCATATTGTTTATGTTTTCCAAGTTATTGCGAAATGTCATCCATCTTGTATACAGCTCTTCTGGCAAGGCTTCGTCCCATGATAGTTTGATTTGCCATAGTTCTTGAATGAAAATCTTTGCGAGGACAGTAACAGGTGCTAAAATCCCTAAAGGATCGAATAGTCTTGCTAAATCTGAGCTCACTGTTCGTTTTGTTACACGTTTGCTTTGGCTCAGGCATACCTTTACAGAGAATTTATCACTTCTGGGAATCCAGGTCAAACCCAAGGTTTTCGTTTCTTGACAGTCATTGAAATTAATGTTGACCTCTTGATTTTCTCCTGCTACGTTTTGGAGTAACTGGGTGTGATTTCCATGCCATTTTTGTAGATTGAGCCCGTGCTGTTTCAGGATGTGTGTGAGCTCCCGTTGAATTGTCAGCGCAATATTTAAGCTATCAGCTCCACCAATTCCATCGTCCACGTATAAGTTCTCAAGAAAAAACTTGGCCCCAAGAGGATATCGTGTCATGTTCTCCTTAGCTATCTTCTCCAAGCACTTAGTTGCCAAATATGGTCCTGCTCGAGTTCCATAAGTTATCGTGTTGAGATGGTAATATTTGATTGGGGTGGTTGAACTTTCCCTCCATATGATAACGTGAAATTTTCGATCTTCTGGGTGGATGAACATTTGGCAATACATCTTCGTTACGTCGGTCGTAAACACGAATCGGGGTAATCGAAAGCGAAGTAGAATAGAAAAAAGCTCACTTTGGACTGTAGGGCCTGTATGCATTATGTCGTTTAAGGAGACTCCCGATGAAGTTTTTGCAGAGGCATCAAAAACAACTCGTAATTTTGTTGTTTCGCTTTGTGGCCTTAGAATGCAGTGGTGAGGAATAAAATAATTTGGCTTGGTGATTGAGTCAAGAGGTATTTGGGTCATGTGCCCCAATGCTTCATATTCTTCCATGAATTTCTCGTACTGAGTTTTAATTTCTGGTGTCTTTTCTAGACGGCGTTCAAGAGAGAGAAACCTGTTGAGTGCTATCCCATGAGATTCTCCTAGCACCTCCGGGCTGTCACAAAATGGAATCCTTACGACGAATCTCCCACTTTTATCGATGTTGCAGGTTTGTGCAAAATGAGTTTCACATTGTCTGTCGGACAGCGATAGGAGTTTATCTGCTGTTTTAATGTTGTCTAGTTCCCATAATCGAGCAATATTTTCTTCTAGACTGGTTTCATCATCCGTGCATATACTACATGTGGCGGTTGACAACTGGGTCCCATTAATCTTCCCTAAAATGACCCAACCGAGCCGCGTGTTTTGTAATGTGGGCAACTCATCCGATAATTGTATTTGCCCAACTACCAACAGCTGGTGATAAAACTCTGCTCCTAATAGAACGTCAATGTTGTTCGGCTGGTGAAATTCTGGGTCTGCCAGTGTTATGTTTTTAGGAATCGGCCAACTATCGATGTTGATTAGCCTAGATGGTTGCGTGGATATAATATGTGGCAACACTGCTGCTTCAAGACGAGTTGTGAAATTGTTGATACGGGAGTGTAATGCAACGTTGACTCGATGCCTTACTTTTGTGTTGCTTGAGCCGATTCCGTTGATAGATATCGAAGCTGGTTTTGTTGAAATACCCATGCGTTTAACCAAACGTTCGGTGACGAAATTGAGTTGAGAGCCTGAATCTAGAACTGCTCTGCACTGAATTTCCTTTCCATTTGCCTGGACCTTTATCATCGCCGTTCCAAGAATTACGTAGCTACTTGACTTTGATTGCTTAGCTGCGGTCAGAGATGCCGCCTCTTTGTCGTCTTGGGATGTCTCCGTAATTACTGATGACGTGCTTTCCGAGGACTTGGTTGTTTGATGATGAAGTGCTTGTAGTTTGCTCCTGAAGATGTAACAGTGTATTGTGTTTCTTGTTGCATTTTGTACAGCTTCTTGACAGTTTTCTCTTGGAATAAGTATAAAAGAAATTAGAATGTTTAAGAAAACAACAATTGGAGTTTAATCGTCTACAAGGTTTGGACGACTGATTCTGGCTTCGGCTGAATACGGTCCTACCTTAAAATAAAAGATTTTAAACCAAATAAAAGTCTAATTATTATTTGGAAGACGCTGGGATGAAAGTATCCCTAATTATTATATCCACATATTACATGGCGATCCTAGCCACGGACAAGAAGATCTGACGAAAAAAACAAGGAGATCTGGCGTTAAAAAGGAGATCTGGCACTGATGACCACACTGGAGATCTGGCGTTAAAAAGGAGATCTGGCACTGATGTCCACACTTAAGGAAGCACTAGAAGACCCAACGGCTGGCCCAAGACCGCTAACAATTACCGAATATCAGGCCAGGCAGGAAGCAACCAAGAGGGCAAAAATACATAAGCAACACCAGGAAGAAAAACTAACATCAATCCCGAAGGTCCGTCCACCTAAGAGACGTGGTGGAAAAATCACCAAGCTCATACACCGAAGAGCTTTTCTCAGAACGGAGCTAAGAAGAAAAACATTGGACTTGAAAAGTATCACATCGATGGCCACTGAACTGACTTAAATAGAGAAGGAGCTGAAGGACAGGAAAGGTAAAAGTGCTTATTAAACTGCACTACATCAACAACAAACTATTGCGATTTTCGCAAGTTAAAGTGCTTATAAAGCTGCACTAAATCAACAATGTCTATTGCGACTTTCGCAAGAAAATTTTATAACAATTGTTAGATTTTTTTTAGAAAAAAAAAGAGAGAGAGAAAAAATTTTTTTTAAATAAAATACCTTGTCTTAGGATAATTTTGAATTTTTTAAAAATTCCTTTTTCACTTTACAATTCCTTTTGAACCTTTGAAAAAAAATAATAATAAAGAAAGAAAAAAAAGGACTACAAACAATATATCTCATCAATTTCATAAATTTCAACATGGGAGGACATGAATCCAAAATTTCAAACCCAAACGCCAACGTAATTAACGAAATTGAGACAAACAGCGAGACCTGCAATTTTAGCTCAATTGAAATTTTATTGATCATTTTAGTAGTTATCGCAATCATTGATTTTGCGCTTAAAGTCTACAAACAACATAATAAAAATCTAAAAAAAAGATATTTAAGCAAAGCTAATAATCTAGATAAAATTTT
Source organism: Chlorops oryzae (assembly GCA_020466095.1). Classification (NCBI taxonomy): domain Eukaryota; kingdom Metazoa; phylum Arthropoda; class Insecta; order Diptera; family Chloropidae; genus Chlorops; species Chlorops oryzae. Next base: position 70,649,381 of record CM035808.1, on the reverse strand, counting down.
AATCATGAAAGTTTTGATTTTGATATTCTTTACTGAACTGACATCTACCCCAAATGGAAAATTAACTTTTACCATACCGATACCAAATGACACGACAAACCTACCTCAGTTTATTCAATCAAATGTAGATAGATTTGATAGTATCATATTTTCACAAGGAATAGAAGTGATAGAGTCATACGGGACTATCAGAGTCTTAAGACACACCCCCCAGCGCCACAGAGCTTAAAGCATACAGACTTAGATTTCACTCACCAATGGCAAGCCCCGAAAAATGGGAAATAATACAAAAAAAATTCAATGACTCCATAGATGAATTTAATAGATCGTACAAATGTCTAAATAAGACACAAATCCCAACAGCCAAAACGCAAACAAAACATTTTAATAATCTAACACTTCAACACAATACTATCTCGGCCTTGCTTAAAACATATATTCCATTACTAACTGAAAGTCATAAAACTGAATTTAAAAATTTTTTTTCAAAATTTAAAAGACAAATTCTCAATATTATTGAAAAAATTTGAAATCAAAGATCAAGTACCACAAGATTTAACGTCAATTTTTAATTTAAAATTTATTGAAGATTCCGACTCAGATTCAGAATCAACAAAATCAGAAAAAATGCCTTCAATTCAAGAATTTCTCAATAATGCTAGTAAGCTTATCCCAGATTTCGATGGCAAACCCAAGAACTTGCGAAGTTTTCTCGATGCAATCGATCTGGTCGAACTTATAAAAGGGGAACACGAAAGAATAGCAGTTACACTAATAAAAACCAAATTGAAAGGCACAGCAAGAAATCTCATCGATACAGAATCAACGATAGCACAAATAGTGCAGAAACTTAAATCGTCAGTAAAAGGGGAGTCTATTGACGTTATCACATCAAAAATTCTCAATACCAAACAGCAAAGTAAAACTGCCACGACATTTTGTAACGAAATTGAAGACCTAACAAAATCATTACATAATGCATACATTTCTGACGGACTAAACCCTGATCACGCAATCAAATATTTAACCTCAATTGCTGTTAAAGCATTAACTACAAATGCTAGTAATGATAGAGTAAAAATGATAATGGAATCGGGTAACTTCGGCAATCTGAATGAAGCAGTTGCAAAATTTGTCAACAGTTGCACCGCGGCAAATGAATCAAGATCGGTATTTAACATCAATAGCCGAGGAAATTTTTCCCGAAGAGGAAATTTTTCAAATAATAGAAATCGGTACCGGGGACGTGGTGGCTATACACGGTATAACCAACAGCGCAACACTAATTATTCAAATAATAGAAATTACAACCACTACAATCGCGGCGGTGGACGCGGAGCTAGTTCTGGCAATGTCCGAGCTATCGAAGCAAATCCGGGAAACGAGTCAGCTCCCCAGAATGCCCAACTGGGGACATTAACTCAGCAATACCCACAAAACTAACACAAACGCATCAAATCCTATGCATTAATCTCAAATTCAATAACTACATAACTGTCAAAACTTCCTTTAATAAATCAGAAAATATTTTTTTACTAGACACTGGTTCTGACATCAGCCTCATAAAACAAAACTGTATAAAAAATTCAATAATTAATCAAAATTCTACGTTTAATTTAACTGGAATTGGAGAAGGAATAGTCACAACTTTAGGATATGTTCATGGTTCAATATTAATGAAAAATTACTATCTAGCTCATAACTTTCAAGTAGTCCAAAATGATTTTCAAATACATTGTTACGGTATCATTGGCCTTGACTTCATAAAAAAATACAACTGCATACTTGATTACAATAATTCCAATAGTTTTCTCGTTATTAGACCAAGCTTTTTCCATACACATGAATCTTTACAAATTTTAGATGCACCAAAACTATATTCAATAAGCCTACCTGCTCGATCTGAAGTCATACGAAAAATATATATAAAGTTCCCAGAAGATGAATTTTTAATACCAAATCAAGAAATTTCAACAGGCATCTACATTTCCAATACAATAGTTAACAATAAAAATACCTACGTTCGCATATTAAATACAACAAATAATAACATTTTATTAGAAAATTTTTCCATTAAAGCAGAAAGTCTTGAAAACTACCAAACAATAAAATTTAACCCTACAGCAAACAATCAAGAACGACATAATACCATTCTTTCCAAAATATCAAACAACTGTCCAATTCAATTTAGAGAAAACCTTCAAAAACTTTGTTCATCATACACAGATTTCTTCGCTTTAGACACAGATAGTGTCACTTGCAATAACTTTTATAAACAAAAACTCAAATTAAATGATAAAAGCCCAGTTTACATCAAAAATTACAGACTACCACATACATATAAACCTGAAATCGAACGACAAATAGATAAACTAATCAAAGATAACATTGTTGAGCCATCTGCCTCCGAATATAACAGCCCAATTTTCCTAGTACCCAAAAAGTCATTACCCGGCAATGCAGAAAAACGTTGGAGATTAGTAATCGATTATAGGCAACTTAATAAAAAATTAGTCGCCGATAAATTCCCACTACCAAGAATCGATGACATTTTAGATCAACTAGGAAGAGCAAAATACTTTTCATGCCTAGACCTTATATCAGGTTTTCACCAAATAGAATTGCATGAAGCCTCTAGAGACTTAACATCATTTTCAAGCCCAACAGGTTCCTACAGATTTAAAAGACTACCATATGGTTTAAAAATAGCACCAAACTCATTCCAACGAATGATGTCACTTGCATTCTCAGGCTTAGGCCCAAATAGAGCATTCGTCTATATGGATGACCTTATAGTAATAGGATGTACTGAAAACCATATGATTGAAAACCTTAAATTAATTTTTGAAATATGCAGGAAAACTAATTTAAAATTACACCCCGATAAATGCAATTTTTTTAACCATGAAGTCACCTTCTTAGGACACAAATGTACGGATACAGGAATTCTTCCAGATGACACAAAATTCGAGAAAATCCTAAATTACCCACAACCAACTAATGCAGACGAAACACGTAGATTCGTAGCTTTTGTAAATTATTATAGAAGATTTATTCCGAATTTTTCATCTTACTCTATTCATTTAACACGTTTGACAAGGAAGAAAACAGAATTCATCTGGTCAAAGGAATGCGAAAACTCATTTAATTATCTTAAAAACTCACTATTAAAGCCCCAAATATTACAATATCCAAATTTCGATAAACCATTTTGTATAACAACCGATGCAAGTAAAATTGCATGTGGAGCAGTCTTAAGTCAGGAATATAACGGCACACAATTACCAATAGCTTTCGCATCGCGCACATTCACAAAAGGCGAAAGTAACAAATCAGTTATTGAACAAGAGCTTACTGCCATACAGTGGGCAGTCATCTTCTTTAAACCTTACATTTATGGAACTCAATTCCTTATAAAAAGCGACCATAAGCCTTTAACATACCTATTTTCACTCAAAAATCCTTCTTCAAAACTAACACGAATGCTTCTGGATCTTGAAGAATTTGATTTTGTTATCGAATATATAAAAGGCAAAGATAACTGTGGAGCTGACGCGTTATCACGTATTGATTTTGGGCAAATTAAACAAATAACCAACGACGCTACCCACATTAATCAAATAATAACAAGATCAAAATCAAAACCAATTTTTACAAAATTAGAAAAGCCTAACAACTCAAATGATATTTTTCAACATGTATATGAGACATTACAGCATGCACAAATAAATAAATTGCCTTACATGAGATATGACAAAAGCGCGCAAATCTTGAAAATTTTAAAAGGAAAAATCAAACTTCTAGAAGTAAATTTAAAAGATTTAATTGCTCAAGGAAAAATCTCTCTAGAGAAATTATTTCCTAGACTTGAAAAATTAGTCGACAATTTAAACTCTAAAAAATTACGGTTATCTTTAAACGATGAACTATTTAATATAGTACGTGTACACGAATTCAAGGAAAAAGGCAACATTCATTTGAAAAATATCACTATTTTACTCACACCAATTCGCGAAACAATTAAGAGTAAAAACAGAAAACTAGAAATTCTTAACACTTTCCATAATGATCCAATCCTAGGCGGACATTGCGGAATTAATAAACTATTAACAAAAATAAAACATAACTACATTTGGCAAAACCTAAATCAAGACGTTCGAAAATTTGTTAAAAATTGCGAAAAATGCAAATTAAACAAACCAGGAAAAAACTTTAAAGAGCCGTTATTCACAACACAAACACCTGAAAAACAATTTTCCAAAATTCAAATTGACACAATCGGTCCCTTACCAACCTCAATACATGGAAACGCATATGGCATAACGATAATGTGCGAATTAACAAAATACTTAATAGCCATACCCGTTCCAGACAAATCTGCTAAAACAATAGCTAAAGCAATAGTTGAACATTGTATCTTAATTTATGGACCAATTAACGAAATACTTACAGACTCAGGTACCGAATATAAAAATCAAATACTTTTAGAACTTTGCAAATTACTCAATATAAAACAGTTAAATTCAACCCCATACCATCACCAAACACTCGGTATGGTGGAACGAAGTCATAGAACCTTTAATGAGTATATCAGGTCATACTTATCTCCTGAAAAAACCGATTGGGACGATTGGTTGAAGTATTTTGCTTATTGCTTCAACACAACACCGTCCTCGACTCATGGCTATACACCATTCGAATTAGTTTACGGCAAAACACCTAGACCGTTTAACTTTCTAAATGGAACAACTGATCCTGTCTATAATTTCGATAATTACGTCAAAGAATTTAAATTTAGGTTGCAAGAGGCCCAAAAGCGAGCCTTTAAATTAATCGAAAATGCCAAAATTCAATCAAAAACAAACTATGACAAAAAGGCAATACCTCAAAATATTCAAGTCAATGATAAAATCTACCTCCGTGACGAATCCAGTCACAAATTCGAAAATGTTTTCAAAGGCCCATATGAAGTTACTGAAATTGATAATAGAGGAAATTGCAAAATAAAAATAGGCAATAAATTTGCCATTGTACATAAAAATAGATTAAAATTACAATAAAAATTTATTACTGTTAAACTGATGCGCATCATCTTAATAAATAAATAATTAGTTTAATACTTTAATTAATAAATTTACCTCAATATATGAAAATTTCAAAATATTACTTCATTAGATTTATCAATTTAAATTAATAAACGAATTATAAATGCATCTTAGAAAAAAAAAAAAAAAACTAATATTTTAATTTTACATTTATAAGATAAATACTTTTTACTTTATACCTTAACATTATTAAATTATGAAAAATCTCTATTCTAAAGATTTTTCACAAAAGAGGGAAGGTGTTGCATGAATATGACACATAAGCGCCTTAGCGCCCTAAATCGCCTTAGCGCCTTAAATCTCATTTCACATACCGACCCTGCACGGTTAATTTACGTTACGGCCCTGTATGCCTGAAAGCATATGTAACAAGACACTTCGAGCAAAGCACTTATAGCATTGAACGGAACGAAGGCCGAAACATCAAATGCAAGCCAACGGAATGTAACCAAACACTTCGAGCAATGCACTTATAGCATTGAAAGAAGTGAAGGTCAAAACATCAAACGCAGGCAACTAAACACATGCAATGCATGAGCCGATATTGTGTTATGACAGAATTCCAATATCGATTCAATTGGGCATAACCCAAAATTGGTCATTTGACACTTCTCAAATGTCAGCCAAATTCTGTGCGGCATTTCTCCTCTTTTGAATCAGCATTTATAAATACATAAGATATATACATAACATTTATAGATACCTAACATTTACATATACATAACATTTATATATACATAACATTTCTCCTCTCTTGGAATAAGTATAAAAGAAATTAGAATGCTTAAGAAAACAACAATTGGAGTTTAATCGTCTACAAGGTTTGGACGACTGATTCTGGCTTCGGCTGAATACGGTCCTACCTTAAAATAAAAGATTTTAAACCAAATAAAAGTCTTATTATTATTTGGAAGACGCTGGGATGAAATCCGTATATTTTATATTTATCTTCGATTGATCTTGGAAAAGCATGAAAGGAATTCATGACCTAAGGAGTGGAACCACACAAATAGGAAACACTTGTGGAATTTCTTCCAGACAATACGTTTACCACTGCACCGTCGATCATACTCAAATGAAGCTAAAACGAACCAGGTACTTCATAACTATTTACTGAATATTTAAAACAGAACAGTTTGCTTATTTGACTAGACATTTCCTTTTCGATTCGATGAATTAGCTCTTTATTTTCCCTCATATATATAAATTTTATCTGTCGACACGTAATGGGTGACCTTTAAGCTACTTTTTCAGCAAAGAAAGCTGCGCTGCGGTTCACTGCTTCGGGGAAATTCAAGAAGAGAAGCTATGGACACAGCTGTCTTGGTGAATAATTTGCGGGGGAACTTGCTACGTCACTCCACAATCAAATTATAGAAGAGGATTCAAAGCTACCATTGATACAGAACTCATCGCGCAAGTAGCCCACCACGATGGGGTTTTAAATTCTTACACAAACGGATCGAAGACGGCGCTGCCTACCGCCACGAGCTCAATATAGACCGATTCTTAAGACTACCTGACTACTGCAGCCTTTTTCAGGCTGAAATCTTCACTTCAGGTGATGCGGCAAAACTCGCACTAATGGCAAAAACTCGTAACAGTCTAACATTCGTATAGATAGCCAAGCAGCAATCAAAGCTGTAGTATCTGGTGTAATCGAATCCAAACTCGATTTGGGTTCCAGGAACGCCCTCAACAGCCTCGGAGAAAACATAAAAGTGCAAAAGAGCTACTCTCCCTGAAGTTTCGGATGACGTACCCTCTCCACTAGCGTCCGTCAAGTACAACCTAAATGAAAAACTTATCAGATCTGCCGTACACAGATGGCGCAATACCCCAACGTGCAGACACGCAAAAATACTATGTAACTCATACAAAAGGAATGACCCAGAGTTCCTATTGAAACTTTTGCGAGCAGGATCTTAGTTTAGTTACCAACTGGACTCTGCCTACTGCATGCTCACCTGCATAATATGAACTTAGCACCCACAGAGCTCTTTCGGTGGTGTTTTGAGCCAGGGTAAAAGGAAACCGTGGAACACGTATAATGCTACTATCCAGCTCTTGCACGATCAAGACTTGGTTTCTTTGGGGCATAGATGGGCATATTGCACTAATTGGAAATTCAACTACAATTTTTTTTTTGTGGTTGTGATATTAATATTTAACTTCCACAACATGGTTAGTGGTAGTTAAGTAGAATTGCACTACCACTCTATAGGTTGTGTTATTTAAAATCGAAATTGCACTATCATTGATCACTACATGGGTAGTGGTATTAAAAATCGAAATTGCACTATCACTAGGTGCGTCAAGCTGCACCCCCCTTTTCATGAAATCAAAAAATTTTTATGTGCTATTTATCTACCGACTTAAAAAATTTTGTGCTCGTCCTTGTCAGATTTTAAGGACAAAAGTAATTTGTATGAAAGGGGGGGTGTAGCTTGACACCGCAAAAATTCGCACTTTACGATTTTTTTTAAAAATTGTTTATAGGTGGGAATTATGTGCTATTTATGTGCTCCCATTCTATGGATAAAAAAATTTTTATTTCAAAAATTTAAGGATTAAATCGACGAAAATTGATTTTGGCAAGTACATTTTACCAAAAAATTCCGAATAAAAAAAGGTTTTTATCAGAATTTAACTAGAGTCCGACCGAAGGTGAAATTTTTGGCCGAAGCCGAAGCCGATGTTCGGCCATTGGCTTAAACTTCGGCCGAAGACCGAAGCCGAAGCTGTAAAAAAAAACAACTACACAACCAATTTCCCTTTTTATACCCGACACACTCTGTGTCGAGGATATATTGCGTTTGTGTGGTTGTGTGTAACACCCAGAACCAGTCGAGATAGACAATACAAAAAAAAAAATATAGAAATTATCAGCGTCACCGGAGATTCGATTGTTCATGTCCGTCTGACTGGCCGTCTGTTGTATACAGATTTCTTATAGAAAGGGGTTGAGCTATCTTGACTAAATATTATAGTATGCGCACTCACAGAGACATGAGTAAGAACAAGTTCGAGAATGGACCCGATCGGACCATTTTTAGGGGTACCTCCAGTCCTAGGGTCTGTCACAAAAAGCCCAAAACCGCCTCAAAATCGTACTTTTTCGCAATATTTCAATGAAAGTTAGAATTTAAGCGTATATTTAAGACTCCGATTAGAAAATCAAAAAAAAAAATTGGAAAAGTGGGCGTGTCAAAGGGTCGGTTTTCATAAAGAATTTCAACAAATATCAGTATATGGGGCCCCTAATGGCCCTAAAAACCACTTGAATATTCTTTCTGAATGGTTGTGTGTTTTGGGCGTGGTTCAAAAATTATTTAAACATGTGTGTCTATGTCGGGTATTTTATTGTCAGGCTCGCGTGACTATAACACCTTATCTTTTTTTTTTTTTGGTTTTAATTTTAAACAAATCAGTAATTTTTTAGTGTTTTAGTAACAGAAAACAAAACTACAATTCTCGTTACCAATTAAATAAAAATAACGTGAACAAACTTTTTTGCTCAAGATGATTCCCCACTTGGCAAATTAAGTGCTTTGACTTCCTGAGTCCTGTTCCATACTAGGCGACAGTCGCCGGAGACACATTTTGTTTTGAAGGCGAGGGACGGTCGGAGAAGAGAGAAAACAGCACCCCTCCCTCTTCCCCGGCCCTCTCTCTTCTTCAAAACAAAATGTGTCTCCGGCGACTGTAGCCTAGTATGGAACAGGACTGAAGAAGCAAGGTTGTTTTTGCTCTAAAACTTTCTATCAAGAACAATTTTACTTGCCTAAAATGCTTTTTTATCAATCACACTTGGCAAGCGAAAGCAATTTACTCGTTAAGTTTTTTACTTGCACCTTTAAAACTCAAAATCAAATAGTCTTATATTATAGTTCAAAATGTTGTATATTGTACGATGCAATCATGCAGTGGAACATGTATGCACCTCAGCAAGGTTAGTTTTTTTCTGCAGAACATAAAGGAATTTTCGCTGTACTTATAATTGGCTCACGAAGTAAATAATCTTTCGATTGAAAAGTAAAATATGTGAAACCCTGTTCCTCATATCAAAAGAAAAAGCAAACCATTTTTAGAACTGTCGAACATGTGAGTCGCTATAGGCGCTATTTTTGGAAAAAATTATATTCGGCTAAATAATCGGCCTTTTGTGGGCGAAGCCGATGCCGAAGCCGATGCCGAAGCCGAAGGTCATTTTTAGGCCGAATGTTCGGCAAACCGAAGCCGAAGCCGAACCTTCGGTCGGACTCTAAATTTATCTTTTTTATTAATATATTTACATTTTATTCTTTGAAAAAAAAAAAACAAAAAAAAAATTTTTTTTAATGTTACAAATTTTTATCATTCAACAAGGTTCGACCCATACGCAAGAGTCAATGTAAGCTAGCTAGAACACGCGGATCCGTTAACAGACCGATCGATTTAACAGAGGGAGAAATCGTGCTGTTACAGGGAATTAGTGGCTCTGGGATAGCGTAGGGGATGCGTGCTATGCTCTTGATCCCAAGGTACGAGGTTCGATTCCCGGCACAGGCGAAACGGAGTGTAATGTTCCAAGCCTAGCACTGGTTCTTCAAAAATCGCATGTTAGATGCACACTACATAAAAAGACATACACTCACATAAACACAAGAAAACACCCCGTGGTATCACAATGCGCCGATCAACGGCCTAAGTGGCAGCCACTTCAACCTACCTACCTACCTACAGGGAATTAACATTGAAATGATACAGAACCTGAAAGAAAAAGTGCTCTCGTCATTATGTCTACAGCATATATAGCGGGTATGACAGTAGCTGCTAAGTTGGCAATGCAGCGTAGAGTATGAATGCTAGCTTATTAACCGAGAAGCTTCCGGTTCGAGGCTCATGGAAGTATTTTTTTTTTCAACTTTAATTTTGTTTTTTTATTTCTGGATATATTTTTTTTAATTTAATAGAATAGATAAAAAAATATTAGGTGTAGTAAAAAGAAATCCATTATTTTTGCATTAAATTGAGGGCTTTATTTAAGATAGTTAGAATGACCCGATTTAGGTCAAATATGCGCCGTTTTGTTCGATAACTTGTTGCCATTTTAAAGGTAATTTCATTATGCCTCTCTCATAGAAGCCCTCGTTCCTATTAGCAAAAAATTGAGACAGTCGAATTTCAGAAGCCTCTCTTGAAGCGAATGTTTCACCAGCAAAATTGTTCGCCATGGACAGGAACAGATGGTAATCACTTGGTGCCAGGTCCGGACTATAAGGTGGATGCAGAAGAACCTCCCAACCAAACTCCCGGAGCTTCTGGCGAGTCACTATCGATGTGTGTGGCCTGGCGTTGTCCTGATAGAACACAATTCTTCTCCTATTGGCCAAAGCTGGCCGCTTATGGGCGATTGCTTCCTTCAGACGGTCCAATTGTTGACAGTAGAGTTCCGAGTTAAGAGTTTTGCCGTATGGGAGCAGCTCATAGTAGATAATTCCCTGCCAATCCCACCAAACACACAGCAAAACCTTCCTGGCCGTCAATCCTGGCTTGGCCACCGTTTCCGCCGGTTCACCGTGTTTCGACCACGACCGTTTTCGCTTGACGTTGTCGTAAGTGACCCACTTTTCATCACCAGTCACCAACCGCTTCAGAAATGGGTCGATTTTGTTGCGGTTCAGCAGCGATTCGCAGATGGAAATTCGGTCTATGAGGTTTTTTTGCGTTAACTCGTGTGGCACCCATACATCGAGCTTCTTTGTGTAGCCAGCCTTATTCAAATGGTTCCAAACGGTTTTTTGTGCAATCTTTAGCTCTTTTGCAATCGAAACAGTGCTAACATGACGGTCGGACTCGATAATTTCCATGATTTTATCGACATTTTCGACAATTGGCCTTCCAGTGCGTGGTGCATCCTTGACATCGAAGTTACCGGAACGGAATCGACGAAACCAAAAGTGCGCATGATTGGCTGTTACAGTATCAGGTCCATAAACGCTATTCACATTTTCAGCCGCCTGGCTTGCGTTTTCTCCCTTATCGAAGAAAAACTGTAAAATGTAGCGAATTTTCTCTTTGCTGATGTCCATCTTTGCCAAGCTCTCAAACAAAACTGAATCAATCAATCAAAAAAGTGTCAAAAAAGCTTTTTTAGTAGGAACTGTCATCTTTCTAATGCCCCCTAGCGGAACACGATCGGACTTATACAACGCGAGATGCAGATAAATAACGCCATCTATTGGAAAAATAATGGATTTCTTTTTACTACACCTAATATTTTTCTAAAGAGCGCTAGTAGAATTGTGGCTGTGCATATGAAAATCTTTGTGTGTATGTTTGTTAACTAAGGGTTTGTTTGTATGAAAGCCGTGTATGCTTATGTGTCAAAGAATCGAGTGCGCCCAAATTCTTAGTATTCTGGTTGGAACGAATAAGCGGGAAACCGAAAACAAGTCCCACGAGGAAATCACATGAGTGATGACTTGCAATCGAACTTTCCCTATTTTTTGATATAAGACTGTTTAAAGTTGTTTTTAAAATTACGTTTTTTCAATTTAGTGCATAATTTCGTTCAAAGCAAGCGTTTTTTCATACTGTATCGTATTTTCATTTGACAGTTTTCTGTATGGCAAGACTACTTGATTTCTTCGTTATTTCAGTCGAAATTACGAAAACGTCGAAAACACGTACTTTCGGCTAAAGCGAGAACACGCTAGAAGAAAAATATGACAAAGTCTTTTTTATACGTGACACAATCTGTTTGGAAGGCATATTGCATTTGTGAATGAAATTTAGAATTTTACCTTATATTCCAACTTCCGATTAGATTTTCAAAAATTTGGAAAAGTGGATCTGACAAAAAAAATAAATGCAATTTGACTTTAAACTTAAAAACGGAAAAAAAAATTCAGCCATTTTGATTTGGCGAACACGGTGTCGACTTTGGGCACATGACCATAAAGGGAGAGTTTCGAGGTTCAAATCCCCACACAGGAAAATCAAAACCAAGAAATTAAACATAAAAAAAAAAATTTAAATAGAAAGAAAAGTACGGAAAAACCGAAAAATGTGTGTAGCAATAATTTTTAATAGGCCATACGATTACAAATATCACTAAAAAATTTTTGAGTAAAAAATATGAATCGCCAATTACCCTTCCAGAAGAGTCGTGGCCGAACGGACAATTACTTCTCCGCGATAAGAAAGCAACAATAGCGGACGATAAAAACATTGCTGCATTGCTTACAGGGTAGCCAATTTATTTTAAAAAATTTGAAAATGTTAGGTTTTTCATGGCTATCTTTTTTCTGCTAACGTCACAGCCGTACAGCCTTTGAAATACTAAATACGTTTATATGGCAGCTAATCGCAATTATAAACTAATCGCGAGTATTTAATTAATTAATACAAAAGCGAAGCATATTCTAATGAAATGCTGTTCTTTTTCTATGATTTTCTGCTAACGTCACAACCGTACAGCCTTTGAAATACTAACAACGTTTATATGGCAGCTAATCGCAATTATAAGCTAATCGCGAGTATTTAATTAATTAATACAAAAACGAAGCATGTTCTAATGAAATGCTGTTCTTTTTCTATGATTCAAATAAATGGCGCTGCCAGATCATCAAAAACAGCTAAATTTGTGAAAAAATTGGCGTCATCTGGCGTATTTATTGCAATAGGTCACACTACTCACGATCAGCGCTGCCACTTTTGGGCTTTTCCTACCAAATCAGGTAGGTATTTTTTTCTTTGGTAGGTTGAATCGGATTTTGGTAGGATTGCGGAAACTTTTTCATTTTGACTAAATATATGGCTCCTCTAATAAAATTTTTGGAGGGGCTACAGTGCCTTTCTCTCCATAGTTGCCGCGCCTGCTGCTCACGATTTATTTTCGTGAGTTAGCTCATCGCGAGGAAGACTCGTTCTCACCGTTTTTATTGTTAAATTCGCGTACGCATAAACGTTCTAAAAATCTTTTACTAAGCGTAGAGCAAAATCGCAAGAATTTAAATAAATGAATTTTTCCAACAAGAGTAATACACCTGATTATCTTTTATTTCAGATTTTATGGTTTAGTTATTTTCAAAACAAGTAAAACCATAACAAGGTAGAGTGTTATAGTCAGGCGAGCCTGACAAGTTCGCGTTGGCAACCCTTTTCGGGATCATCAAAGTTTACGGGCTCGTCAAATCGAAAATTTCAAAATTTAAATTTAAAGTATTAAATAGTAATTTATATTCATTTCTCTGTCTCGCGCGATTCTTCTCGAGTCCATCCTCCTAAGGAACTGAGGAATTCAAGCTTCGTCGGGTGAGACGTATCATTTCCACGTCGAAATCTATAAATTTTCCGAACTTCGACTTTCTCCACTCTTTCTTTCTCTTCATTTATTATTTCTCTCATTGTAGCTTTGTTCTTTCGCCAAAGCTGACCAGAATAAATTTTTAGCCTATACAAGAACCACAATAAAGCTTTGAGCTCTGCCTATTACAGGCTAGACTCAAAGCTAGCCCCAGGGCAGTATTTAAATTTTGCATACTGTTACAACGTATGCAACGCGATAACTTAAAACTTCAGCCTGAAAGAAGGCATTCTTTTAGTGGCTCTAATGCCAGAAATGCTTATTAAATAGTAAAAGCGCCTGAAGTACCGCCCTCGCAAAATCACTCCACTGCTCACACGGAATTATCCAATACAAAAATCAACAAGACTGCGAGATCAACAACAGACGTTGAGCTTTCTGTTAACAGCGGTTCAAAAGCTCCTGCTAATAACGTAGGTGATCCAGCAGTGCAGACAGGTATGGATCGGTACATTAAGATTAAAAGGAAACTTAGGCCACAGAAATCAAATGTGGGTAAAGCGAAAATAATTAAAACAAAATCTGACGCTAACCCATCGAACGCTTTTAGTGGAAATAGATTTGCGGCTCTAAGCACAGAGCCCACTGAGACCTCTGATACATCAAAGGATGGTGGAGAAAAATCACCAAAACCGCCTCTAGTATATCTTAGAGAGCGTAGCTCCAACAATTTGGTCACGAGCCTGACCCAGTTAATTGGAGAGGAGTCCTTCCACATCATGCCTCTTACTAGAGGAAATGTTCATGAGACCTAAATTCAGGTCTATAATGTAAATAATTACAGAATTGTCACTAAATTCCTTAACGACAACAAAAAAAGCTACTACACGTATCAGCTTAAAAGCAGCAAAGGCCTTAGTGTAGTTATTAACCCTAGAAAGATAACGTACGCCTACGAGACGTAGTCATTTTTCATTTTTTTGCTCCCGCTTTTGAAAACATATTTAAGTTTTTTCTTATTTACTTTTAATATATACAAGTTTGGTTATTAAAATGAGCCGAAATGACTGACAATAAATTAAATAATGTATTTAAATTACAATCTGTTCACATTTTTTTTTTAAAACATCCTTAAGGATAGTCAAAACAAACACACGTCGCTCAGGCGTATCGTTATCTTTTCAAGGTAAAAAAATAACGTTATCTTTCTAGGGTTAAAAGCATTGAATCAGATTAAGATCCTGTGGAAATTAAACAAGCCCTAGAAGAAACAGGCTTTAAAATTAGGAACGTAATGAAAATTTTCAATAGGAATAAAACCCCACAGCCGATGTTCAAAGTAGAAATTAGTCCGTACAACTTAAAACTAAAAAAAAAATGAGACTCATCCAATCTACGGACTACAATATCTTCTCCACCGTAGAGTTGTAATAGAAGAACCTCATAAGCGTACTGGCCCTGTCCAATGTATGAATTGCCAAGAATATGGCCATACTAAGTCCTACTGTACCCTACGCATGGTCTGCGTCGTTTGCGGAGAATTTCACAACTCTGCAAATTGTAATAAAAATAAAACAGACAAAAAAGTGCAGCAACTGTGGTGGAAATCACACAGCAAATTATAGGGGATGTCCAGTATATAAAGAACTAAAAAATCGTATGTCAGAAAAAAAGCAAGCCAGTCGTAATAATCCGAATCAAAATGCATTCCAAAACCCAATTTTCTCACAACCTAATAAATCCAGCGCTCCAGTGACTAATAAAATGTCCTATGCAAATGTTGCTAGCTCTGCCATAAGTGCCCATTCTGCCCCTCAACAGCAGAACGGTAGCTTGGAATCCATGTTAGTCAGTCTGACACAGTGTATGACACAATTTATGTCGCAAATGCAAAACACACTCCAGGAGTTACTAAGAGCACAAAACCAGTTGCTCCAAATTTTAACTGCACAAAAATGAGTTTATTTATTATATCCTCATGGAATGCAAATGGTATAAATCAGCGTAAGCTAGAATTATCACATTTCCTCTCAAACTACTCTATTGATGTGATGCTTATTTCGGAGACACATCTAACAGATAAAAATAATTTTTCGCTATCAGGCTATAAATTTAACAAAACAAACCACCCCGATGGGAAAGCACATGGAGGAACAGGTATATTGATTCGTAATTGAATTAAACATTTCCCTGTTGAACCTTTCGCAAAAAATTACTTCCAAGCAACTTCAGTTTCTATTGAAACTTGTGGTGCAAATTTCATTTTGTCAGCAATATATTGCCCTCCACGATTCTCATTTAGCGAAAATCACTTTAATGAATTTTTCAACACCCTTGGAACTAAATTTTTAGCAGCAGGCGATTATAATGCAAAACACACCCATTGGGGCTCTCGTCTGATCTCTCCAAGGGATAGACAATTATACAACACACTGATAAATAGCTCCAGTACTCTAGGATTTATTTCGCCCGGACATCCCACGTATTGGCCAACAGATCGAAATAAAATACCAGATCTCATAGACTTTGCCATTACAAGAGGCTTTGATAATTTGCGTATTTCAACGTCGATTTGCTACGAAATGTCCTCAGATCATTGTCCTCTACTAATAGAAATTTCAGAAAACATAAGAACAACATACCCCTGTAGTGGCCTCAGCGAAGACGTTGCTTTACTGTACTTTTCTATGTGCACAAATGCGACAGCTTACTGTTCTCACTGTACAGTCGTGAGAAAGTGCTGACGAAGGTGTCTCCAGCATATCCGCTACTTGAGCTGCATACTTTGTTGCTTTAAATTCTTTTCTTATCGCGTAGCTCGGGGGTTACCCGACACCTCTACTTTGTTGCTTGACTCGATCGCATTTGATCGACGCTGGGACCACTGCTACTTTTGTTCTTTGTTCATAAGATATAAATAAAAGCAAAATATGAATAAAGGGCTCAGTCCATTCTGAGACATCGAAAAAGCTACAACGTCTTACTTCTTTGAATGGATTCACTTCATGGCGATCGTGAGGAGCTGAGCCGCACTTTCAACACCATTTGTTTCGCTTAGCGGGAGCTAAGCCGCACCTTCAGCACCATTTGTTTCGCTTAGCGGGAGCTTAGCCGCACCTTCAGCACCATTTGTTTCACTTAGCGGGAGCTAAGCCGCACCTTCAGCACCATTTGTTTCGCTTAGCGGGAGCTAAGCCGCACTTCCAGCACCATATGTTTCGCTTAGCGGGAGCTAAGCCGTAATTTCATCACCATTTGTTTCGCTTAGCGGGAGCTAAGCCGTAGTTTCATCACCGTTTCTTTCGCTTAGCGGGAGCTAAGCCGTAGTTTCATCACCGTTTGTTCGCTTAGCGGGAGCTGGGCATATATGAACGAAACACCTTTGAACGGGGCCCTCAAAGATCCCACCGCAGGACCAGGGCCAATATCGATACAGGAATATCACGAAAGGCAAAAAGCACATCAAGAGAAGAGAAAAAGGCAGCAAGTTGCAGAGGAAAAGCTGGTGACTGTACCAAAAGCACGCCTACCAAAGAAGAGAGGAGGAAAAAAGATCAAACTCTTAAGGAGGCGCGCACAACTGAAAAAGGAACTGAGCGGGAAAAAGGATCTCAACACCCAAAAGAAACTCTGGAAAGAACTGCTGGACGTGGAATCCGAGCTTGCTAAGAGGGGAAGCAGAAAAACCGATATGGTGCTGAATAAGCATCTGAAAATTTTTTTAAGCGACCATTGCGACTTCGCAGTTCGCACAATTTGTGATTGTTAAAAACTCAACTTAGTTTCGCACAATTTGTGATTGTTAAAAACTCAACTTAGTTTCGCACAATTTGTGATTGTTAAAAACTCAACTTAGTTTCGCACAATTTGTGATTGTTAAAAGCTCAACTTAGTTTCGCACAATTTGTGATTGTTAAAAACTCAACTTGGTTTTTGAATGAAAAAAAAAAAATATATATAAAAGACTAGAGAGAGATAAAAGATATAAAAGATATTACAAAATTTTAAAATCCATAGAAAAAGTCTTTCCCGGACAAATAAGAAAAACAAAACACATTACTTTTGCATGAACTGAGCTATATTAAATTTTTCAAAAATGTTGGACAAGAAAACGGAAAATCAAGCCGATATCGTTAATGAAATTAAAATCCAACCAACTTCTGTCGAAAACCTAGATTTCCAAATCTGTATGTATATTTGCACAAATATTTTGATTTTAAGATTCTTTTACTCACTTTACAAACTTTTGCATAAAAACATTTAGAAGAAATACACGGTTTCAAACTCAGTCTAAGTAAATTTAACTAATGCCAATCGAATGGAAGGAATTTTTAGCCCAATTAAAGTTAGTAAATGAAAATTTTGATAGAGCATATAAATGTATCAATAAAACTTATCTCCCAACTAGATCAACACAAATTAAACATATTCAAACGCTACACCGAGAGAAAAAGGTAGTTATATTAACTGAAAAAGCAGGTTAAAATAACCGAGTTCACCGCTAATTCTTAGCTTATGTGTAGTAGCGGTCGATTCAACAGTACAAACACAGTCAATAGGGATATAACTACCTGATGGTTGATATAACTGTCTCGCGGTTAAATCAACTGTCACCAGCGACTGGGAAAAAAAAATTTATTTTTTGCTTTGACTTTTTTCTACCTTCTTTTATTAATATTTTTTTTTTTTATTATTAAATTATTATATTTTTTCTTTATTTATTTGTTTCTATTTAAATCTTTTTCTCTTTCATCTCTTTAAATTTTCTCGCCTCGGCCGAGCCTTGAACCGCAGACCACCACTTCGCTGGGCGAACGTCTTAACCATTACGCTAAACGAACGAATTTAAATTGTTGGTCAAAACGCTCACTTGAGCTTATGGTTGCTCAAGTTCTGGGGAACGTGCTTAAGGAATTGTTTCACTCCCAAAATTTTTTGCTTGAAAATGAACCATTAAAAAAAATTTAATAAATTAAAATCTTAAAAATTTAGGAGAAAATTTTTGCCTTAAAAAACAACTACACTCTGAACAAAAAAAAAAAAAACTGTAATTAAAAAAAAAAATCCAGAAAAATTCCCGCCGCCAGCAGGGATAGAACCCCGAATCTCACGACGGTCAACTCACAGCTTAAACAACTGAGGTATTGAAAACTCCGGAGACGGTTGATCAGAATGCGAACTTATACGTCTAAGTGAACGAAAGCGAATTTGAACATAAAAAGTGACTATTTTTCAACTATTGATTTGACTTCCTTTTCCAGTGCATTTAACGAGGAATACAGTTAATTTGACCACTCTTACTTTAACTGTTCTAAGTGGTTGATTTAACAGTTCTTTTTTCTCTCGGTGTAGTGGAACAGCATAATGCAGCGTGCGCACTGGTATATACAGTTAAGGATTTTAAACCCGAACATTTAAAAATAGTTGAAGAAATATTGAGGAATCTGAAGACTAAGTTAGAAGTATTGAGCACCAGATTAAATTTGAACATTTCGGTTCCCACAGGCGTAACTGACTTTATTGAACCACCATCAGAATCCCTTTTCAAGACAGACTCAACCATTTCCGACTCGGAAACTGAAACAGAAAACGAAACAACAACACTTTTTGAACAACTCCCATTTAATCAACAAACACAAAACATAATGCCACAAACAGTTACCGAATTTCTCGGCAATGTCGCACGACTCCTCCCGGATTTCGATGGAAAATCCGAAAACTTACAAAGTTTTATAGACGCACTACAATTGGTGCAAATGATAATGGAAACATATGAAAGCGTAGCAGTAACCTTGGTTAAAACAAAACTCAAGGGTTCTGCAAGAAACCTCATATCCAACGAAACTACAATAACAGAAATTATCATTAAGTTGAAAATATCTGTAAAACACGAATCGGTCGAAGTAATAACGGCCAAATTACTAAATATCAAACAACAAGGAAAAACAGCAAATACATACACAAAATAAATTGAGGAGCTTGCTAAAGCCCTCGAAAATGCTTACATTAACGATGGCTTAGATAGCAACGCAGCTAATAAATATTCCACACAGACAGCCGTAAAGGCAATGACAAAAAACTGCAGCCATGAGAGGGTTAAACTTATCATGGAAGCAGGCACCTTCACAACGATGAATGAAGCCGTTTCAAAATTTACAAATAGTTGCACAGAAGCAACCGGCTCCCAAAACTCCATTTTGACATATCAGTACAAAAGAGGAAATAGCTATAGGAGAGGACAGGGATACAGAAATAATCGTGGCTATTTTCGTGGAAACAGTAACTATGGTAGCTATAGGGGTCGTGGAGGTAATCAAACTAACTACCGTCAGTATAGAAATAACTACAATAGCAGAGGAAATGACAGAGGAAATAACCGCAGTAGCGATTTTAATAATTCACCTCCCAATAGGAACATTCGTTTGACTGTTGAAACCCCATCGGAAAACCCAACACAGCCCCTAAGCAATTAAATAGACACTCCAAAATACATACACTGAATTTGAGTCAAAGTATCTTTATTAAAGTCCGTTTTCCGAACACTGAACAACAATTGACAATTTTGGTTGACACGGGTGCAGAAATCTCTGTACTAAAAACAAATCGTTTTATCGACGGTGTGAGTATAGACACCGACAATTTTTCAAATATTAGTGGTATAGGCGAAGGAACTATCAAGTCCTTGGGTACAGTAACAATCGACTTACAGATCGAAGATATAATCATTCCACACAAATATCAAATAGTTCATGGGGATTTCCCTATCCCGTATGACGGAATCTGGGGTGTGGATCTCTTGAAAAATTACAATTGCATAATAGAATTCATGCAGAACAAAGACTGGTTAATCTTACGACCGACAAATTACCAAAATGTAGGTATACCAATTTACACCTATTTCTCAGGAAATCAATTAATCTTGCCCGCCAGATCTGAAGTCATTCGGAAAATTGAAATATCCACATAATTCAAGGAAGTGTTAATACCCAATCAAGAATTGCAGGCAGGAATTATAGTAGCTAACAAAATCACAAAATCCGATAGCCCGTTCGTCCGAATATTAAACACAACCAATAAATGCGTCACGTTAACCGATCCAAAACTAAATTTTGAAAATTTAGAAAAATTTGAAATAATTGAAACATCAAACAAAAATTCAAAAAGAAATGAAATAGTGTTGGAAACACTCTCTAAAAATTTTCCAATTCTATATAAGCAAAGCTTAACAAAACGCTGTTCAGAATTTAGTGATGTTTTTGGATTGGACGATGAGACAATTTCTTCAAATAATTTTTACAAACAGAAACTTAAAACAATTGACTCAGAGCCAGTGTACATAAAAAATTATCGTATTCCACACACACACAAGCAAGAGGTAGAAAATTAAGTCAAAAAGTTGGTACAAGATGAGATAATTGAACCATCCATTTCGGCTTATAACAGCCCAATTCTATACCGAAAAAATCGCTACCAGATTCAAATGAAAAGAGATGGCGTTTAGTGGTTGATTACCGCCAGATAAATAAAAAATTAATTGGAGACAAATTTCCATTACCAAGGATAGACGACAGCCTGGACCAATTAGGCAGAGCCAAATTTTTTTCATGTTTGGATCTTAAAGATGGTTTTCATCAAAAAGAGCTGGATAAAAATTCAAGAGACATAACGTCTTTCTCAATACCGGTGCCTCTTATAGATTTAAAAGACTTCCGTATGGGCTGAAAATTGCCCCGAATTCGTTCCAGCGCATGCAGATACTTTCGCTTTCGCAGGCCTAAAACCTGGACAGGCTTTCCTCTACATGGACGACTTGGTCGTCCTTGGTTGTTCCGAAAGACACATGATCAAAAATTTAAAGGACGTCTTCCAACTTTGAGAACACACAATCTGAAACTAAATCCACATAAAAGTACATTTTCATGAAAGAGGTCACCTACCTCGGACATAAATTACAGACAAAGGCATACTTCCTGACGATAGCAAATTCAAAATTATTCAAGACTATCCTAACCCCAAAATGCGACGAAGTCAGAAGATTCGTAGCTTTCTGTAACACTTCAAACAAAAAAAAAGCAACTGAATAATTTGTACAATTTTCCTGTAGATCTCGGCCCCTAAGCAAGAAAAAAAATTTTTTTAATTTTTTTATGGAAGATTTTTGAGAAAAAATTTTTTGAAATTTTTTTCAGTGCATTTCGTATGCACTTGCTATTTCAAGCATATCTCGGGCCCCGACTACCGATTTTAATAAAATATTTTCCAAAATATAATAATAAGCTCCCTACAACTTTTAGAAACAAAGTTTTTGATTTGCATGAGTAGTTTTAGTGCTAGAGGTGCAATTATACAAGAAAATTTGTTTTTTTCAAAAAAATCAGGGAAATTTTTCATATAAAAATTTGTAAAAAAAAGAAATCGAAGTGGAAAACCCATTTTCAAATTTTTTGCGATAGCTAAGTATTTCTTCTAAAAAATAAGCCCCGTTTGGCTAAAAGCGGTGAAAAATTTACGGAGCTATGATTTTTTTGCCAAAACACTAAAAAATCGATATTTCACAATTTTTGCTTTGTTCACAAAACTTGTTCATATGAGCCGAAATTATTTTATGAAGGTGCAATTGAGTAAATTTTCACATATATAAATGCATAAATGCTGCCTCTTTATTGATTAAAAATGAATGTCGTTTTGCCCTGCCTTTTAGAATATTGTGGTGGATTTGTTTACCTGCCGGTCTCAATGACCTGTACCAGATAAAAAGGGTGCAGTGCTTTCCCTTAGTGGAAAAAAATATAAGGTATCATGAATACGTTTTGTGCGTTAACGTCAGTTTTTTTATACTAAACGTGTTTCTTTACTTTCAATTTTGCCTAATGAATTGAGCGTAGTATAAAATACCTGAGGTTTTGCATACTTTACATACATACTTACATACAGTATAGAAAATTTATGGCAATATATAAAAGGGTAACACTTATGCGTTTAGATTAGTAGTCTTGAACTAAATTTTGAACAACGTACATCAATTGAAAATAAAACAAATTTTAAAATATAAAAAAATGAGTAAAAGAACTCGTTATTCATGTGCAAAAACAATCCGGACGATTTTTTGCAATATTTTGTGGATTATATATGTTAAAAAATAAAGGATTAGCGTTTACTGAAGCACTGCAAAAGCACTATTTCCATTACTTCGGTGTTTTGCCAACTCTCAATGAGCCGTGGACGCCTAAAAGAATATGTGACCTATGTCATAGAAAGTTATCAAAATGGGCTTCTGGAGAACGGTAAGAATTAAAATTTAATACGCTATAAAAAAAACTAACTATTTGCATTCTAGCTGTTACATGGATTTTGACACGGCAATGGAATGGAGTGAGCCCTTTTGTCACTCGGTGGACTGCTATTTTTGCCTTAGTGCAAGAAGTGGATTTGGGAAACATTTAAAATGGGAATACGCGAAAGTTGATTCGGTAAAATTTCCTCTACCTCATTCAAGTGATGTGCCTTATCCAGAATGCCCTGGCTCAGCACCCAAAATAGAAGGATCATCAGAGGAAATGCTGGGGTCTAGTGGAAGTCAGTTTGAAACAAGTTTAACGCAACGAATACTCTCACAGGCCGAATTAAATGACTGGATTCGTGATTTTGGTTTTTCAAAGGGTAAAGCTGAACTTTTTGCATCTAGAATGAAAGAACGCGGATTTGTGGCTCCTGATGTCAAAACAAGCATTTACAGAAATCGGCACTTGCAATACGGAAAATTTTACGCAAAAGTAGACGATATCTGTTTCTGCAGCAATATTTTAGGCCTATTCGAAGAGCTCAATGAAGTCTACAATCCCGGAGAGTGGCGTTTATTTATCGATAGCAACAAAGAGAGCTTAAAAGCTGTCCTCCTACACAATGGCAACCAAAAACCGTCTCTTCCTGTCGCATATGCATCGCATTCTAAAGAAACCTACGAAACAATGAAAACGCTTTTGGATCATATTGAATATGACAAGCATAGATGGAAAATATGCGCTGATCTCAAGGTAGTGGCAATTCTGTGCGGGCTTCAAGGAGGATATACAAAATATTGTTGTTTTTTGTGCAAGTGGGATAGTCGCGCTGACCACTTACACTATATTAAAAAAGATTGGCCTTTGCGAACCAACATTATAGTTGGTGCAGACAATATTCAACGCACTGCTCTCGTTGATAAAAATAATATTATATTACCGCCACTGCATATAAAATTAGGACTTGCTAAGAACTTTATAAAAAAATTGGCAAAAGATGGAACACAGGAAGCTTTTGCCCGCTTAAAGGCGATCTTTTCCTACCTTTCACACGCAAAACTCAAGGAAGAAGTTCTAAATGGTCCAGAAATACGTAAACTTTTGCAAGACGACGAGTTCTCAAGCCTTTTGTCCCCAGTCGAAGCAGCAGCGTGGAGCTCATTCAAACTTGTTATACACAATTTTTTGGGCAACCACAAAAGTCCAGATTACAAGCAAATAGTAAATAACCTACTTAAGAATTATAAGAAAGCCGAAGTACACATGTCGTTGAAGATCCACTTTCTCGATTCGCACTTGGATTTTTTCCCTGAAAACTTAGGAGACGTAAGCGATGAGCATGGCGAACGTTTTCATCAGCAATTAAAGGATATTGAAAATCGCTATAGCGGCCTTTTCGACACGGCAATGATGGGTGATTACGTGTGGTTCCCTTGTGCGTGAAAATGATGGTAGTAAATATAAAAGACAAAGCGGAAGCAAGAACTTTTTTCAAATTGTATAAAAATAATTTTGGAAATAAATTTTTATTTCTTTAACACTTTTGCATTAGAGCTTATTTCACAAATGTTTTACAGGAGTTGTATCAATTTGGTAGTTCATGTTGTCTTAAAGTGGGCTGCATCACAGCGGCCCCGGTGTATGTATGTAAGTATGTAAGTATGTATGTAAAGTATGCAAAACCTCAGGTATTTTATACTACGCTCAATTCATTAGGCAAAATTGAAAGTAAAGAAACACGTTTAGTATAAAAACTGACGTTAACGCACAAAACGTATTCATGATACCTTATATTTTTTTCCACTAAGGGAAAGCACTGCACCCTTTTTTATCTGGTACAGGTCATTGAGACCGGCAGGTAAACAAATCCACCACAATATTCAAAAAGGCAGGGCAAAACGATGAATGAAGCCGTTTCAAAATTTACAAATAGTTGCACAGAAGCAACCGGCTCCCAAAACTCCATTTTGACATATCAGTACAAAAGAGGAAATAGCTATAGGAGAGGACAGGGATACAGAAATAATCGTGGCTATTTTCGTGGAAACAGTAACTATGGTAGCTATAGGGGTCGTGGAGGTAATCAAACTAACTACCGTCAGTATAGAAATAACTACAATAGCAGAGGAAATGACAGAGGAAATAACCGCAGTAGCGATTTTAATAATTCACCTCCCAATAGGAACATTCGTTTGACTGTTGAAACCCCATCGGAAAACCCAACACAGCCCCTAAGCAATTAAATAGACACTCCAAAATACATACACTGAATTTGAGTCAAAGTATCTTTATTAAAGTCCGTTTTCCGAACACTGAACAACAATTGACAATTTTGGTTGACACGGGTGCAGAAATCTCTGTACTAAAAAAAATCGTTTTATCGACGGTGTGAGTATAGACACCGACAATTTTTCAAATATTAGTGGTATAGGCGAAGGAACTATCAAGTCCTTGGGTACAGTAACAATCGACTTACAGATCGAAGATATAATCATTCCACACAAATATCAAATAGTTCATGGGGATTTCCCTATCCCGTATGACGGAATCTGGGGTGTGGATCTCTTGAAAAATTACAATTGCATAATAGAATTCATGCAGAACAAAGACTGGTTAATCTTACGACCGACAAATTACCAAAATGTAGGTATACCAATTTACACCTATTTCTCAGGAAATCAATTAATCTTGCCCGCCAGATCTGAAGTCATTCGGAAAATTGAAATATCCACATAATTCAAGGAAGTGTTAATACCCAATCAAGAATTGCAGGCAGGAATTATAGTAGCTAACAAAATCACAAAATCCGATAGCCCGTTCGTCCGAATATTAAACACAACCAATAAATGCGTCACGTTAACCGATCCAAAACTAAATTTTGAAAATTTAGAAAAATTTGAAATAATTGAAACATCAAACAAAAATTCAAAAAGAAATGAAATAGTGTTGGAAACACTCTCTAAAAATTTTCCAATTCTATATAAGCAAAGCTTAACAAAACGCTGTTCAGAATTTAGTGATGTTTTTGGATTGGACGATGAGACAATTTCTTCAAATAATTTTTACAAACAGAAACTTAAAACAATTGACTCAGAGCCAGTGTACATAAAAAATTATCGTATTCCACACACACACAAGCAAGAGGTAGAAAATTAAGTCAAAAAGTTGGTACAAGATGAGATAATTGAACCATCCATTTCGGCTTATAACAGCCCAATTCTATACCGAAAAAATCGCTACCAGATTCAAATGAAAAGAGATGGCGTTTAGTGGTTGATTACCGCCAGATAAATAAAAAATTAATTGGAGACAAATTTCCATTACCAAGGATAGACGACAGCCTGGACCAATTAGGCAGAGCCAAATTTTTTTCATGTTTGGATCTTAAAGATGGTTTTCATCAAAAAGAGCTGGATAAAAATTCAAGAGACATAACGTCTTTCTCAACTACCGGTGCCTCTTATAGATTTAAAAGACTTCCGTATGGGCTGAAAATTGCCCCGAATTCGTTCCAGCGAATGATGACTTTCGCTTTCGCAGGCCTAAAACCTGCACAGGCTTTCCTCTACATGGACGATTTGGTCGTCCTTGGTTGTTCCGAAAGACACATGATCAAAAATTTAAAGGACGTCTTCCAACATTGCAGAACACACAATCTGAAACTAAATCCACATAAATGTAAATTTTTCATGAAAAAGGTCACCTCCTACCTCGGCCATAAATGTACAGACAAAGGCATACTTCCTGACGATAGCAAATTCAAAATTATTCAAGACTATCCTAAACCCCAAAATGCCGACGAAGTCAGAAGATTCGTAGCTTTCTGTAATTATTACCGAAAACTCCTAAAAAATTTTGCAGATTACTCACGTCACTTAACAAAACTCTGCAGAAAGAAAGCAATTTTCACATGGAATAAGGATTGTGAGGAAGCATTCGCTTATCTAAAGAATTCACTACTTTCCCCAAATTTACTGCAATATCCTGATTTTGAGAAGCAATTTTGTGTAACAACTGATGCTCGTAAGCATGCTTGCGGAGCAATGCTCACTCAAGAGCACGATGGCAAACAACTTCCAAAAGCCTTTGCATCACGAGCCTTCACTAAGGGTGAAATCAACAAATCAACCATTGAGCAAGAACTTGCGGCTATACATTGGGCAATTGTCCACTTTAGGCCTTACCTATACGGTACAAAGTTTCTGGTCAAATCAGATCACCGCCCACTTTCATATCTTTTCTCTATGAAGAACCTGTCATCTAAGTTAACACGTATGAGACTTGACCTCGAGGAATATGATTTCACGGTCGAATACCTAAGGGGCAAAGAAAACTATGTCGCAGACGCATTGTCGCGCATTAAACACCCTGAAATGTCAAATATAGAAAAACTTTCAATTGAAGATCTTAAAGTATTGCACAACACCAATACAAAACTTTTTGTTATGACAAGATCTAAAATGAAAAAACAAATTACACAACAAAATGAAATTCTCCCTAAAAATATAAATGAAAATAAAAAGCCCAAAGTATATGACGCATTACATTTTAGTAACGTCAAAAAGTGTATAAAATAAAGCTCACATCAACCGATTGCTCATTAAAGCACGGGAAAAAGACTTAATCACACTTTATGGTCGACGACTTGCTTTCTAATGGAAGATTTGACTTAGGACAACTCTTTCCAAGGCTGGAACAAGCAGCCGGTAAGCTAGGAGTCACCAAATTTCAAATGTCACCCAAAGAAGATATATTTGAAGCATTGAACACTAGTGAATTTAAAGAAATGGGCAATAAGTACTTAAAAAATATAGAAATAGCGCTATTACCAAAGGTGACAATAATTGATTATAAAAATAGGGATGAAATTAGCAAAATCATGACAAAGTTCCATGACAACCCAATCACTGGTGGCCACAGTGGTGTCAGGAGAACCATAGCAAAAATAAAAAGATACTACCATTGGCGACACATGACTAAAGATATAAAACAATATATCACGTCATGCAGAAAATGCCAAACGTCAAAAACGACAAAACGAATAAAACCACCTACCACAATAACACCAACACCAGCCAGCGCATTTGATATTGTAATCATTGACACAATTGGTCCACTCCAAAGATCGCAAAGAGGCAACGAATACGCCGTCACAATCGTGTGCGATCTCACTAAATATTTGATAGCAATTCCAGTTCCATCAAAGCATGCAAGAACAGTGGGAAAGGCTATTGTTGATAACACCATCCAATGAAGAGAATTGTTTCAGATAGGGGCACGGAATATAAAAATCAGTTGCTGAACGAAATTAGTGAACTGTTGAGGATTGAGAAAATAACCTCAACTGCATATCATCACCAGACGTTAGGGACAGTGGAACGAAATCATAGGACCCTTAACGAATACTTACGTTCATACATTTCAATTGAAAAAGACGACTGGGACGAATGGTTGCAGTTCTTCACCTACTGCTACAACACCACCCCGTCGACAACTCATGATTTCTGCCCTTTTGAACTCGTGTTTGGAAAGACTCCCAATAAATTAGAGTTCACTGATGAGGTGACACCATTGTACAATGTCGAAGATTATGCAAAGGAGTTGAAATATAAATTGCAGATGGCGCACAATAGAGCGAGATTATTGTTGGAAAGAAAGAAAAATAAATCTAAGAATTTTGTAGACAGAAATTTGTCTGATGTACATATAGCAATAGGAGATAAAGTAATAATAACAAATGAGACCGGTCATAAATTAGATAGTAGGTACATAGGTCCTTATATAGTAATAGAAATAAGAAATAATAACAATTTCATAGTAGAAGATAGTATGGGAAAACACAAAACGATTCATAAAAGTAAGCTTAAAATCTTTAAGACATAAGAGTATACAAAGTATAATACGCAATATTTCAATTTTTGTAAAATAGACATAAACCACAATAAATAAAATTAAAAATATTAAAATTAGATAATAAAAACTTATAGAATAAATATGCACTTTAAGAATTCCTTAAATAAGTTCTATACCATGATTAAGTAAATAGTGCATGATCGCCAGATGATGTGATCATGCTTTTAAAGCGGAAGGTGTAGTGGCCTCAGCGAAGACGTAGCTTGACTGTACTTTTCTATGTGCACAAATGCGACAGCTCACTGTTCTCGCTGTACAGTCGTGAGAAAGTGCTGACGAAGGTGTCTCCAGCATATCCGCTACTTGAGCTGCATACTTTGTTGCTTTAAATTCTTTTCTTATCGCGTAGCTCGGGGGTTACCCGACACCTCTACTTTGTTGCTTGACTCGATCGCATTTGATCGACGCTGGGACCACTGCTACTTTTGTTCTTTGTTCATAAGATATAAATATCAGCAAAATATGAATAAAGGGCTCAGTCCATTCTGAGACATCGAAAAAGCTACAACGTCTTACTTCTATGAATGGATTCACTTCACCCCCCTTTTAGACTGACCACTTCAAAAACGAATTGGGTTAATTATAAAAAGTATGTTGCAACACACATACACTCCGAATATACAATATGTAATGAAAGTCAAATCGATGAAGCGGCAGCAACCCTGAATTCAATATTAACTTCAGCGGCGGAGCATTCTACCCCAAAAACCTTTGAGCCTGCCGTTAGAAATTTGCATCATACTAATAGTCATATTGAAAGATTATTGCGAGAAAACGTAGATTGAGAAGAGAATGGCAACAACATAGGTCTCCTGGCAGTAAAGCTAGACTCAATACAGCTTCAAAGCAACTTAAAACTGCTCTTCAAAAAGACCAAGACAGGAAAAACTATAATTTCATTTGAAATCTTGCACCTAATAGCACGTCGAAAGAGTCATTATGGCGAGCTCTCAAAATAAAAAATTCACCCATAGAACATGAATTTCCCTTAAGGAATTCAAGAGGAAACTGGGCAAGAAGTGATGAGGAAAAAGCGTCAGTCTTTGCTCAACACTTGTGCTCAGTTTTTCTACCAAACCCACCGGTAAACGGCCTTAGATTTCTCCTCTGCGAGGTGAACAACCAAATTATCCCTATAATATTTAATGCCAATGAAATAAAATGCATAATTAAGGAAAATTTTTGCGAGAAAAAATCTCCAGGCTATGACTATCAGGTATGTGATTGGTTTCCCTTTCTCGGAGAAAGGTAATTCAATTCCCTAACAAGTGCGATTCATTTCCACTTTCCCTTAAAAAAGGGTAATTCAAATTCCCATAGTAACTTGGTAGGGAAATTAGTTTATTTCGATCAAAAAGCACATATTTAGGTCTTTTGCGGTGCATTTTATGAAAGAGTAAAGCGTTCGATTGTTTTTATGATTTTTCTTAGACTTAATCAATTTATTTTTTAAGTATTAAATCATTAAAAATGTAACTCATGTAAAAAACCTAAAACAAAAAATATTTGCTAGTATATTATCTAAAGGGTGGCATCACTCAAATCAGCTGTCAAAAACGAATACCAAGAAGGTTGCTTCGTTGAACTTCAATTTATTTGCTTCGGTAAAAAATGTAAGTTGAATGCCTAAAATATAATCTTTTATGCTTAATGTAATAACTTTTTTAGGGGAAAGCATAAAACATCGGAGCAGGATTCAATTTTTGTTGCTTTTATGGAAGAGCATCCAGATCTGGGAAAAAACTTTGCAAAGGGGGACAGAGTAGCGCATGAAGCATTGTGGAATAGTCTTACTGAGCAGCTCAATGCATCTGGACCCCCAACAAAAAGCATGAACAAGTGGAAAGGGGCTTGGAAAGACTGGAAGAAGAATATAAGATCAAAATTGGCTCACAATAATCGCGAAAGCCGGGCAACAGGTGGTGGCAAATTTAACCAATTTGTTTTGTCTCCGATCGAGGCAATTTCGGCAGATTTACATACTGCTGTTGAAGGCATAAAGGGCGCTATGAACTTCGGCGTCACACAAGACTCCGCAGAACCATTTATCGTTGAAGAACTTGATGAAACCCCAACTAATGAGAAAGAGCTGCGAAGCCAAAGAAAAAGGTTCAACAAGCTCGATCGTCGAAGAATCGACGACAGTCAACTGATTTTCCCTCCATAGCGCAAGAAGAATTAATTGAAATGAAAAGTATTTCTGCTTCTTTGACTGAAATTAAGATGGAAGTGCAAATCACTAACGCTACTTTGATAAAAGCTTATGACATCCTTTCAGCTTCTAATGAAGAAACGAAACGTCATAACCTTGCTATGGAAAATCGAAAATCAAAAAAAAAAAGAAAAATTTCAATTCAATAAAAGCCCAACCAAATAGGATTGTGATTTGATTGTGAAATAATGATTGCGACTGCCATATGTTTTTAAGAATTTGTTTTTAGTTTTCGTGAAGTGAATTATTTTTTTATTTCAAGTTTAAGTTACAAATAAAAGTTTTACGCATCAGATAACCTTTATTTTAATTTATTGTATTACAGAAATAGGTGCTTAACGAGGCATGTTTCGTGCAATTGAGTCTCGAATGCTTAAAGCCTGAGCAGATGGAGTGTCTTCATTTTGTATGTGCTGAATGTCATCAACCGTGTCATCAAATGTCTCAATAAATTCTTCGTCCGATATATTATAGGCCCGACAAATATTGTGAATCGCACAACAAACGTTGATGAGCTTACTGCATTTTAAAGGAGTGTAAAGCAAGGTTCCATGTAGACATCGAAATCGACTCTTTAGGACACCTATTACACGTTCGACCAAGTTTCGAACCGCGGAATGATTAATATTGAACCTGTGTTGCGCGCTGTTCTGCTGAGGACTCCTATATGGAGTAAGCAAAAATGGTTCGAAAGGGTATCCACTATCCCCTAACAGCCAAGATCTGTCACCTTCATTGTACTTCGCCAAAAAATAGCTTCTTGGACTACTCAAATTCCAAATGAAGGAGTCGTGACTCGCACCCGGCTTCGTAGCGTCAACGCACATAATGGTCATGTTGTGATCACAAATCTATGATTGGAATACACATAGTTTAAAATAAAAATTTAACCAAAAATATTGCACTTACAATCATTGCGTTGATACTAAAATATCCTTTTCTGTTGTAATATAAGCTCTCATTTTGAGAAGGCTTGTTAATGCGTATATGGGTCCCATCGATGCATCCAATGACTCCCGGAATTTTGTGCTTTAGATAAAAGTGAAACTTTGACATTCTAACCTCCTCTTCAGTTTGGTCCAATTTAATCCATTTGGGACAAATTGTACGCTCAAGAACGTTAACAATTGACCACAACACCTTGCAAAATGTAGTGCGTTCAATCCGAATGTCAGAATCTTTAGCGATTACGCGCTGAAAAGATCCAACTGCTAAAAATCGCAGCGTAGAAGCAAGTTTAATTGCCAAGGGAACGGACGAGCTACGAGCGGCTCTCATGTGTGGTTTGATATCCTCTAAAATTAAAACAAAAGCTTCCTTGCTGATCCGGTAGTTGCTTATAAACCTGAAATAACAAAATTTATATAATTGAGCACTATGTATACTTTAAAAGCAACTTACACAGATTCTGGACATGACAAGGGGTCAGAATAATTGCGCAAGAGCCTTTGTGGAAAATTTTTAGTTCAAGTTGAGCAAGATATGACTGGCAACCCTTGCCGAAGACTGACGTATATAGTTTCGCGCTCCGTAAACAATAATAAATAAAAACAAAAAGTAAATATTGAGCAACCTGCATTAATTTGAGCAAAGCTCAAAGGTATTCTCCAAGGAGGACTGCAGTGTTTTTGTGCCGCTCCACCAGTAAATTGTGTGTTTGAAACACAAAATAAAGATAAGTATAGTGAATATACATACGGACATTCGTATATTATTTGTTGTCGTCCAACTTCTAGGAACGACAGAAAGAGACACTCGGTCTCTGCAGCTGCTGCAGCAGCTAGCTGCTCTGCCCGAAAGTGATGCCAATCGGACACAGTCCACCATCCAATAGCTGCGACACGAACCAGTTAAAAGCTGGGCTTAACCAACATCCCGGTAGGGAAAATTTACTAATTCCCAGTAGGGAAATTACACAAAATGGTGACAATCTGGATTAGTCTACAAGTGAACAGCCAGGTATAAGCCAATTCAAAAATATTAAAATCCAGTTCGAAAGAAAGAGATCGAACTCTACCAGTGGAATAATCTCTCTAAGCGTTAAGAAAAATAGCCCTATCAACACTCCTAAGAGTATTTTACCAAATTCCCCTCTGGACGCTCTTTCTAGAGATGTAATTGAACTTAATTCGTCCAAATAAAGTCCAATAGTTGCTGAAATGAATAAAGAGCAAAACAAGCAGCAGGCGGTGCTAATCGGTATGCACCGTTATATTAATATTACGAAGAGGAAAAGAAGCCGTTCCGGAAAAAATGACAACAGGGCCAAACTTAATAAAATGGAAGCTCCTGCTTCTCAAGAATTACTAATTGGTAATCGGTTCGCTCCACTTGCTGCAATTTCTGATGAAAATTCAACAGAAAATCAGCCAAAAAAAGTATTTAAACCGCCCCCAATCTATTTGCGCGAGCGGAGCTCGAATGCACTTGTTGCCAAATTAGCTAATTTATTAGGAAATAGCAACTTTTACGTAGTTCCCTTAACTAGGGGTAATATCCATGAAACTAAAATTCAAACAAACACGGAAGACAGTTACCGAAAAGTTGTAAAAGAGTTTGAAGGAGCGAATAAAAATTTTTACACATACCAGCTAAAGAGTAGCAAAGGTATTACAGTGGTGATCAAAGGTATTGAAGCAGATAATGACACAAACGAAATAAAGAGTGCGCTAGAATAGAATGGTTTTCACGCAAGATCGGTTATAAATATATTTAACAAAGCTAAAATTCCTCAGCCTATGTTTAAAGTTGATCTGTTACCGGACAACTTAAAGCTTAAAAAAAACGAAATCTATCCGATATACAATTTGCAATTCCTATTGCATCGTAAAATAACGGTAGAAGAGCCACATAAAAGAAATGGTCCCATACAATGTGCCAACTGCCAAGAATTTGGACACACAAAATCGTATTGTACATTGCGCACCGTGTGTGTAATATGTGGCGAGCTTCATCACAGCTTAGTCTGTGATAAAAAATCAAAAAATGATCGCAATTTACTTAAATGTAGTAACTGCGATGGAAATCATTCTGCAAATTTCAGAGGTTGTCTAGTTTATCAAGTTTTGAAAAAACGAATCAACATTAAAAAGGAATCAGCTCGTAATCCTACAAAAAATATTACTGTTTCGGTACCATTCTCCTCTCACAACCTTAATTTGAACCCCGTAACTCCAGGAGTTTCTTATGCAAATGCACTAAGACCCGCGACCCCTATTAGTGCTCCTATTAACAACAACAGTAGTCTTGAGATAATGATATCTACTCTAACTCAAAGTTTGTCCCAATTTATGCAAACAATGCAAAGCTCACTTGACAGAATTGTGCAAATGCAAACACAATTAATGACCGCACTTTTGGCTAAAATATGAATTTCCTAAAAATTTGTGCCTGGAATTCGAACGGGTTACCCAAGCATAAGCTAGAAATTCAGAATTTCTTAAATCAGGAAGAAGTTGACGTTATGCTTCTCTCTGAAACACATTTAACAAACAAAAATTTCTTCTCAATCCCCGGGTATATATTTTATCAAACCAACCACCCAGATAGCAAGGCGCATGGAGGCACGGGTATACTTATTCGTAGACGAATACAACATTTTATTCTAGATTCTTACAGTTATGATTTCCTTCAGGCAACAACGCTTTGCGTAATAATGAGAGAAAAAAATCTGGTTTTATCGACGATTTATTGCCCACCTCGTTTTAGCATAACCGAAAAAATGTTCTTAGACTTCTTTAAGACATTAGGTGATAAGTTCCTAGCAGCAGGAGACTATAATGCAAAGCACATTTTCTGGGGTTCCAGAACGTGCAATCCTAAGGGTCAGCAATTATACAAGGCAATTGTCAATAAAAACAATTCTCTAGACTTTGTATCTCCAAAACAGCCAACTTATTGGCCAACAGATCTCCAAAAAATTCCAGACCTCTTAGATTTCGGAATTACTAAAGGTATTGCAAGAGAGCTTATTTCTGCAAAAGCAACAACCGACCTCTCCTCAGATCATTCCCCAGTTGTATTCATTTTGAACAAATATCCGGAACCAGTAGAACGCCCACCCAGCTTAACAGATGCAGGCACAAATTGGTTAAAATACAAAAAGCACATAAGTGCGCATATTCATACTAACTATAAAATTTAATGGATTGATCATATTGACGATGCCGTAACTGTTTTTAACGCTTATTTGGCATCAGCAGCACAAAAATCGACTCCTCATACTAAATATAGAACAAAACACGCCTTCTCTAATAGGGAAATTGAAAATGTCGTCGCAGAAAAACGAAGATTCAGGCGCGAATGGCAGCGGGTCCGTTCTCCGTTGGCCAAAAACAAGCTAAAAGAAGTAGAAAAAAGCAAAGAGCAAGTTTAAATAGGGAGAAAGAATGTAAAACCCGCAACTTTGTCGAGAACCTTACGCCCGGAGGCTCAAATCGTAGTTCCTTGTGGTTGGCAAGCCGCTCTATGAAGACCGCAGTACAGAGTGAAACACCCGTTCGGTGTCTCAACAGTGGATGGGCGCGCTCAGATGAAGAGAAAGCTATGGTTTTTGCTTTGCACCTCAATAAGGTATTCCAACCGAATCCGAGCAATGCTGAGCATGTTCTTCCAACTTTGTCCGAAAACACTCGTAGAATTTCCATACAAATCAGTTCAAGAGAAATTGTCGGTATCATAAAAAATGAATTTGTCTGCAAAAAAGCCCCGGGACATGATCTTGTCACTCCAAAAATGTTAAAAAATATACCATTCGTAGCAGTACAGTTTTTAACAGTCTTATTTAATGCAATTATTGAATTCAGCTACTTTCCAAAAGATTGGAAACGGTCGGTTATTAAAATGGTGCCAAAGCCAGGAAAAGATCCTACCCAAACATCCTCTTATAGACCAATTAGCCTCCTGCCTTGTCTCTCAAAGTTATTCGAAAAGATACTCATAGCTAAATTAACACCTTATCTGCAAGAGCAGAGCATTATCCCTCCACATCAATTCGGGCTTAGAAAACAACACGGTACTATTGAACAGGTAAATCGGATTACAAATGAAATAAGACTTGCCTATGAAAATCGGGAGTACTGCTCTGCAGTATTCCTTGATGTGCAACCAGCGTTCGATAAAGTTTGGCATGACGGACTGTTATACAAAATCAAAAGATTACTTCCCTTTAATTTTCACGCGATCTTTGAGTCATACTTAAAACATAGAACGTATCAAGTAAGACATAACTCATTTATTACAAAAACCTTTCAAATAAACGCGGGAGTCCCCCAAGGGAGTGTTGTTGGGCCTTTTCTTTACCTTGTATACACAGCAGATATTCCAAATAACGATAGAATATTGATTTCAACATTTGCTGATGACACAGCGGTACTTAGTCGGCACAAGAACATAAGTATCGCAACTTCTCAGCTCCAAGATCACTTGAGTGAAATCCAAAGCTGGTTATCTAAATGGCGTATCAAAATTAATGAGCCTAAATGTCAACACATTAATTTCACGCTCAATAGAAAAGCTTCTCCAGACATTTTCCTTAATAATGTACGCATCCCACAATGTGAGGAAGTCACATATCTCGGTATTCATTTGGACAAACGACTGACATGGCGTAAGCATATTGAAGCCAAGAGAACCCAAATGAAGCTTAAAGCCAACAGCCTGCACTGGTTAATAAATAGCCGCTCTCCTCTAAAGCTTGAATATAAAATCCTTCTATACAACCAAGTTATAAAACCAATATGGACGTATGGTTTACAATTGTATCGAAATGCCAGCTCTTCGAATATAGAAATCCTGCAAAGAGCACAGTCCAAGATCCTAAGGACTATAACAGGAGCTCCTTGGTTTGTTTCGAATGAACGGATCCATAAAGAGCTCAACGTAGAACTGGTTAAAACAGAGTTCACCAATATCAAAGAGAAATACTTCAATAAATTGCGCAGAAATGTAAATCCACTTGCCCGTGGATTATCGAACACATCGTACTCTTCGAGATTGAAAAGAAATGACCGGCCAGCATTTATAAATCGTTCTACAACAGCAGGTGCAATCCATGCACATCCATAAACCTCAGCTTTCCTAGCTGATCGTCTACTCGGTGGGTGCACTCCATGCACCCTTGCAATCCACGCACATTCATAAACTCAGCTTTCCTAGCTGATCGTCTACTCGGTGGGTGCACTCCATGCACCCTTGCAATCCACGCACATCCATAAACTCAGCTTTCCTAGCTGATCGTCTACTCGGTGAGTGCACTCCATGCACCCTTGCAATCCACGCACATTCATAAACTCAGCTTTCCTAGCTGATCGTCTACTCGGTGGGTGCACTCCATGCACCCTTGCAATCCACGCACAGCCTAGCTACTTAAAATCTTCGTTTCCGCACCGTCAATATTTTACGTGTTTCTTCACACATCAGCAAAGCCCAGTTTTCGGTATCCGAGGCCCGCAATGAACTTATTACTAATTTGTAATATTGTCCAATTAGGTGTAAGATTTAAAAACTTATTGCTAGACTCCTATATTAGAGGAGTGATTCAATAAAAAATAAAACGTTTTTAAAAAAAAAAAAAAAAAAAGTAGAGCTAAAATGATTGCAAGCGGCATTTTCCAAAATCATTTGCATTTGACGTTTCAGATGTTCGAATACTTTCGAAATTAGTGCTGCCATATATTTTTTATTTGTGCTCTTTTCAGATTCCCGGGAAAACAATCACACCATTTTTTAATTCCCGGGAATCGTATTTCCCCAGGGAAATGAAAACCCAGGGAAACCAATCACACACCTGTATATAACCCCAAAAATGATCAAGGAATTGCCATACATTTCTCTTACGTACGCAGCACGACTTTTTAATGCTATTGTGAGCTTCTCCTACTTCCCTGTGATATGGAAAGAATCGGTCATCATGATGATACTGAAGCCCGGAAAAGACCCGACGACAGCCAGCTCATATCGCCCAATAAGCCTTCTCCCCTGCTTATCTAAGCTCTTTGAAAAAGCTCTTCTTATAAAAATAACGCCATACATCCACGAGAATAACTTAATCCCTGCTCATCAATTTGGCTTTAGAAAAAAACATGGAACTATTGAACAGGTAAATCGAATCACTCGTGAAATTCGTAACGCCTTCGAAAAAAAAGAATGTTGTTCTGCAATATTCCTAGATATCGCTCAAGCTTTCGACAAAGTGTGGCATGGGGGTCTTATTGCTAAAATAAAGTCCCTACTCCCTCAAAATTTTCACGAAATTCTTATATCATACCTCCAAAATAGATTCTTTAGAGTAAGAGTTAATGAATTTATAATGGAAAAATTTGAAATTAAAGCAGGAGTCCCGCAAGGCACGTATTGCTCTATATTTTACATTTCATTAATGCTTTGTTTTATTGGAATCGATTTAAAATTGTATCAAGTTCAAAGCACTCAAAATGCGATTTCAAAAAGGGGAATGATGTCTTGAGCATACGCACATAAATGTTGAGGTTGATTACAATTTTAAACTATTTTATAACTTCAAAATTTTTAAACAGATTTTCATAAAACATAACATTTTGCAAATTTAAAATATACAGTAGGGTGGTCCTTATTTTAAAAACTTTCTTTTTTTCGCGTGACACCCCGTCATTTTAATATATACCACGAGAAAATGTTTCTGTATTTTTTTGAAATTTTTTAAATGACATTTAGGGGTCGCTACCAGCGTTCAAAATTTTCCATATAAACTCCATATAATAATTTGTTAGTTTCATAAAATATATTTTAAAATTATAGCAGTACAAAAAGCCAAGGGGATTTAAAGCATTTTCTTTAGATTTCAGCTTGGTAAATAATTGAAAAATATCAAAACAAAAATCCATCACGTCAGAGTTCCAAGTTAATCGCGTATTAACTTTTTAAATACCATTGATGTTTTGAAATTCATATATCTCAAATATGGATTGAGCTATCTTAAAATTTTTTAAGCTTTTGTGTTTTTAAAACGTCATTTTTTAGTACGACGAGTTTGGAATAACTTGCAAAACTTTAAATGAATGGTAAAAAATGATGCTCAAAGTTGAATAATTTAAAATTGTATATACAATTTTGATGTTATTTTTACTTTGAATGAACATAACTTAACCACTCTTGATCGATCTTTCAAGCTCGCTATCTGATGTTAAGGGAAAATCAACTCTGTAAGTCTGTGTTAAATCCGACCATCGTTGTCGTCACCGTTGCAGAGATATAAGGAGTTTTCAAAATCAACTCAATTCGGAAATTTTGATACATAACATAACATAACTTTGAATTGAAAAATCCACTTGTTTTTTCGTTTCAAAAAGAAATAATGACTACATCAAGTAGTCTTGCCATACAGAAAACTGTCAAAGGAAAATTCGCTTGCTTTGTACGAAATTATGCACCAAATTGAAAACATGTAATCTTGTTTTCGGTTTCCCGCTTATTCGTTCCAACCAGAATACTAAGAATTTGGGCGAACTCGATTCTTTGACACATAAGCATACACGGCTTTCATACAAACAAACCCTTAGTTAACAAACATACACACAAAGGTTTTCATATGCACAGCCACAATTCTAGTAGCGCTCTTTAGAAAAATATTTTTTATCTATTCTATTAAATTAAAAAAAATATATCCAGAAATAAAAAAACAAAGTTAAAGTTGAAAAAAAAAATACTTCCATGAGCCTCGAACTGGAAGCTTCTCGGTTAAAAAGCTAGCATTCATACTCTACGCTGCATTGCCAACTTACCAGCTACTGTCATACCCGCTATATATGCTGTAGACATAATGACGAGAGCACTTTTTCTCTCAGGTTCTGTATCATTTCAATGTTAATTCCCTGTAACAGCACGATTTCTCCCTCTGTTAAATCGATCGGTCTGTTAACGGATCCGTGTGTTCTAGCTAGCTTACATTGACTCTTGCGTATGGGTCGAACCTTGTTGAATGATAAAAATTTTGTAACATAAAAAAAAATTTTTTTTTTGTTTTATTTTTTCAAACAATAAAATGTAAATGTATTAATAAAAAAGTTAAATTCTGATAAAAACCTTTTTTATTCGGATTTTTTAGGTAAAATTTACTTACCAAAATCAATTTTCGTCGATTTAATCCTTAAATTTTTGAAAAAAAAATTTTTTATCCATAGAATGGGAGCACATAAATAGCACATAATTCCCACCTATAAACGATTTTTCAAAAAAATCGTTAAGTGCGAATTTTTGCGGTGTCAAGCTACACCCCCCCTTTCATACAAATTACTTTTGTCCTTAAAATCTGACAAGGACGAGCACAAAATTTTTTAAGTCGGTACATAAATAGCATATAAAAAGCACGTAATTCTGAGAAAAAAGTTTTTTGATTTCATGAAATGGGGGGTGCAGCTTGACGCACCTACTGTCACTACTTTTTAGTGGTAATTGGAAAAAATGCTCTAGCACTACTTTTTAGGGGTAATTGAAAAAAAATCCACCACCAATACTTTTTAGTGGTAATTGAATTACAAAACTGCACTACCACGACTTTTTTGTGGAAATTTAAAAAAAAATTGCACTACCACTACTATTTAGTGGTAATTTAAAAAAAATTGCACCACCACTCCTTTTTAGTGGTAATTGAAAAATATTGCACTTCCACTACTTTTGGTACTTTGGTTACAGCTTGAAATAAGCTTCGCAGGTAAAGATAAATATATGCATATCAGAGCTGTAAATGAATCAATCATTTCAAGATTGATTCAATAATCAATCACAGCCTGATTAGAAAAAAAAAGATTTAATTCATTTGATTTAAAAATCGTGAAGATTTAAATCTAATTTAATTCTTTGATGATTGCCTTAAGATGATCTATAAATCCCTTTGCTGCAATCAATTGATTTATATTTTGAATTATCAATCATTTGATTTAAATCAAAAAAATTTAAATCATTTGATTTAAATCAGAATGATTTTATTCATGTGATTTAAGTCCAAAAAGATTTAAAAAATTTTTGAATCAAATCAGAAAAATTCAATCATTTGATTTAATTCCAAAAACTTTAAATCACTCTGTAGGTTTTTCGCCG
Organism: Chlorops oryzae; assembly: GCA_020466095.1. NCBI lineage: Eukaryota > Metazoa > Arthropoda > Insecta > Diptera > Chloropidae > Chlorops > Chlorops oryzae. The sequence continues at coordinate 70,608,503 of CM035808.1, read as the reverse complement.
TAGCCACTTTGATTTATAAATCACCTTAAGGCAATCATCAAAGAATTAAATCAGATTTAAATCTTCATGATTTTCGAATAAAATGATTGCAATCAAAAGATAAATAAATCAAAATGATTTAAATCCGAATTTTTTTTTTTTTTTTTTTTAAACATTATATATTATATTATTTATTGGATCACTCCTTTAGGATAGGAGTCTATCAATAATTTTTAAAATCTTACACCTAATTTAACACAATTACATATCACAGAGCATATTCCGACTTATAGAAACGTTTATGAATGTAATTTTTTGATAATTACGGGCCTCGGCTTAAGAAGACTGGGCTTTTATGATGTGTGTGTAGGATCACATGTAATTGAGTCGGTGTTGGAGAGCATAAGAAGCTCGATGAAACGGTAAAGCAGAGGATTGCAAACAGGAATTGCTGATGTGTGAAGAAACACATGTAGTATTGACGGTGTTGTTTGCGGAAACGACGATTTTAAGAAGCTAGGGTGTGCGTGGATTGCAAGGGTGCATGGAGTGCAACCCACCGAGATGACGATCAGCTAGGAAAGCTGTGTTGATGAATGTGCATGGATTGCACCTGTTGTAGAGTATGACTTGGGGCCGCTGGCCGATCATATCTTTTGAGCTTAGAATGGTGAGTTGGATTTGATAGTCTACGCGCGAGTGGGTTCACGTGTGCTTGCAGTTTACAAAAATACTTTTCTTTGACTTTGGCGAACTCCATTTTAACCAGTTCTACGTTGAGCTCTCTATGTATGCGTTCATTTGTAATAAACCAAGGAGCTTCTGTAATAGTTCTTAGGATTTTGGATTGTGCTCTCTGCAGAATGTCAATATTTGAAGCGCTTGCATATCCATACAATTGCAGACCATACGTCCATATTGGCTTTATGACTTGCTTGTAAAGGACTTTAAAATCTAATTTTAGGTGAAAGCGGTTATTTATTAGGCAGTGGAAGCTTTTGGCTTTTAGTTTAATTTGCGTTCTCTTGGCCTCGATATGCTTGCGTCATGTCAATCTTTTGTCTAAGTGAATTCCGAGGTAGGTAACTTCTTCACATTGAGGGATGCGTATGTTGTTCAGAAAAGCTTTTCTGTTGAGCGTGAAAGTTATATGCCGACATTTATGCTCATTTATTTGAATTCGCCATTTAGTTAGCCAGTCTTGGATTTCGTTGAGGTGGTTTTGGAGCTTAGAAGTTGCCGCACTTATATCCTTGTGACGACTTAATATCGCTGTGTCGTCAGCAAATGTCGAAGTCGATACTCGATCGCTGTTTGGAATATCTGCTGTATACAAAAGATAAAGAAAAGGCCCAACAACACTCCCTTGAGGGACTCCTGCATTAATTTCAAAAGTTTTTGTTGTGACCGAATTATGTTTTACTTGGAACGTTCTATGTTCAAGGTATGACTCAAATATCGCGTGGACATTTACAGGAAGTAAGCTTTTGATTTTATATAACAATCCTTCATGCCAAACTTTATCGAAAGCTTGCTGGATGTCTAGGAATACTGCTGAGCAGTATTCGCGATGTTCATATGCAAGTCGAATTTCATTCGTAATACGATTAACTTGCTCAATAGTGCCGTGATGTTTTCTGAATCCAAATTGGTGGGAGGGAACAATATGATGTTCTTGAAGAAATGGTGTTAATTTGGATAGCAATATTTTTTCGAATAACTTTGAGAGGCAAGGGAGGAGGCTAATTGGTCTATAAGAGGAAGCTTGGGTAGGATCTTTTCCTGGCTTAGACACCATTTTAATTACCGACCGTTTCCAATCTTTTGGAAAGTATCCGTGCTTTATAATAGAATTAAATAGGACTGTTAAAAATAATACTGCAACGGAAGGTAGCTGTTTTAACATTTTTGAAGTAATTAGATCATGCCCTGGGGAGTTTTTACAGACCATTTCATTTTTTATGGAATTATTAACTTCACTTGGTCTATTGTTTATGTGAATTCTGTGGGCGTTTTCAGTTTGAATTGGGAGATTGATTTGAGTAGTGCCCGGATTTGGTTGAAAAACCTTACTGAGGTGCAATGCAAAGACCGTTGCTTTATCTTCGTCGGAGCGTGCCCAACCACTATTAGGTCTACGGATAGGTGACTCACTATATACTGGAGTTTTAAAACCGCGGCTCGCTAGCCACAAGGACTCTCGATTAACGCCTCTGGGCGTAAGGTTCTGGATAAAATGACGTTTTTCAGTTTCCTTATCCCCAGCTAGAGCAAGTCTAAGTTTTTTTTTCACCCTCTTTTAGTCTATCTTTGGCAATTAGCGAGCGGAATCGTTGCCATTCGCGCCTGAATCTTCGTTTTTCGGCAACGAGATTTTCGATTTCTATATTGGTCAGTGTTTTCCTAATTGTTTTTTTAAAATATGGGGTAGAATTTTTTGCTGCTGATTCTAGTATGGAATGGAAAACAATTACGGCATCATCAATATGCTCATTGCATGCGATTTTGTAATTTGTATGAATGTGGGAACTTATATACTTTTTGTACTTTAGCCAGTTAGTCCTTGGATTTGTTAAGCTGAGAGGACCTTCAACTTCTTTTGGAAACTTATGTAAGAGGAACATAACAGGCGAATGATCGGAGGAGAGGTCAGTTGTCGCTTTTGCTGAAATAAGTTCTCTTGCAACACCCTTAGTGATTCCGAAATCTAAGAGGTCAGGAATTTTTTGAAGATCTGTTGGCCAGTAAGTTGGCTGCCTCGACGTTACAAAGTCAAGAGAATTATTTTTATTAATAATTGCCTTGAAAAGTTGTTGACCCTTAGGATTGCATGTTCTGGAGCCCCAGAAAGTATGCTTTGCATTATAGTCTCCTGCTGCTAGAAATTTTTCACCCAATGTCTCAAAGTAGCCCACGACCATTTTTTCCGTTACATTAAATCGAGGTGGGCAATAAATCGCCGATAAAACGAGATTTTTACCTCTCATTATTACGCAAACTGTTGATGCCTGAATGAAATCATAACTATATGAATCTAAAGGAAAATGCTGGATTCTTCGACGAATAAGTATACCAGTGCCTCCATGCGCCTTGCCGTCTGGGTGGTTAGTTTGATAGAATATATATTATAACCAGGAATTGAGAAGAAATTCTTATTTGTTAAATGAGTTTCAGAGAGAAGCATTACGTCAACTTCTTCATGATTTAAAAAATTTTAAATTTCCAGCTTATGCTTGGTTAGCCCGTTCGAATTCCACGCACAAATTTTTAAGACGCTCATATTTTTGCTAGAAGTGCTGTCATTAATTGTGTTTGAATTTGCCCAATTCTATCTAGTGAGCTTTGCATTGTTTGCATAAATTGGGACAAACTTTGAGTTAGAGTTGATATCATTATCTCAAGACTACTATTGTTGTTAGTAGGAGGACTAACAGAGAGCGAAGGTTTAAGTACATTTGCATAAGAAACTCCTGGAGTTACAGGATTCAAATTAAGAATGTGAGAGGATAATGGTACCGAAACAGTAATATTTTTTGTAGGATTACGAGCTAATTCTTTTTTAATATTGATTCGTTTTTTCAAATCTTGATAAACTAGACATCCTCTGTAATTCGCAGAATGGTTTCCTTCACAGTTACTGCATTTTAGTAATTTGCGATCATCAATTGTTTTTTTATTACAGACTGAGCTGTGATGAAGCTCGCCACATATTACACACACGGTGCGCAATGTGCAATAAGATTTTGTATGTCCAAACTCTTGACAATTGGTACATTGAATAGGACCATTTCTTTTATGTGGCTCTTCGACCGATATTTTGCGATGCAATAAGTATTGTTAATTATATATAGGATGGACTTCATTCTTTTTAAGCTTTAAGTTGTCAGGCAACAGATCAACTTTGAACATAGGCTGTGGAACTTTTGATTTATTAAATATATTTATAACCGATTTAGCGTGGAAGCCTTTTTCTCCCAGCGCATCTTTTATTTCATTTATGTCGACGTCTGCTTCAATACCTTTGATCACCACTGTGATACCTTTGCTACTCTTTAGCTGATAGGTATAAAAATTTTTATTAGTAGATTCAAACTCTTTTACAACCCTGCGGAAATTGTCCTCGGTGTTGGTTTGGATTTTGTTTCGTGAATGTTACCCTTTGTTAAGGGAACAACATGAAAGTTGTTATTTTCTAACAAACTAGCCAATTTGGCAACAAGTGCACCGCTCGCGCAAATAGATTGGAGGCGATTTAAGTTTTTTCTCTGGCTGTGTTTCGGAATTTTCGCTCACATTTTCAGCTAGAGCGGCGAAACGATTGCCCGTTAAGGCTTTTTGGAAAGAAGGAGTTTCCGTTTTGTTGAGCTTGGCCCTAGTGTCATTTTTTCCGGCAGGGCTTCTTTTTCTCTTAGTTATATTAACATATCGATGCATACCGATCAGCACCGCCTGCTGTACGTTTTCTTTTTTATTCATTTTATTTTGGTTGCTATCCGAATCAACTATTAAATTTGTGTGGGTAAAATTTTTTGTAATTTTGGCACTAGGAATAGTGGCTGCAGGTGAAACAGGTTCAATACTATTGGGAGTGCTGTTTGAGCTATTTTCTTTAATTGCATAGCAATTTATTCCACTAACGGAGTGCGATCTTTGCCTCTCGAAATGGCTTTTTATATTTGAAAATTGACTTGTACCTGATTGTAAACTGGTGGACTGGTCTATTTTGCCATCACCTGATGTAATTTTCCTAGCGGGAAGTTGCTGAGCTAGGTTTAGTACTCCATACTTGTGGTTTGTGTCGAGGCTACTGCTTGGTGGAGGTGATCTATCAATTGGCATCACTTCTTCTTAGAGCAGCTGACAGCTGTAATAAGCTGCAGAGACCAGTTGTCTCTGTCTAGTATATGCCTGTAATTGGATTACGATGTTAAACCAAAACACGTAAGTATGTATGTTTGTCACGATACTTATCTTTATTTTTATTTACGGCGCCGCAAAATCCGCAAATTGAATGGGGCGACTCCGAATTCAGTGCGAAACGTTATCGCTGGCTCCCCTTTGGGTTTTTGCCTATCTTTAACTAAAATTACACTTTCTCTACACTTGATTTTATTTGAATTTAAATTTGTTTGCTCGAGCGCTAAATTTTTTTCTTCTACACTTGACTAGGGTTGCCAAATTGAATCAAAATCCGAAATGATTTAAATTTTTTACAGCTATGATGCATATATATATATATATATATATATATATATATATATATATATATATATATATATATATACGTAGCCCACTGTTGGCAACACTGGTAGATCTTGTGCCTAAACGTTACACTACAAAATTTAACATCTCTGCTGTGAGAACCAACATTGACCTGTGTATCGTCACGAAGACAATTTTGAAGTTAGTTGAAGTTTAGTCGCCGTCGAAGATAAAAAAACAGCAAATTTCGAACAGCCGAACAGCCAACCAAGCCAAGTTCAACGTTTTTAAAACGTAATCCGTTATTTTTTTACTTATAAATACATATAGTTTTCGTAAATATAAAATTCGTTCAGTTTAAATAAAGTAAGTTTTCTTTGAACGGAAATCGTCTCCGACTATTACACTCACCATGTTTCGAACGTGAATACTAGAAATATACGTTTCTCGCTCGGTGCCATGGCCGAAAGTGGAGATTTTTTGTAACTTCGAGAGTAAATAGCGTCGAAACTTCAAATTAAAACTATACGTTGACCAATACAAATGAAACGTTTAGGGTAAAGACTAATGGCATAATGGACTCATTTATATAGTTCATTTGGTACAGACTTATTGAATTGATTTGTGTAAGAAAATTCGTCTGATAATTTGGAATATATTTTTCCGCATTTATTTTAGTTTTACGGTAAAAGTGGTCGTTTTTTAATCTGATCGGTTATTTGCAGTAACTTTAAGATAAATTTGGGCTGAAGTTTAACATTTTCCGTAATATAATTAGGTCAATAAACGCTGGCTTAAAATAAGTACACCTGGCTTAAAAGACTCAAGTTTCCACACATTTAACATATCAGAAACTTAAGACATCAAAATGCCCTAAGTGTTTCATTAAATCCTATATTATATGAGTTTTGCAAATATTTATTATGGGTTCACAAATTTCTAGCAAATTATTACACTTATCGTTATCAACTCATTTTCATTTTACCATCCAAAAAGAACTCTGTTATACATAATTATTATAAAAAAATTGTTACGTGATGCTTCCACGCTCATAAGTGCGACTTTTTAAACAAATCCAAAGCTTTTCGACTTGATTGCTAACAACAACTTACAACGGAGAATGCTTTTGCTTGAATACAAAGGAATATATAGACGGGATATGCAAGTATTCGCAGTCGGCAAATGTGTATCATCAGCAGGTCGGATTGTTACAGAAGGTAAAGGTTGAAACCCCTCTTCAGAGGCCGGCAATGCTGGTGATCCAGTCCAAAAGTATATCTTTGGGAAAGTAAATGTTAGTTTTTTTTAAAAAGCAATACACGAAATTTTACCAGGTCCTGGCGTTCAAGTGTATTCATTTTCTCAACAATGCTCCAAAACCATCGTTTAAACTTAATAAGTTTGTCGGAGCTTTCGCTTGATTCATCGTTAAATGTTGTATATGATATCAGGGTTGGAACGTTTATGTCTCCAGCTCCATTTAGAAGCAAACGAAGGTCTTCGGCAGTTAACGAGCTAAGACAGGTCTCTGGTAAAACGTCAAAAACTCCATCTTTCATGGCCTTCAATACAAAATATAAAGAAAAATATATATAGTTCTTTTTTTATAAAATGTGCAATACATATTAATAAGTTCCCACTAATCGTTCTCTGCGTAGAAAAGCAGTGTCATAACTAGGGCAACAGAAAATATTTATATACATAAAAAATATTTATTAATAAATTTCCAAATAAATAATTTTTTTACTTTCCTCAAATATATCAAGTATTTTTTAAACAACCAATCATATCTTATGTCGGTGAACTTAGCCCCCCATATTGAAAATTTAAAAATTGCAAAACTTGTGCTGAGTTGTGCCCGATGTGTGCTATTATGTGCCGCAAAAGAAAAAAAAATTCTTCGTATAGTTTGGATTTTATGGGGAGGTCCTTTTTTCACCGTGAAGTTGGCCCCCGATTGATATATTTTTTTTAACAAGAAGTGATTAAGGTTGTGCCCAGGATTAGTATTATGTGCCAATTAAGGAAAACTCAATCATTCACACGCGTAGTTTGACACAACAACAAAAGGTAATCCAGCAGAACGGCAAAGGCCAATAGCAACAAAATTATAACAAATTAACGGTTTTAACGTTAGAGAAAAACTACAAAAAAAGCACCAAGAACAACAAAATTGCTTTAGCGTAACCACCAACAACAACAGCGATCTATTCCGCAAGTCAACAGGGCACGGACACTCATGGTCAATGCCAACAACAATGGTGCCGTTATATTCTATACACATTTACAGCGGTTTCAGAAATGGTCAAAGAAGCAAAACTAACCTAAAAGTATGGATGATAAGAAAGTCTGTTGCGAGTCAAAGACCCATAACCATGTCACATATCCCAATCTTCCCCACGACAAGCGCAATAACAAAGACCAGCGCTAAGACTCAGCCTGGCCGAGAAAACGGTATGCGACTGTGATACTCATCTTAGAAGCAATCGTCCAAACGAATTGAAATGGATGAAGCATGAGACCCAGAAGCTTCCGACAAGGGCTGTGAAATCACGATTTAAGACCACGATCGCAATGCTAAAAGCGAGTGGATGAAACCCGAGAATCAGTACGGCGGGAACGAATAAACGGAGCGAGAGGAATAATAGACACGGCAGCTGGGAACATTGCAACTGCCTACGCTATGCTGAAGACCTCGATTGCTGGAAAAAACAATAACACACTAACAACGGGATAGAGTAGGTTTTACAACAGGGAGCTTTCGGCGAGCAAGGGACAAGACAGGAAGCACGAGTTGACCAGTCATAAGTTTTGCGCAAGGTTCAACGCCGCCAAATAGAGACCTGCGACAACGCCAACAACAACACTATGACAATAGCAGCAACGAAGGTAGACTTGCAGGTGAATGCTAGAGTAAATCTTATGCAAAAGGTTTTTTGAAGAATCGACAGCGATATACAATATTGCCATAACACCAATATTGACCTACAAAAAGAAAGCTTCGAACATATGAAGCTGAGACTGGTTTTCGGAAGTCTCTGCTTTTGACGTGCGTACATACGAGCCACGGCGTTAAAAGTGCAATTAACGACAGAGGGTATTTGTAAAATATTGTTAGGAATTGAACCTGGAAATAAATCCTGTCTTAGAAGAAAGGATCAATTAATCAAAGAAGAGATAAAATCAAAACTTCACTTTTTTATTGAAAGAGCTTTATAGGAACGACTTTCTCTGAGCGCTTGTTTCCTATATATTTATATTGGAATAAAGGGGCGTTTATACGCTCGACTGTGTCCGAGCGCTATCTACCTATATCCCAACACTAATTGGCGCAGTTGGTATGCAACTAACTTTGAGTTGGATACGAATCACTGATAAGAATTATCTTAAGACGTGGTGCGGCAGGACATTGAGTTAAAGAGTCAAGCTGAGGCGTTACCTTTTTTGGCTTTAATCGCTGGTGTAATGTCTTTTGACATTATAAAATTAAAGATGTTTTTTGTTTTTAATTTAATTTGTTTTATTTATGTTGAAGGCGAGTGGAACGCCTTTGTTGGAGATTCAACTTAGAATGAATATCGCTTAGAATTAACATTGCTTATTTATACTAGTTTCTAAAAGGCAGCGATCGATGGCTTGCGATCGCTGACTCAATGTGCTGATGGAAAAGGGTCACTTGCATTCTGTAAACAAAGAGCGTCGTGTTGCGCACGTTGCGGCATTGATTTCTTTTGGGTCAGAAATGCAATAGATTTCATTTGGGTCAAAGTGGAAAGCAAAAGGGTGTCCGGTTGCGGGACCAAAGAAGAATGCTAATAGCGCATGTCATAAGTGATCAAAGAAGAATGCCGGTAGGAATGTCGAGCAAGTGACCATTATCCATAACACCTCCCTTTTTGGGAAAAAAAATTTTTTAATTTTTTTTTTTGAAATTGCTTAAGTATTAATATTAATGTTGATTATGATGGTAATCGTTATTGTAATTAAAATATTTGTTAATATTTTATTTAAATTTATTGAAACTTATATTTATCGTATCTTAAATTTATTGAAGTTTAAATTTGTTGGAACTTAAATTTATTGGAACTTAAATTAAATGAAAGAAAATATCTTAGTTTTTATGAAAATTTTTATTTACAATAATGGGTTTGTTCTTAAATTGAAATTTTTAAGCTAGTTTTAATCTGTTTTTATGTACAATAATAGTTTTTGAATTGATATCGATTTTGCAGTTACCCATGTTATCTGTGCTTAGCACTTTATATGGACCTTTAAATGAATTATCTAATTTATGACCAGCCTCGTTTTTGAGATAAACCATATCGTTTGTTTTAATAGTTTGAGGTTTTGATTTGAGGTCGTAATTTGCTTTTGATTTAAGTTTTGCTAATTCCAAAAATTCAATAGCTCTTTTTTGTGCTGTTTGTAGTTTAAATTTTAGTTCTGATTTGTAGTTGTCTATATTATATATGGGGTCGATTTTTCCATTTAGCATGAATTCGTAAGGAGTTACCGATTTACCAAATACGATTTCAAATGGGGTGTACCCATGTGTTGTCGACGGTGTGGTGTTATAGCAATAAGTGAAATGTTTGAGCCAGTGATCCCAGTCTAGTTTATTTGTAGATAAATAGGATCTAATATATTCATTAAGTGTTCTATGGGATCGCTCCACCGTTCCTAAAGTTTGGTGGTGGTATGGAGTTGAGATGTTGTTTTGAATTTTTAATAGTTTACATATTGATGAAAAAATTTCATTTTTGAATTCTGTACCCATATCTGTTAAAATTTCTTTTACTGGTCCATAGACAAGTTTGCAATTTTCAACTATTGCTTGAGCTATAATATTGGCTGACTTATTTGGAATCGCTACTGTGATAAGAAATTTAGTAAGGTCACAAATTATTGTTAGTGCATATTCGTTATCATTAAACGACTTTGGAAGTGGGCCTACAGTGTCGATTTGTATTAAATCAAAGGCTTTCGTTGGTGTATGTGTTTTTACAAGAGGTTCTATATGATTAGTACCTGCCTTGTTAAGTTTGCATTGGTGACATTTTTTAACATATGACCTCACGTCTGATGTCATGTTTTTCCAAAAATAATGTCTTTTAATCTTTGCTAGTAGTCTCTTAATTCCTGGGTGGCCTCCCCATGTAGGTTCATCATGGTATTTTTGTAAGACTTCATGTTTTTTATCAGCTGAAGTTATTAGGTGTAGTAAAAAGAAATCCATTATTTTTGCATTAAATTGAGGGCTTTATTTAAGATAGTTAGAATAACCCGATTTAGGTCAAATATGCGCCGTTTTGTTCGATAACTTGTTGCCATTTTAAAGGTAATTTCATTATGCCTCTCTCATAGAAGCCCTCGTTCCTATTAGCAAAAAATTGAGACAGTCGAATTTCAGAAGCCTCTCTTGAAGCGAATGTTTCGCCAGCAAAATTGTTCGCCATGGACAGGAACAGATGGTAATCACTTGGTGCCAGGTCCGGACTATAAGGTGGATGCAGACGAACCTCCCAACCAAACTCCCGGAGCTTCTGGCGAGTCACTATCGATGTGTGTGGCGTGGTGTTGTCCTGATGGAACACAATTCCTCTCCTATTGGCCAAAGCTGGCCGCTTATGGGCGATTGCTTCCTTCAGACGGTCCAATTGTTGACAGTAGAGTTCCGAGTTAAGAGTTTTGCCGTATGGGAGCAGCTCATAGTAGATAATTCCCTGCCAATCCCACCAAACACACAGCAAAACCTTCCTGGCCGTCAATCCTGGCTTGGCCACCGTTTCCGCCGGTTCACCGTGTTTCGACCTCGACCGTTTTCGCTTGACGTTGTCGTAAGTGACCCACTTTTCATCACCAGTCACCAACCGCTTCAGAAATGGGTCGATTTTGTTGCGGTTCAGCAGCGATTCGCAGATGGAAATTCGGTCTATGAGGTTTTTTTGCGTTAACTCGTGTGGCACCCATACATCGAGCTTCTTTGTGTATCCAGCCTTATTCAAATGGTTCCAAACGGTTTTTTGTGCAATCTTTAACTCTTTTGCAATCGAAACAGTGCTAACATGACGGTCGGACTCGATAATTTCCATGATTTTATCGACATTTTCGACAATTGGCCTTCCAGTGCGTGGTGCATCCTTGACATCGAAGTTACCGGAACGGAATCGACGAAACCAAAATTGCGCATGATTGGCTGTTACAGTATCAGGTCCATAAACGCTATTCACATTTTCAGCCGCCTGGCTTGCGTTTTCTCCCTTATCGAAGAAAAACTGTAAAATGTAGCGAATTTCCTCTTTGCTGATGTCCATCTTTGACAAGCTATTTCAATGATTAAGGGTGTTATAGCAATGGTTACCTTTTTTAATATTTTATTGCCTATACTCTTGAATTCCTCTACGTCGACGTGTTTAAATAAATTATCGTTGCTCGATATTTTTATAGAATTGAAATTTTCTTTGCCAACTAATGTTTCAAGTTTGGAAAATAATTGCGCTAGTTCAATCTTTCCATAAGCAAATAATTTTTCAATATTAAGTTCAAAGACTTTTCGTTTTCCATGGAATAATGATATAAATGAGGATTCGTTTAAATTATTTTTAATATTGGTGCACCTTTTTGTAATGAGTTTTAGGCTTGGTAACTTTTTAACTTCGTGTAAAGTTATTGTATTGTATACACGCTGTTTAATTGCATCGTTAGTTAATGAATTTGTTTTGTCTGGTAATTTGTCACTTTTTGATTTTGATCTAGTAACTACTTGAATGAATGCTGTATTTTCTTCTTTAATTCGCTTGATTTGCCCAAAGTCAATGCGAGATAAAGCGTCTGCGCCGCAATTGTCTTTACCTTTAATGTATTCAATTTCAAAATCGAATTCTTCGAGGTCGAGCCTCATTCTAGTTAACTTTGAGGAAGGATTTTTCATGGCAAAAAGGTATGTTAGGGGTTTATGATCGCTTTTAATTAGAAATTTAGTACCATAGATATATGGCTTGAAATAATTTATTGCCCAGTGTATGGCTGTAAGTTCTTGTTCGATGACCGATTTATTTGATTCGCCTTGTGTAAATGATTTTGATGCAACAGCTATTGGTAATTGTATGTCATTATATTCTTGGCTTAATACTGCGCCGCATGCTATTTTACTTGCATCTGTAGTTATGCAGAATGGTTTTTCGAAATCTGGATATTTATGGATTTTTGGTGATAACAATGATTTTTTAAGATATTTAAAAGCTGTTTTGCATTCAGAAGTCCAAATAAATTTCGATTTTTTTCTTGTAAGTTTAGTTATATGTGAAGCATGTTCTGGGAAATTCGGAATGAATCTTCTGTAATAATTGACAAAAGCAATAAATCGTTTGCATTCGTCCGCGTTTAGAGGCTTAGGGTATGAAAGGATTTTTTCAAATTTTGAGTTGTCCTGTAATGTCTTTTGCCTGAAGAAAAACGTCTTTGTCTGTAATATTAATTATTCTAACGAAAGGGTTTTTTTTATCTACTAAAGAGTTTCCTATGATTATGCCATCATCTAGTTCTTGATTTGGAATAAAGATATTTGGTTCAGTTGAATTAATTTGAATTGTTCTAATTACTTCTGATCTGGCTGGTATAGAGAGTACATTTTTCGAAGGGGAATCTGTTATTTCTATTTCTAAATAATCAGTTCTATTAGGTCTTACTATGAACCAACTTGGGCCAAAATTTTGGTAGTCTAATATGCAATTGAACAGTTTTATAAAATCTAGTCCTATAATGCCATTGCATGGTATTGGAAAAGTGTCATCGACAATTTGAAAATTATGGTTAAGCTCTGCTTGATTAATGAAAAGTGTAGCTTTTACAAATCCTAGAGTTTTAATTGTACCATTTCCTATACCTCTGAGATTAAAAGTGTTGTTTTTATTTATTTCAATATTGTTATTTGGATTTTTGAAAATGCTTATCTCTGAGCCTGTGTCAATTAAAAAGGTAGAGACTGAATTGCTTAGCGACGATTTGATGTTAACATAGTTACTAAATGATAAGTTTATATGAAGGATTGAAACCGTATTTAATTTTGTGTGCTCCCCAGCTGGGCTTGCTGAGGGTGTTCTGAGTTTTCCGAAACTTAGGTTAGTCTTATATTTCGATTAAAGTCGTTTCGTCCTCTATTATTGGAATTTTGGTTGTATCTGTTCCCATTATTAGATCTGAAATTACGATTATAATTATTGTCATTTCTGTCGTTATAGTTTCTTCTATTTTGTCTATAATAGTTATTTCCTCTTGATCTGTTGTTAAAATTTCCTCGGCTCCTGTATCTATTAGTGTTTTGGGCCCTATTGATATAATTAATCTGAACCGTCCCTGTCGATTCAGCTCCGAGTTTGATGAACTTGGTTATTGCATCGCCAGAGTTTGAAAATTGGCCTGCCCTCATTAGCATTTTAACTTCATCAGATTTGGCATTCGTTTTTACCGCTTTGCACACCGATTGTGCTGAGTATGTTTTTGCTAAATGTGGTGCCATACCGTATGATATGTAAGCATTCTCTAATTGTTGACCTAGTGATTCAATTTCGTTTGCATATTCTGTGTCACTTTTGTTGTTCTGTTTCGTGCTCAGTAGTCTTACAGAAATATTTTGTGAGGGTTCATATTTCACATTAGTAACAAATGTCTTTTTTATTGCTTCAATTGTTGACTCATTTGTTAGTAGTGTGCTCGCTGTGTGAGTCAATTTAGTTTTTATGAGAGACACAGCTATGGTCTCGTGGGTTTCTTTTATTGTGTTGAGTAAGTCCTAACGCATTAACGAATTTTGAAAGGTTCTCTGCTTTGCCGTCAAACTCTGGTAGCAGTTTTGATGCAGTATTAATAAATTCTATTGGTGTCATTTTGTTTTCTATTTTGAATATTTTTTCGGATGTGTCTGAGTCTGAATTTTCGCAATCACTAATTGGTTGAAGTGTGAGGTTTATTATTTTAGTTAGGCTAATTGGAATTTCTTGTGGTATTTTTAAGAGATCAAAAAGAATTTTTAGTCTGCTTTTTATAGTAGAAAAATAATTTCTGAATTGAGTTTGGTGGGGTTCCGTAAGATTAGCGTATATTGTTCGACCTAACCATGCTATTGTGTTATGACAGTCGAGAAGGATGCTAAGGTGTTTTAATTGGGTTTTTCTTGACGGGGGTTCTTTTTTATTTAAACATTTGTACGATTTATCGAAATCTGTCTTTATCTCCTGCAATTTTTGTTGCACTTGTTCCCATGTGATGGGTGTTGTTATTGAAAAAACGATTACAAAATAATTAAATTCTTGGTTCTGTAGCTACCCTTCTATTTGCTGTTTTAATATGACTTTTAATTAGCGCATAGATTGAAATGAGAAATAAAAATACTACAACACCGATTATTATATGCAAGGCGCTAATGCCGGTTTCGTTGTTGTTTTTCATTGATATCTCATTGAGAAATAATTGTTCTTTTAGTGTGGCTATTTCTTTTTCCTGGCTTTCAATTTCATTTCCTTGGCTTTGTTTTCCTATTTCATAGCTAGTGGTGGCAACAAATATGGCACTTAATGCTTTTTTCCACCAAGACATTTTAATTTTGATTTGTATAAAATTATTGAAATGGAAAAATTTGCAAAATCGATATATCTTTTTTATTTTAATTTTATTTTAGTTAAATTGAACTCAATTGAATGCTAAATATTTTAAATACGTTGCTTAATGCCACGTAATGTTAATTTTTTTATTTTTTATTTGTATATATAAAGATTTATTTTTTTTTTTTTTATTTTGCTATGAAAGAACATTGATTAGATTTTTAGCAGCGAAAAGTCGCTTTTTGCTAAAGTTTATCTGCAAGGTGCTGTGAAGCACTCTTTTCGTTGAGGATAGCCTCAAGTTCGCCAATTTTTCTCCAGTTTTCTGCAAGTTCCCGGGGTTCAGTTGTTCTTTCCGCTTGTTGGATGAGTGCAGCCCTCATGCGCCGAAGTCTATACTTTATACCGCCGCGTCTTTTGGGTTTCTTCAGGATGGAAATACTAGTAAGTCTTTCTTCTTTCTGTTGTTCTTTATCTGCGATTTGCTTAAGTTTCCTTGCTTGGTAGTCAGCTATTGTTATTGGTTTGGGACCCGCGTTTGGATTTTCCTCCAACTCTTGTTGTAGTGTTTTTACCATTAAGAACAGCAGGAACGGCCAGTATTTGTATTGATAAAAATGTCCTTTTTCTTTTTTAGCAGGATCAGTAGTGTTTTAAAATAGGTCCGGCAGGATCAGCAACTCTCAGGACCGATCTGGCTTGGATCGCCATGTAATGTCTTTTGACATTATAAAATTAAAGATGTTTTTTGTTTTTAATTTAATTTGTTTTATTTATGTTGAAGGCGAGTGGAACACCTTTGTTTGAGATTCAACTTAGAATGAATATCGCTTAGAATTAACATTGCTTATTTATACTAGTTTCTAAAAGGCAGCGATCGATGGCTTGCGATCGCTGACTCAATGTGCTGATGGAAAAGGGTCACTTGCATTCTGTAAACAAAAAGCAAGTGACCATTATCCATAACACTGGTGATACGAGAACCGAATAAGCAAAACTCTAAACTCCCGTGTCAAACAACCGCACACGATTGGGAGAATCTGAACGAAGTCAAGCATAACCAAGTAATAGCTTTAGGCGTGCTATGAGGGTGTTGCTTTGAAGGAAAATTTTTATCCATACATAAAATGAAAAAAGAACACAAAAATGTTTTCAATCCGGAAAATAAACATTTGAAACTAAATCCGATGGTAGCAGCCCAACTCAGAAAATAAACTGGTGGCATTGTGGTCTGACAAGTTTATTTTTTATTTTTACTCAAGCCATTTGGCCAAAAAATTAGAACCATTAAAAGAAAAACTTAAACTATTGTGAACCCGTTCAGAAAAAGTTTTAAGAGAAGCAAAGGAATTATTAAAAGAGGCAAGTAACATAGCAGAGGCCGTAGATGTGTCGACCGGAACGGCAATTAATATTTAACATCATAAGTTGGCGATGAAAAAATTGTCGGCCAGATCGGTACCGCGATTGCTCACGATGAACAACAAGGGGATACGGTTGTTGACTTCGAGCAGAGTCTGAAACAACTTAAGCGAAATCTGAAGGAAATAAATCCTGTCTTAGAAGTAAGGATCAATTAATCAAAGAAGAGATAAAATCAAAACTTCACTTTTTTATTGAAAGAGCTTTATAGGAACGACTTTCTCTGAGCGCTTGATTCCTATATATTTATATTGGAAGAAAGGGGCGTTTATACGCTCGACTGTGTCTGAGCGCTAGCTTCCTATATCCCAACACTAATTGGCGCAGTTGGTATGCAACTAACTTTGAGTTGGATACGAATCACTGATAAGAATTATCTTAAGACGTGGTGCGGCAGGACATTGAGTTAAAAAGTCAAGCTGAGGCGTTACCTTTTTTGGCTTTAGTCGCTGGTGATACGAGAACCGAATAAGCAAAACTCTGAACTCCCGTGTCAAACAACCGCACACGATTGGGAGAATCAATCCGGAAAATAAACATTTGAAACTAAATCCGACGGTAGCAGCCCAACTCAGAAAATAAACTGGTGGCATTGTGGTCTGACAGGTTTATTTTTTATTTTTACTCAAGCCATTTGGCCAAAAAATTAGAACAATTAAAAGAAAAACTTAAACTATTCTGAACCCGTTCAGAAAAAGTTTTAAGAGAAGCAAAGGAATTATCAAAAGAGGCAAACTTAAACTAGGAAATTTCACAACTAATAAATGATCAAGCGGTGCTAGGTCAATTTTCAAAACTAGGGGAAGCCACGTTTTTAATTAACCACGTAAAAAATACAGTAAGTACGTCTGAGAGAGCAACAGAAAACAGAGTTCAGATGTTAGAAGAATCAATTCAGGGTCTTAGAGGGTAGTGCAAAAAGTTGAGAAATCAGATTGACGTGCAAAATAGTTTCGATTGACGAATTCGAAAAATATAATCAAGAACTCAGGGAACCACTTAGTAGGGCCGGTGGAAAGGAGCCATCACAAAGATTAGAAACATAAAAACACGTTTAAAGGAAAGCGAAGAAGAAGTAAAGCGTCTGAAAAGAGAAGTGCGAGACCTAAGGGCCGCATTAAAAGCGTTTGCGATACTACATCTCCAGGTCCTAACCCACCGCGCAAAATAACTAACACAAATACTGACCACCTCGTGCTTCCAACAAATCAAACCTTAACGACAAAAACATATACAAAACATTTTTTAACACCAACGAATCTAAATTTACCAACAATAAGCATAGCCTTTTCGAATCCACCACAAGTATATGAATTGATGAAAAAGGTCAATAGACTAGTGCCATTCTCAGGGTCGAACAAACAAAAATTTAGCTTAGAGGTTGATAAGTGTGTCGCAGGGGTTCAATTATTGCAGAGTGTACTTGGTAATTTCAATATAATAGACAAAATAAAGTGTATTAAAAACAGATTAACAGGCATAGCTTACATGAAGGTAGGCCGGAGAACAATAAATAGTTTAGATGAACTTTGCGATTTAATAAAACGAGATTTTTTAAATAAGCGAAGCCTGGAAACTACTAAGTCAGAAAAGGTAAGCGCAGAGCAACAGGCGAACGAGCGAGCATCAGCATTCGGTGGTAGACTAGAATTCTTATTAAATGAAGCGGAGGCTTATATTAAAAAATCATGGAGTGACATAGAAGCATTATCTGCATTAACCGAATATAAGAGACTGGCAACCCACAGATTCATTTTTGGTGTGAAAAATCCGTAAATTCAGAATAGACGTAAAGGTTCAAAAGATAAACAAATTTTAGACTTAATAAAATGAGCAGAAGAGTCAGAAGACCTCCATGTAGAAAACAGTCGAAACAACTTTTCCATAACCAAAACACCCAAACGATTAGTTGTTCTTTTTCCAATTTGGAGGGCCATACTCGGGAAAATACTCTATTTGGCACCAGTTGTGCTGAATACAGGCACCAATATAGCAAAAAATTCAATATAAAAAATACCAAAGCCAGGAACTTAAACCCACAAACATTCAATTATTTTGAAAAAAGAGGTCACTTATACTACGTTTATGCGTATGCCTTATTTGCAAATAAAAATATTGCAAACAGCAAATTTCCCCACATAAACGCTGAGTTGAATTCTTATTTGCAAATAAACAAGTCGCGAAAATAAGTCTTGAATAACGAAGCTATTTGCAAATAAAGCTCAAGGTGCTGCCACTTATTTTTGACGATTTTCCTATTTTCTACGATATGGTATAACTAACCCATGCAAAACATAGGCTTCCGACAAATGAATATGTTGCCACGCAATTGTATTTTTTAGTCGGGCAGCACTGAAAAGTTTCCCTATTTGCGTATTTGAACTGCCGTATAAACAGTGAGTTAACTATTTGCGAATTATTTTTATTTGCGTATAGCTGACGCATAAACGTAGTATTAGAGACAAATTGTTGTAATAAGTTTACGATAATACTTTGTAATATTTGTCAGTTAAATGGCCATTCGAGCACCTCCTTTTGCAAACAAAGGCGGGGAAAAATAATAATATGCAGAACATATGCAACAAAATAATGAAGCATTTGGGCGAGTCCAGAATCAACACGGAGGGAAAAATTTTAGTAGAATAAGATTAGATATTTTAACGCGGGAGGAAATGAAAGAAACCAACCTTCGAATAACGAAAATATGCCGTGTTTCAAATGTTCCCAATTGGGACATATAGCTTAACTTTGTAAAGCGCCACAGATAAACAGTAACAACCAGGGTGTTAATAACAGGGACAATTAAATGGCAGACGTTTCTGTTTTTAATGCTGAGGACGTTGGATTGGTTCTCTTTTTTTTATGTTTCTCGGCGTTTGTGCGACGCAATTTAATATTAAAAAGGGGGTGGGTTTTCTCTTTTTTTTTTTTGTCTGCCGAGGATTGCACGACGCGATAAAAAATTGGATAGGTTTACATATTAGAAAAATTTCGGTGAAATAAAAAGCAGTGATCGCACGTGCAAACGTACTTTATTAAGCGCTAAAGGTAGCAGTGGGGTCACCAAAAAAAAAATCATAACTTTTGACGTACTGGAGATCACTGATTTTAATTTTTTTCACCGAAATTTTCCTAAAAGATTGTTATTTTGAATTAAATTTGCAAAACAAAATCTACAGGGCGAGGAGTCTTTTTTATTGCAAAAACTCGAATTTTTTCTAGGAAAATTTTTTTTTACAAAATTTTGATGCAATGGAAGTTGAGTTTCGATAAACCGTTCGTGAATTACGAAGTTTTTAAAAAACTATTACCGAAAGCTTTGACGGCTTATAACTAACGGAAATTTTTTTATATAAAATATAAGTTTGAAAGGATTTTTAACTTTCACTGCTATCGAATGCCATATAAATCACTGAAATCTCTCGATTCATCGCTTTCTATAACGACCTTAACATCAGTGTTGTTCTGTACTTGATGTTTTTTTTTGCGATATTTTTAGCTATACAAATTACGAGTATAAAACAATAAAAATCTGGTTATTTTCACAGATACCCTCATTGCGCGTCAGCTGTCTTCCAAGTGGGCTGGCCATATGTCAAACCAAAAGGAAAATATAAGCATTTCTTGAAGAGAATACGTATTGTGCGAACTAACTTTTTGTTGATTTGGTGGGTGAAATTATTGAAAAGAAATGGATTGTCATGGTGTGAGTTATCGACTTATCCGTTTTTTTATTTTACTTTTGAATTTGTGGAGCAACAATTTTCTGCTAGCTCGACAGTTATGTACAGAAATTAATTAATAACAAAATAGGCAGCAAACAATGATGATCTTAGCACTGAAATTTCGAGTAATACCGTCTGCGTTTTGAAGCACTCAACGATCAAAGAGAACATTCTTAACGCAAAGTTTAAAATAATTAATAAACGAGGTCAAAGTAAGGCGTGGGAAATTTTCGGAAAAGTTTCTGACGAAAGTGGACAAGAAATTTCGACAATTGTCGCGTGTAGAAAATGTTTCTGCGTTTATTAATATAACGAGAAATCCACTTCGAATTTAGTGAAATAAAGATGCTACTTATCGACTAAATCCGTGGTAACAAAGACTGTAGTTGATGAAAATAGTAAGAAAACGGCCGTGAGTGTCCAGAGCTGTAAAAGAATTCATTCATTTGAGGCTTAAGTCACTTTTACTCCCAGCTAAAAATTTCAAATTTTGATTGAATTGATTTCTACGACAATCGAATTATGAATGAAAACTTTGAATTCATCATTCAGCTGTCAAAAATGATTTATGAATTCAATTTTATAATTCTTGTTTTTAAAGCTCCCAGTTAACTCATTTTGATTTAAGCTTAGAATTTTTGAATTAAATCAATTTGCCTTTGATATATCGCTTTGAAAGCCTTATTCGTTTTGTTTCTTTCCGATATTACAGTTTTCCGTTAAATTGCAATATTACAGAAAATAATGCCTGATTCTGGTAAGCTTCTGTTATATAAATTTATTCTGAATATTATTTTTCTTTAATTTAATCATTTCAACAATTTTAGCATTAGCTGATGGCCCCTCATCACCCAAATCATCGAAGATGGGTGGTCATGATCAATTGCAAGATTTTTTAATGTCTTCGCCGGCTTCATATGAGTTGGAAGAATTTAGTCTTCCTAAATTATTTAAGAAATATTTTAAAATCATAAAGAAGGTAATATTGGAGAGGAAGGTTTATTTTTTTCGGTGATGAGACTTTATAAAACGTTTCCATTTGCTGCATTTAAGAAGTCCGTCATATATTAAAAATAATTGGCATGGAAGATTGTGTTTGTCTCAACAATATGACCATTACCTATCTTTTGCGAAAAACCTTTTTATTTTTAAAGGGCAACGGTTTTCGGAATGTTATTTTCGCTAATCCATTAATATATATTTTCTAAACTTTTTTTCATGTGAAGGATTTTATGAAACTGAAAATAAGAAGTACTGGGACATTGTTGCAAAATGTAATATTTGCAAAGCAAATTTAAGAGGTTTAATTCACGTAACGTCCAATTTCATTCGCCATCTTCGTAGCAGGCATAAAATCGAGTATAAAGAATATTTGAAGTTGAAGGAAGACAAAACGGGCAAAAATAATGATAAAGATATGCTGAATAAATTGATAATTCAATTTATTGCTCAAAACATATTGCCGATATCAATTGTAGAGTCGAGTGCTTTTCGAGATATGTTTGAAAACCCTAAATTACATATAATGAGTCGACCAACAGCTGTAAAGTTAATTGACGAGTCTTACAAGGAGATGGTAGAAAAAATTTGCAAAGAGATTAATACCAATAGATATTTTTGCACTACTGCGGATATATGGTCGACAAAACACTGGAGTTTTTTTGGCTACACTTGTCATTGGCTGGATGAAAATTTTGAAAGGCACTCCGTAGCATTAGCTTGCAAGCGAATCTCTGGACGTCATTCCTACGATCGTATATACAGCATAATATCACATGTACACAATCAGTTTGGACTGGAAAATAACCGCGTTGTGGCCACTACAACTGATACCGGATCAAATTTTGGTAATGCTTTCAAAGAATTCGGAATAAACATGAGTGAAGGCTTTGGATCAGATGATGAAGACATGACAAATAATAATGATACGAGGGGTGCCTTTTATATTTCGGGATTTGGCAACCCTGGTGTTGCAATCTGTCAAATGAAAGCTCTATCGAAGAGTTTGACATTTTTTGGCTTATACGTACTCAGAACGTTTTGACATACGAGCGCTATTTGTGTTGTTTATAGTAACTTACAGATTCATCTCGGTCCAAAAATGGAATTAAATCGTGAACATTTTCGTGCGATTATTTTTTACAACTTTCGACGTGGATTAACACAGCAACAGTGCATGGATGAACTTAGTTCAATTTTTGGCGATGAAGCTCCATCAAGGACCAGTGTTTATCGATGGTATGGTGAATTCAATCGTGGTCGTAGTTCACTCCAAGACGAATTTCGTGAAGGTCGTCCGAAATCAGTTGTTGTTCCGAAAACCATTGATGCTGTACGCGAACTGATATTGCAAGATCGTCATGTGACCTATCGTGAGATTGAGGCAACCTTGGGCATTAGTGGGACCAGCATACATTCAATATTGCATAAACATTTGACTGTCAAAAAAATTTGTTCGCGTTGGATCCCACACAATTTGTCAATCGCTCAAAAAAAGGCTCGTGTCGATTGGTCGAAGGAAATGCTCAAAAAATACGATCGCGGTGCTTCGAAACACGTCTATGACATAGTGACAGGTGATGAATCGTGGATTTACGCGTATGAACCCGAAAGTAAACAGCAGTCGACTGTATGGGTGTTTCAAGATGAGCCAAACCCAACAAAAGTTGTTCGCGCACGAAGCACTTCCAAGCAAATGGTCGCCTGTTTTTTCGGAAAATATGGACATGTCGCAACCGTACCACTAGAACAACGCAGAACAGTCAACTCTGAGTGGTACACAACCATTTGTTTGCCAGTTGTCTTCCAAGAAATCAGGAAAACCAACCGCCGAAGACGGATCACTCTTCACCACGACAATGCGAGCTCTCACACATCGGCTCAAACAACTGCATTTTTGAGCACCCAAAACATCGATTTGATGGGTCATCCGCCGTATAGTCCTGACTTGGCACCGGATGACTTCTTTTTATTCCCGTACGTAAAAAACAAACTAAGAGGTCAACGTTTTTCGACACCTGAAGAAGCGGTTGCGGCATTCAGAATGCATGTTTTAGAGATACCTCAATCAGAGTGGCAAAAGTGCTTCGACAATTGGTTCAAACGCATGCAAAAGTGTATAGATCTTCATGGAGAATATTTTCAAAAACAATAAAGTGATTTTCGATGATTAATATTTGTTTTTGTTCTTTAATCCCGAAATATAAAAGGCACCCCTCGTACTACAAGAGTGTCTGAAATATTTTGCGAAGAAACTTTACCAAAACATGTTCGCTGTGCGACGCACACTCTTAATCTCATTGCATCGACAGATTTTACTCGTATATTAAAAACTAACTGCTTGGCTTTTGAGATTCACCAAAATGTAAGTTAATATGGGATATCGCTGAGTTCAACAATTATGTTACTTCTTATCCATAGATAATGAAAAAATGTAATAACTTGTGGAATCAAGTAAATCGTCCTAAAAGTTCCGAGACAATAGTTTCAACTTTGGGAGCGCAGCTCAAATATCCCGTTGTGACCAGATGGAATTCTTTATATGATTCCATAAAAAATCTTCTTCTACACAAGCAAAAATTAAATGAGTTGTGCGTGAAACTACTGGTACCGGCTTTCCTCGAAAATGATTTTGTCTATTTAAAGGATTATTTAAAAATGCTGAAGCCACTTGCAGAGGCTATCGACTTTTTACAAGGAAGTAAAGGAATGCTTTTCGGATACCTTATTCCAACCTCAGTTACTATTAAAATGCAGTATACCCGAATAATCAAAAGCAGATCTAATAACAATTTCGGAAAAGTATCTGGACAGTTACTTGAGTCTCTCGAGAAAAGATTCGAACCCTATTTTTCTTTAAAAAAAAGAAGTGGAAACCGCTATTGTTGCTTCAGTCCTCTGTCCAGCGGTCAAAGTTAAATGGGTAAAGGGTTTGAACTCTTTTTTTGACGACAAAACAGTGTCCGATGTAATAAATATGGTCCAAAAATCGGTTGATAAGTTTTCTAATAATGTGACAGAGACTTCTCAGATGAAGACTGGAAAAATGGACAACAGCTTTCAGTTTTCACTTCCTGGTAATAGTCGCACGCATAAGCTATTATGTAGGCACATAAAATGGCCATTTTTTGGTTTTTCCAGGTGAGTCAAATGAAGCAGAAAATAATGAGCACTGGTCGAAGGATAATGAGTTCGTAGCATATTTAGCTGATTCGTCAAATGCAATGGAAATGCTAAATCGCTTTCCATCAGTTAAAATGGCTCATATCAAGTACAATACACCACTCCCATCATCGGCAGCAGTTGAAAGATTGTTTTCTTTTGCCACTATTCTAAACGCTCCAAGACGAGGATCACTTTCGGACAAAAACTTTGAGGAACTGCTGTTATTGAAAGTAAATAATGATATTTAAACGTGTCCTGAACAAATTTAAAATAATATGCATTACCTATGCCCGCATTTGAAAACCCATAATTGTCTTTTTAAAATCTGGGAGTTCTTTTCTTTCCCTTAGCAAAGAAACAGGAATTCGCAAAATGCGTCAACTATATGCCCTCTATTGGAATAAATAAAATATCCATTTAAAATCTGAGAAATTTTTTTGCCAATAGCCAAATATTTCAAAAACTACCGAAAATTCTCAAAATTCGTTACCACTTCCCATTAATAGCCATTGCTCTAGAAACTGTGGTTTTAATCCTAAGGCTGGAAAATGTTTTCAAATTGATTTGATTTAAAAATTCTAAGCTAAAATCAAAATGAGTTAATTGGGAGCTTTAAAAAAAGAATTATAAAATTGAATTCATAAATCATATTCGACAGCTGAATGATGAATTCAAAGTTTTCATTCATAATTCATTAGATCGAATTTTTGAATTAAATCTTTAAAAGGAAATTCAAAAGGCTGAAATTTGAAAATAAATTAATTCTTTTACAGCTCTGTGAGTGTCTTTACTAAGTGGAGTGTAGAGAACTGCAGGCCATTCAAAATTTCAGCTGATTCAGGCTTTAAAAAATTAAGCGAGTTCCTCATACAAATTGGTGCGAAGTATGTGCCCAACGTCGACGTTGAAAGCCTTTTACCACACACACAAACAATATCGCGGAATATTGAGGGTCTGTACGCAAAACATTTCGATGAGCTCAAAGATGAGATTGTTTCAATCAAAGATTCTGGTTTTGGGTTAACGTCTGACTTATGAACAGATAATTATTTGCGGAGGACTTTTTTGTCCATCATTATTCATTTTGTTAAAGAAGGAAAATTATTTACTCGTTTGCTTGGATTTAAATCAATGGAAGGTGAAAAGTGTACGCGTGAGTATGGACATACATACATACATACATACATACATACACAAAAACCGTCGATAGAGATATATATAGGTTTTTTTTGTATTCAATTTAGACACAAAAATACGGTCTATCGTAAACGATTTGTTGTCCGAGTATGACTGTACCTTAAATAACAAAGCTATAATGGTTACCGGCAGAGGAACAAACATGGTTGCAGCATTTCGAGACTGTGATAGCATACACTGTGCAAGCCACCTAGTAATTACACAATACGGTTGAAAAGTCGATCAATGATGTATCAGAAATATCTGAACTTTGTCAACTGTGTGATGTATTTCAAAAAGTCAGGGGCGAATAATATCTTGAAAAAAACGCTGAAAAGCTTTTCGCCCACAAGATGGAATACCATCTTTTATTTGTTAGAATCGATAGAGAAGAATTGGTCCGAAATCATAAAGATTTTGCATAAAAAGGGAGAATTAAATCGGATTGATGGTATAAACCTGCAATTCGTTAGCGCATTGGTTGAAGTGTTTCAACAATTGGCATATCTTCAGTTTATGTGGCCGTTCGAGTTCGCGCACGAACTTTCGTACTTAGATGATGAATGGCCTCCCAATTCCAAATCTGAAATCCGTTTTTGTCGGTCGCGTTTACTTTAGAAGTTATATCCACATAAACTTTGTATGAAAACACAATGTAAACAATGAAAAAACTTACAGCCAAATCATGTTAGCGCTGCCATACCATCATTTTGAGGAAATGTACCAATTTGGTAGATTTAACTTTCTATTAAAAACCTGCTAAATGATGGAAAAAATTTGTCGAAAAACCTCACATTTTTATAAAAAAAAGACTTCTTCTTTCCCAAAACAAACATTTTCATGAAAAATCGGGCAATTTTGGAGAAAGCCCTTGTGCAGCTTTCAACGTTAAAAAGTTTCTATTTTTCCCTACTGTCGGTCCTGTCCAAGGAGTACAATCTCTTTTTTTCCGCGTGGGCCGCGAAGCGGCCTTCGCGGTAACTGCAAACGCAACTCTTTTTGTAAAAAAAAAAAAATTTACAAGAAAAATCGCGCTATATATTCTTAAAAGTATGGTAACAAGAACAATAAACTACAACATAGTCGAATATCAGTTAGTGTGGCAACTCCAAAAACATCAAAACAAATGAAAAATTAGTGCGATTTTCGGCAAATTTCAAAACGCGATATCTCCCAAACTGGGCGCGACCGACAAAAACGGATTTCGAATTTTAAATCAGCGCAAAATTCTCTATATATAGGGAGAAGCGCAAGAAAAAACTCGAACGGCCACGTAAACTAAAGGAGTGCCCAACAATTTGAGAAAGCCTCTAAGTTACTTGCAGCCGAAAAATATCCAACCATGCATATCGCATTTGCTCATGTAAATCTTTTGAACAAAAATGTGTTCCGAAAACTAATGATTCATGTGTAATTCAACAATTTAAAGAGACTTTAAATATGCACATCCAAACGGTTGTTGAGAAAAGTTTGACGGTTTTCCACAAAATTGGACTCTTTTTGAATCCTCCAGCCAACAAACAGATTTATTTTGGTAAAGACGGGAAAAAAGAAATTCAAAATGAATGTAAGCGCCAAATGAGAATTTACGATGACGATTTTTGTAGTCAAGACAGCCCAAAAACACCACACAACGTAAAATTATCAATAAATTCGGAAGCTGTGGAAGATTTCTGTTACAAATACTTCTACTTGCTACATATTATTTAGCTTGAAAATATCTAGAAATCTATGAACTTTGTTGAATCAAAAATCTTAATCAAAAAGGGCTTATAATTTTTCCTTTTTGAGATTGTGAGAAGGAGAAAGAAAAGACTTAAATTTTGAAGTTGTTAATTTACTTTCAAAATAAATTCTACTCTCAAAAATAAGGATTTGTTCCTTCTCAATATTCTTCAAAATTTAACTTCTGAAGAGTCCTTGTTGTATTTTGAAAAAAAGGGTCTTCGATCCTTCATTTATTGCATTTTACTGGCAAAATGTTCAAAACACCACCAAACCAAAGGATGAATAAAAGCTGTGGTCAATGCGATGGCCTGGATACATTGCACATGGTTCAATGTGACAGTTGTGATACTTGGTATCATTTTAGCTGCGCAAGAGTAACACAAGCAATTGAAAACCAGGCCTGGATATGTTCCAAATGCAAGGATAAGATCGGCAATCCTAAGGAAGGCGAGCAGGTGCAAGTTGCAGAAGTGAAACACGATGCATCTGTGGATGCGACAAAAAAATCAAAGGTGGAACTTGAACTAATGCAGCTAGAAGAGCAGAAAGCAATTGAAGAGAAGTACTTGCAGAAGAAGTACGAGATTTTAGCAAAATCGAATGAAGGCTCCCGCAAGGGTATTCAAAGCGTGCGAAGCGCAACACATCAAAGCGAAAGGACACGGCTATGGGTTTCTTCATTACCTCAACAGATCGCAGATACACATCCTGAAGACCACGCCTTTAATCATCATGAACAGGAAATTCAACACGCTACATCCATACAGTCTAGACTTGCAGCAAGAAATGTGCTTTCGAAGGATTTGCCCCAATTCTCAGGAAAGCCAGAGGATTGGCCTATATTTATCAGCTCATTTGAAGAGAGCACAAAGCTCTGCGGTTATTCTGATTCTGAAAATATGTTGAGACTGCAAAAGGCTTAAAAGGAAAGGCATATGAATCAGTGGTAAGTCAATTATTGCTGCCGAAGAACGTTGAAGAAGTCATAAGAACATTGAAAATGATGTTTGGACGGCCAGAAATTATCGTTAATTCGTTGATTAATAAGATTCGACTTGAACAATCTCCGAAGTCAGATAAATTGGAGACACTAATTGCATATGCAATATCTGTAAAAAATTTAAGCTGTACATTGAAAGCCTCCGGTATGAAAAGTCATCTTAATAACCCAATTTTAATGCAAGAACTTGTTTCCAAACTCCCTGCTCAGTTGAAGCTTAATTGGTCGTTATTTATTGGAGAAGGTTATTCTGACATATCCACATTCTCTCAATGGCTCTTCAATCTAGCAGAAGCTGCAACTCGAGTTAGTGATATGTCGTTAACAAACAAGGTAAATGCAAATTTACATGCACATGAAGGCGAAAAGTCAGAAAAGTCAGCAAAGAAGGCTAAATGTGGTCTTTGCAATGGTTATCATCTATTGACAGAATGTGAAAAATTTGCATCCCTTAAATTATTTGAACGTTGGGAATTTGTGAAGCAAGCCAAGTTATGCCGTAGTTGTCTTAAAAGGCATGGAAAATTTCGTTGCTCTTTTGATAAATGTAGAATAGCCGGCTGTGATGCTAGACATCACAAATTGCTCCACAGATATGCTGTATCAACTAATGTAGAGCTTCAACAACAAGCTCATGATGCTAAAGCAACTAATTCCACCGTGTCAACCCACTACGAGAATATAAACAAAACATTGTTCAAGATCCTTCCAGTAACGCTGTACAACAATGGTCGTACCATGGAAACATTTGCTATGTTGGATGACGGTTCTAATGTGTCTCTTATTGATGAAGACATATGCGAATATTTGGGTGTTAAAGGTGAATCAAATACATTGTGCCTCAGATGGACATCTGGAACAACACGTCAAGAAGAAAAGTCAATGAATATCAATTTGTTAATATCTGCTTCATGCAACAACTCCAAAATATTTGAACTGAAAAATGTTCAAACGGTAAAGCAATTATCTCTGCCGGTCCAATCTCTGGAGGATAAGCAAGTTAAGTATTATAAACATCTTAGAAACCTGAACATTAAGACATACTCTGATGCGATTCCTAAACTTCTTATCGGTTTAAACAACGGATACCTTACAAATACGCTGAAGATGGTGGAAGGCTGTGCAAACGGACCATGTGCCTCAAAAACACGCTTAGGCTGGGTAGTCCATGGAGGTGGAGAGGCAGGCAACTATACTCAAAACAGTCTTCACATCAATTGCTGCGATTGCATGAACGATTTGCAAAACATTCAGAATCAAATGATCGAATACTTTTCTCTTGAATCGCATGGAAAGCAGTATGAATTACAATCGCTGGATGACGAAAGAGCAAATAAAATACTTGAATCAACTACCAAGCGTATCGGAAAGAGGTTTGAAACCGGGTTACTATGGAAAAATAATATTGCTAATATCCCAGATAGCTACCAAATGGCACTGAAACGCCTTCAGTGTCTGGAACGAAAGTTAAGCCCTGAAGAAACAGATGCAGTCTCGCAACAGATTTCAAATCTTTTAAGTAAGGGATACGCTCGCAAAATGCACCCAGATGAAATCAAAACCCCTGGCATAAAATGGTATTTGCCCATATTCACCGTCAAGAATCCTACCAAGCCAAATAAAATTCGTCTTGTTTGGGATGCAGCTGCAAAGGTCAATGGAGTATCACTGAATTCAATGCTACTCAAGGGTCCGGATCTTACATCTTCTCTGTTGTCCGTTCTTTTTGGGTTCAGAGTGCACAAAATTGCAATTTCAGCAGACATTAAAGAAATGTTCCATCAAGTTAAGATTCGTAAGATGGATCAAAACGCACAACGGTTTCTTTGGAGAAATGCCGACTCAACAAAAGATCCTGATACATACATAATGGAAGTAATGACTTTTGGTGCAGCATGTTCACCATGCTCAGCCCAATTTGTAAAGAACAAAAACGCATTAGAGTTTCAAGAGAGTTATCCGAGAGCCGTAAATTCAATTCTCAATCATCACTACGTCGACGATCTTCTAGACTCCGCTGAAAACGTTGATGCTGCAATTCAATTAGCTAAAGAAATATCATATATTCATAAGGAAGGAGGTTTCTTTATAAGAAATTTTAGATCGAATTCGCCAATAGTTCTTCGTAACCTCCAAGATTTAGAAGAAGTTCCATCAAACGTAAATGGTATTGATTTATCCACAGAAAAGGTTCTGGGAATGTGGTGGGTAACTGCTTCAGATGAATTTACTTTCTCGATCAAATTGAATCGCCTCAATGCAGAAATACTTTCTGGTGCAAAACGTCCCACAAAGCTGGACATCCTTCGTACTCTCATGTCAATTTTCGATCCATTAGGTTTCTTATCGCTCTTTGTAATATACCTTTAAAATTTGCTTCAAGATGTTTGGAAATCTACAGAAGGTTGGAACTCATATATCAGTGACCATCTCTTTCAAAAATGGCTGATTTGGATAAAGTTCTTGCCCAGCATTGAACAGGTAAAAGTACCCCGATGGTACAACATACATCAAGGTTCTTCCATACAGCTCCACATCTTTGTAGACGCAAGCGAAAATGCTTATGCTGCAGTTGGCTATTTCCGAATTGATTATAATGGGGAAATATCAACGACTTTGGTATACGCTAAGGCCAAGGTTGCTCCAAAGCAACCCTTATCGATCCCAAGAATGGAATTGATGGCCGCTGTTCAAGGTACGCGTTTGGCCACCGCAATATGCAAAATGCACAATGTCAAGTTTGAGAAGCGATGCTTTTGGAGTGACTCAAATACTGTTCTCGCCTGGATAAATTCGGAAGCTCGAAACTACAAGGCGTTTGTGATGTTTCGTGTCGGCGAAATTCTAGAGACAACAAATCCATTTGAATGGAGATACGTACCAACGAAATTGAATGTGGCGGATGATGCCACGAAATGGAGAAATACAAACTTCTTCGATTCAAAAAACAGATGGTATCATGGACCTCCATTTCTTCTTCAAATCGAATCTCAGTGGCCAGAAAAAATTCCGCAGAAACAGTCAAAAGAGGAAATAAGACCTCACATTTTAATGTTGCATGAAAGTGAGCCTTTGATTACAAACTGGTGCTTAAATATCAAGCGTTTCTCATCATGGAGAAAACTATTGAATACATTATGTATTCTTTTTAAATTTATATGTCAGCTAAAACGCGAGCACGTCACACGTTCATATCTAATGCTAAAAGCGGAAGACTATACGTATAGTAAAATACAACAGGATGTTTTTGTAGATGAGATAGCATCCCTACAACAAGGCTTGAATATTCAAAAGACAAGTAGTTTATACAAGTGTTCTGCTTATCTTGACAACCGATCCGTATTGCGTGTTTGTGGACGAATTGATCTAGCAAATATTGATGAAAATACAAAACGACCAATTATTCTTCCGAGAAATCATTATGGAACACAACTTATAATACAGCATTACCATGAACAATATCATCACATTCATCACGATACGTGTCTGAATGAAATAAGGCAGAAATTTTATATTCCCCGTCTAAGAAGTGAGTTGAAGAAGGTTCGATCAAAATGCCAACACTCCAAAAATTAAAACAGTATGCCTGCTGTACCTGAAATGTCAATACTACCTTTTGCTCGACTTGCTGCGTACGAACGTCCTTTCTCCCACGTTGGTATCGATTACTTCGGACCCATTTTAGTAACAGTTGGCCGTCATAAGGAAAAAAGGTGGGGTGTTATTTTTACTTGTTTGACAGTCCGCGCAATTCATATTGAAGTTTCAAGAGACTTGTCGACAGACACGTTCATATTGGTACTCCAAAACTTTATAGGAAGACGCGGAACTCCGGTCGGTATATACTGCGATAATGGAACTAACTTCAGAGGGGCAGAATCTGAACTAAAAAAGGCAGTACAAGAAATTGATTTTCAAAGGCTTGATATAAAGTTTTCCTCTCGAAATACCACTTGGCATTTCAACCCTCCCGCTTCACCACATATGGGTGGAAGCTGGGAAAGACTAATAAGATCCATCAAAAATATTTTGTACAAAATTTCTCCAAATTATTCTTTTCGAGACGATACCTTAACAAGTGCTCTTATTGAGTGCGAAAGAATTATAAATTCAAGACCACTAACGTACGTCGAGGTGGAATCATCTGAAGAAGCGCTAACCCCAAATCATTTTTTGCTGGGATCGTCTAATGGACAAAAACCTCTTGGTGAATTTACGAATGATAATGATCATCAACGTAACTGGAGAAAAATTCAACATTTTGCAGATTTATTTTGGAAGCGTTGGGTAAACGAATATCTTCCAACGCTGACTAAAAGAACTAGATGGTTTGCAAAAGGACGCGACTTGGCAGTGGATGATGTAGTTATAATTGTAGACCCGAACTCACCTAGAAATAACTGGCCTCTAGGAATCATAGTATCAGTAAATAAAGGAAAAGACAACAAGGTCAGAAGTGCTACAATCAAAACTAAGGATGGATTCTTAAGCCGCCCGTCAGCAAAATTGGCAAGACTTGATGTTCGTAAATAAACGTTAACAGAAATATATATTTCTTTAACGAGGGGGAGAATGTTACAAATACTTCTACTTGCTACATATTATTTAGCTTGAAAATATCTAGAAATCTATGAACTTTGTTGAATCAAAAATCTTAATCAAAAAGGGCTTATAATTTTTCCTTTTTGAGATTGTGAGAAGGAGAAAGAAAAGACTTAAATTTTGAAGTTGTTAATTTACTTTCAAAATAAATTCTACTCTCAAAAATAAGGATTTGTTCCTTCTCAATAATTTCGTTAGCCAGACAAATATATTTCAATCGACCGATAGAGTATCTGATGAAATTCGACTGTACAGTTCCTTAAATGTTGCTTTGCATGACGACTTCAATATTTTACAATGGTGGGACTTGCACAAAAAAGAATTCCGATTGCTGTACAATGTCAGTTGCAACGTATTGGCAACCCCGGCAAGCAGTGCTCCTTCTGAGAGAGTGTTGTCAATTGCTCGAAACTAAATTTCCGATCGGAGGACGCATATTTGTTCGAATGACTGAACAATGAGTCAAATCATGTTTTTGCATTCTAATACAACAAAAAATAATAATGCGCTTGCATTTTAACACAGGTAAGAATAGTGAAGAGTAAAACTAATCGACATAAAAAATTAATCCAAACAAAAATTTTGTCTTACAGTCAACAATTTTTACCACATCCATTATGTTAACCATCTTGTTCATAACACTGGAGAAATATAGGAGAAATATTTCTGTTCTTGATTTGAAAATTTTTTTATTTTTCTTTATTCATATCTCTAATGTGTTGATTTTGAAAGGTGTTGATTATGTGGGGACTCTCAAAATTTTTTTTCTTGTTTCGGTTGATTTAAGGCTGTAGTACATGAGATGTAAAAAGCCACATTCATATGTAGCTCTGACGTAATTTTGACGTCAAGAAGTTTTTGAATACACTATATGTAGCCATTTTAAAAACTTTCTGACGTCAAAATGATGTCAGAGCTACATTTTAACATCTCATGTACTACAGCCTTTAGTTAAAACAAAACGAATGAAACGAATGCTTCAAAAAAATAGAATGTTTTGAAATACGTTTCAAGCTCATTTGTGCAGCTCTTTATGAGGTACCTAGGAGTGATCCTGGATAAAAAACTGACTTGGAATCTACACGTGGAGGATAAGATTCCGAAGGCTAAAAAGGCGCTATTTCAGTGTAAAAGAGTGTGCGGGTTTCGGTGGGGAATTTCTCCTAGATCTGCACACTAGACATTCAAAATGACGATTAGAACCTCTGTTGTTTGGTGGTAAAACGCCACACAAAATACAGTTAAAGCGAGGCTAGACAGAGAAGCGCTGCTGGGACTACTACCGTCGGATTTATATGTAAAGCAGTTGGCAGTATACAGGAACACCAGAAGATAGGTGACGCCGTCCATAGCGAGGTAAAAAAAAGCCCAAATGGCAATGAAACTATGAGAAGAGTCAGTATGACTGCAAAGCCACACAGAACGCTCATAGAGGACGGCCGTCTAATGACGAGTGCGGACGCCTTGACACAGGGACGGCGGTACACATGGTGTGCCACTGTGCTGCACTAGCAAGAAGAAGAATGGCAATCACGGGACACCTTTGGATTGGTCAGGACGAGTTTGGCAGGCTTAAGCAAATACTTCCTTGCAATTACAGATAGCGCAGTCATGAGAGTAGAGACCGAGCGCTTTTTGGAAAAACAATCAAGGCGACTCATCTAGTGAAATCTAACAGGTGGGGCTCGCACTTCTGCAATCCTAGCTGCAGTCAGTACTGACTTGCTAGTCGGAAACTCCGCGGGATAGATAATGGTTTCTATCGTCATTAGTCCAAGGAGATTACAGAC
This sequence comes from Chlorops oryzae, assembly GCA_020466095.1. NCBI lineage: Eukaryota > Metazoa > Arthropoda > Insecta > Diptera > Chloropidae > Chlorops > Chlorops oryzae. The sequence continues at coordinate 70,574,116 of CM035808.1, read as the reverse complement.
GACAAACATCAGTCAGCATACAGAGACTCTTAAAAGGACCGGAAGACTAATTTAAGGGTTTCAGCTCTCTTGAAGAGATTTGAAGGACGAAAACGGACCCAACGCTACTGTGGTCTACTTCGGCTTATCCTTGAATTCGGTGGGGCGACTTGATGAGAGCTGAAGCTCTCCAACGTCCCACATAATTAATATTATTTCGCTTTCAAAAATCTGAATTTTTTATTTTGATGGTGCTTTGATTTCCCTTGTATTCCAGATACTTTCCAGGAGCAATACTTACTTCTAGGGCTTTTTTTTGAGATTTGATGAGTCTGTACTCTGTATATCGCTTCACATAATCAAAAATGTTGCAGCCAGTGACTTGAATCTCCCGGCCTCCAGGAAGGAGTTCAATGCTTCCACCACCTTCCTCCTTAACGAGATCGATTCTAAAAGTAAAATAACAAAACGGTTTGAGATTGGTAAAATGTAGTTATACTAAGCTCTGGTATTGCAACTAAGTATATAGAAGCAAAATCCAGCGAACACTGAACTATACAAAACATTTTGAGCCTTTTCCAGGGTCAAACATGATATTATAAAACCTTGGGAAAGTAACCTAGATTTACTGATTTATGTTTAACTCAATAAGATAAAATTTAGTTCAATATATAAAATAAGTTCAATATAATTCGGTCGAATTGTGTCCAGCCTCCAGTCGCTCAAAAAATCGAGCTGAAATGGAAAATTCCAGGAAGGCTGTTGTAGATGATATGGTAGTCAGCTCCCCCTAGCTGGTTGATTTGTTTTTGGGTATCGTGGTTGAGCTTGCATTTTCTCCCCACAGTGCACAGAGCCCAAACATTTCTTGGCCAAAAATAGAAGAAGTGCTTTTAGAGCAGACCTGCACACAGGCGTCAGAGCTACATATATAAGCAAACAAAAATCTTTGTTATTTTTGTGTGTGTATTGTTGAACATTCAGAATTGTACACACAAATTCTGGTTTTTTGTAGCACTAATCAAATAATATATAGATGTCTCACGCCGACTTGAGATTCGGTCGCTAGCGATACTGAGCTGTAGCTCCCAGCGAAAGAAATCTAGCAATCGGAAAAATTCAGGTCTTTTACTCTTGCATTCGCGAAGCAACAGAAATGATTCAGTAGAAACTGAATTCGGAACAGTGCTGAACTATGTCCTTTTGCCTTGGGCTTCATGTGTATATAAGAAAATTTGAAGCTGCCTTGCAGTAAATGTCCTCGTCACCAGGTACAAGAAACCAACTGTACCTGTGCCATTACATTCTCCTCTTGATATTTTGCATGAACGTATATGCGAGAAGACATCAGTTTTTGCCCAAAATAAAATTTTAAAATTTTTGGTTTCTAGCATGAACAGATCAGTGTTGGGCGAATTGTCTACATATACATTGTCTACACGATTTTCTACATGTAGACAATGTAGGTAAACAATTCAATTTTTCTACGTAAACAATGTCAACAATGTAGACAATGTAGACAATTTAGAAAAAACCATTTAAAAAATTCGATACTGATAAAAAAATTCGACTGCTGATAGTGTTGACTGCTTCATAATTCCCAAAACGTATTGTAAATTTAAGTAGCAGCTATTGATACGAATTTCAATTAAAATCCGAAGAATTCTAGCTGAACGAAGCGAAATGCAAAATAATTGGGAAGAAACAGCAGTACGTTTGAAATTTTGCTGGTAATGTTCTTAAAAACGCAGGAAAATATCTGTTCGTATTCTCTTTTTTTTCAATAGAGGTACATATTTTAAAGACACATATTGTCAACACTATTTTCTATATTGTTTACATTGTTTACATTGTCTACATTGTCTACACCATTGTCTACATTGTTTACGTGATTGTCTACGTCGACACGTAGACAATTACAAATTGGTGTAAAATGCCCAACACTGGAACAGATTCATATACAAATACATCCATACACGTCGCAAGTCAAAAGGACATAGCTCAGCACGATTCGAATTCAGTTTCATACTGAATAATTTCTTCTGTTGCTTCGCGAATGCAAAAGTAAAAAAAAAAACCGAATTTATCCGATTGCTAGATTTCTTTCGCTGGGAGCTAGAGTTTAGTATCGCTAGCAAAAAAATTTTTGTTCGGCGTGATACATCTATATATTATTTGATTAGTGTTTGCAGTTAGTATATTGTTTTATTATATTTTATTTCACTAAGATATGAAACTACTCAATTTAAAATTTGCCATTGAGGAAATTTAAAAATCGTTCTGAAATTGCTGAAATTCCTTCCAAGGTGTGACATTTTGCGCTAACATTTTTTTCTTCAGCTCTGTGCGATCTTGGTTTTTGTTGTTTTCGTAGTCGCCGTGATGGGTTTCCGTTTTAAATTTTATATTCTCATTGTTTTTAAAACCTTAAGTGCTAAATTAATAACAGCAGAAATATAATGATTTCTAAATGTAAATCCTGACTAAAAATTTATAAATATAAGACTAATCAGTAAAAAACGAACATGAACTTTAACCCTTCAAAAATAAAAAATAAAATTTTCTTAAGAAATATGTTTTTATTAGAAGATTCGAGGTTTGTCAAGCATATTTTCAGCCCAGCTCATTTTCTAATGTTAAATTCTGCAAAATATCTGCATACTCTGCATTTAATAATATGCTGCCATCAATTTCGTCGTCTGCATCAGTGTGTTCCATCGTGTTTTCATAGCAAAGCAATTCTATTGCTTCAGTGGAAATTGAGAAAATCTTTGTTGTTGAACCCGGTTAGAAATATTTATCAATGAAATGAGAGGGTCAGAAGTATCAAAAGCTCTTTTAAAAACATCCGAAAGGTTATTAGTGCGACTGTTCATTCGAGCGTGATGCAATCTGTCAGTTTTATAGAGCCTGTGAGGCGTTTTTGCAGCAGTTTCTCCAGAGTAACCGACTGGTAATACTGTATTTTCGATAGCGGTCTTTGAATGGACCAGAACCTTATGTACAGAAGCCGTAACGGGCAACCAAGGAATAACGTTTTTGAAACATTTGAGCCGTTCGAAAGCAATAATTTTCAAATTTCGACGATTTTAAGAGAAACATGCAGGAAAGGCATATCAATATGATTTTGAACCGAAAAATTAAGTTTTTGTCAACGCCTGTGGTCTTAGCAAGGATGGTGTGATTAGTGAAAGCCCGGCGCGCAGTGATGCCGTCATTTGAGCTACCGAAGCCTCCAACTTTAGGCATATCCACCTTAAGACCAAGCTCTGTCCAAAAAGCGTCTTGGATACTTTTTTCTTTTGGAAGCAGCTAGCTTATCATCTTCTGTTCGTATTTGCCATTTCTTTACAAAACTCTTATACCCTAAGTGCAAAATGAACTCGAAGAAACGGATCCAGCTATGTAGAGGACTTATTCCGTACTTGAAGTTGCATTCTTTTCCGCGAAATTTCTAAGACGTGTAGTCAGCTTTGCTCAAAAAATCTATTGGTGTAGCGCTTTTGGACAAGCTTGATTCGATTTGATTTCAGTCAAAGCACTGAGCACCCTCCCATCAATGAGTGTCAAATATAGATTAAAGGATACTTCAATAATTTTCCCCTCTCCGATAATTATTTGGACTTTTTCCAAAGCATCAATTTCCTGTTTCAAATTCAAATCCCCTTTGAAAATTACATCTTTTGTTTCCTTCACAAATTCTAATTTAATTGGTCGAAAAAATCTTACTGATGAAGCAGGGCGATTGTTCCAAACAGGCGTTCCGGAAGAAATAGTCTCAAAGAGACCATCGTTGTCGCTATACGGGATGAATCGGAATTCTGCGAGTTGCTGGGATCATTAAATGGTTGCTTGAATTGTGCTTGTGCCGTACTGCTATCAAATCCATAACTTAATATATGTTCTGAAATCAAGTAATTTGTGTTTTCTTTCTGCATAAGGCACTCCAAAACGTCACTTTGAATTTGAAGAATTCTTTGAGCTGTATGTTTCAAAACTGACTTTAAAGGAACTTTTGCAACTGTTTCGGTGGCGCTTATTGCATATGGTCGGCATTGCGACTTCGCCGCCGCAACTTCATTGTTATAAGAATAAATGTCACAGTTCCTATTTTTACATTCATTTCGAATGGCGTTATATTTGTCTTTCGTGAAATTATTGTCAAGCAGGAATGCCAGTGCTTCATTCGCAGAGAGTAAAATGGGATATTTTTGTTTTTCAGCGCATAAATTTCTCATTTTCAACGGTCTGGTTGGACTTTTTATTATTTCCGTGCGAACTGAATCCAAGTCTACGTCCCCTTGTTTACGGGCCGAGGTAGTTGCTGCGCGAACTTACAAATCTATTTCGAAGTTGCATTGCGCTACAACAAGCTCTGCTGATGCTTTTCTTTGCCCGTAATTAGATTTGTCAAAATATTAGGGGTATTCACAAAGACGTGTTAAAAACGTTGGAAATTCGGAAAATCGGAAAAATGCGACTACTTAAAACAATTTTAAACTTTTTTTGTATCCGATTTTTTTTTCAGATTTTCCGACTTTACTATTTTCCGAAGCCTTCGTGAATACCCGTTTTTTGGGACGACCAGGTGCCTTACTAGACGGAGCCTGTAGTGTAAAGATCATGACTGAAGCCAAGCATCAGCACGAATATTTCCTTCTTTCCTTCCTAATTTAACCCATTTTTGACAAATATTTGCAAAACTTGAAAACCCTTTCTTCAACTGACTCTTCATTTTTTGAAATTTGTCCATCGCCGATTTTTTCCAAAATATACTTAACAAGAATCCCCTGCTTGTTTTTTTCGTCCTGTCTTTCAACCAAACCTGAAAAAATTGCGTTTTTTTATTGTGAGGAGTCCTAGAAAAAACGGTGTCATTAGTAACGCGCACATTTGCGACAGTTGAAATAAAAAAGTTGAGTTGTGTCATAGGACACCAGATAAGAACGAAGTTCATTATGGTATTTATAAATCTTAGTAAATATAATTCGCAGCAAGGTTTTTCTCAAAACTCAATTGTTTTTATTAATCGAAAAATATATGTATACAAGACGGCTGTTTGTTGTTTTCAACTGTTTTTAACAAGCGAAAATGCGATACAGTATATTCTGCTTAGCTGCATTCAATTATTTTCCAGACAATTTTATGCACTTCGCGAAAAACGAACCTACCCGAAAATTTTTGCTGTATTTTTGAGTAACATATCAAAATGTCTTTAACAACACTTGAATTCTTAAAAGAACGCCGTCCAAATATTAATTTTATTAACAAACAAGTAAGAAAGCTAAAGTCGGTCAAGCCCGACTTTGAAATACCCAGCGTCCCGAAGTTATGAGCGCACTATGCTTTGCTTCTCATTTGTGGGCGTGGCAATGGGCGGGCCACATACATTTTTTTCCTACACCTTTCATTCGCCTTGCTGAACCTATGTTGCGAATTTGAAGCCTCTACGCCTTTTACTTCGGAAGTTACGAAAAATCTTCATTTGTGGGCGTGGCAGTGGGCGGGCCACATTAATTATTTCCCTACACCTTTCATTCGCCTTGGCGAACCTATGTATGTTGCGAATTTGAAGCTTCTACGCCTTTTACTTCGGAAGTTACGAAAAAACTTCATTTGTGGGCGTGGCAGTGGGCAGGCCACATAAAATTTTTTCCTACACCTTTCATTTTCCTTGGTGAACCTATGTTGCGAATTTGAAGCTTCTACGCCTTTGACTTCGGAAATTACGAAAAATCTTCATTTGTGGGCGTGGCAGTGGGCGGGTCAAATAAAACTTTTTCCTACACCTTTCATTTGCCTTGGTGAACCTATGTTGCGAGTTTGAAGCTTCTATGGCTTTTACTTCGGAATTTACGAAAATTCTCCATTTGTGGGCGTGGCAGTGGGCGGGCTACATAAATTTTTGTTCCTTCACCTTTCATTCGCCTTGGTCAACCTATGTTGCGAATTTGAAGCTTCTACGCCTTTTACTTCACAAGTTACGATAAGCCCTTATTTGTGGGCGTGGCTCACGGAGGGCGGTGTCCATTTTTTTCCAGGATATGTCCCTTTTCGTAGTTTACCAGTACACCAAATATCAATGAAATGTGTTGAGTGGTTCGCAAGTGACAAGCATTTTACTGAAAACACATTAAATTCATTTGTGGGCGTGGCAGTGAGCGGATGTCTTCCATTTTTAGTTAGGATCATACTCGGACCCCGATATACCTGTGTGCCACATTTCGACTTGATTGGTCCAGCCGTTTCGGAGGAGATCCGGACACGGGCGGACGGACAGACGGACATGTCTAAATCGATTCAATTTTTTATCCTGATCAAGAATATATATACATATATGTCTATATCTACGGAGCTTAGTTCTGGCTGTTACAAGATACCCTAATATACCCTGCTTACGCTGGGTATACAAACAAATAAGTACTTTGACTTACTTTCGCTACTTGAACGCATACGCTTATTACAAGTAATCGGACTTACAGGGTTGCATTTAAGTCACACATTTCCTATATTTCTGTCGACCTGTCATCGAAATTACAACTCTGATTTCCTTTCTTCAAAGTAGTGAGCTCGTTACTTCCTTTGAATTTACTTCAACAGCGTTGAGCCCTTAAAGTACGAAGTCAGCTAAGCAGAATATACTGGAACTGAAAAAGCATACGTGTAAAGGGTTTTCCATCGCAAATGAGATAGTCTCGAAAATGCGAATTTTCATACATAAAGATGTTTTAAAGTATCGATATTTTTCACACCGATATTACATCCGCAGCCCCCGGAGTACAGACTATGATTTTAAATATGTTTTAATTATGTACGAATTGACGTATACTTTGATAGCGCAAAAAAATTATAAGCTACCTAAAATGCCCTTATATATTTGCAAAAACCTACTAATCGGAGTTATTCTGAAAACGTTCAGTCTGGCAGCACCACATATTGTTTTGTTTTGTTTGAATGCATTTATGCTTGTATGGGTCTGTGTAGTTTCTGAATTTAATAATTAATTGTTTTTTCGGGATATCGTCGGAAATAAGTGTCGCCTAAAAAAGTATAATATCTCGGCCGCATCAGGAAGTCATTTTACGTAAATATATGTATATTTCTTTCTTTTTGCAAAGGTTATTATACCCTTTTTTGCGAACTTCAATTTAGGTAACGCGGATTTTATAGCGGTTTTTCACTTTTTCTCGACTAGGTCCCCTGTCGCTATCGTTTCATAAAGAACTTCGTTCTTAAAAAAAAAATGAATTTCTAGTCCTTTCGTTCATTCATTTTTCTTTACTCCTCAGAGGGCAAAAGAGGGCTTAGCCCTTATAAGCCTGCTGTCTTTCAATATTCATGAACTTTTGTCGGTTATGTCGAAAAGAATGACTGTTATCAACTAAAACGCAAACAAAATCAATTTTTTTGTTAAAAACATAAATAAATACTTATTTTGTTGTTTTCCATTCCACACTTTTGCAAAGTTTTAGTTTTACAAATAAAAATTTTTTATTGGAAAAAACCAACTGCGGGAACGGTTAAAATAAAAAAATCTGTAATAGCCTGACTTTGATACAGCGTTGCCAATGTTAATTTGGAGTTACCATATAAAAGAAGGCAGAGGGTTGTATTTAAGAGTATTTTTATTGTAATGCCATCAAAATAATGTCAAAAACGACTTATAAGAAAACTGGATTTAGCACGGCTCTTCTTTTCATTTGACCTAGTGTGCGATGCAGTGCTGTCGAAATCTGTGAGAAGCCTAAAATCGCCACACGCGTCGCTGCTAAACGAAAGTTTTCGTGGGCTTAATAAAGAAATTTTGAAAAAGTCATAGAAATCCGCCCGCCTCCCAAATAAAGTTATTTTCTAATTTCCAGAGTTTTCGACGTACAAGTAGAAAAATTAAATTCAGTACACACCTTGTCAGGCACCCCAATTTAAAGTCCATATATATTTGCGTTTAAAATTTTCACGTCGTTAAAGTAATATACACAGTCTTGAGAATTTGCGTATCGCTTCGAAGTGCATGAGGTTCAATATGAATTCGTAAAGATACCATCAACCAATATTTATGTATTATAAGTGTTAAGGCAGATTGGCATTTTTTTGTTTTTATTTGATCTAAGAATGAAATTTGAATTTTTATATTTTAAAAAATTACTTTGAATTTGAATTCGGTTACTTTAGTCTGTATGCGTGTCAAAAGAATTCCTCACTTGCCAGTTTGCTTTGTACTACTCCATATGAGCTCATATAATTGATTTGCTGTTAAGAAGACATCGTGAAGAGATCAAAAATATACAGTGTTTAATTTTCCTGTAAGGCCCCTGCAAGATTGAAGTGTAAAGAAAAAAGTTTTAACTAAACAATTTTAGTTTTTTTGCCGAAGCTAATAAGTAAAAAGTCAAAAGGCACGCGTTTTCAAAAACCTGCTTCAGACAAACCTTCACACACATTTATATGTACATGTAGCAGAATTTCGGAACAGCCCCACGAGGAAATTTGCAAATTGGACAGTTAGACGCACAATTGTGACCGATCATAGGGAAGTTTGCAACCAGGTAACCACAATGCCAACAAATTTGTAAGTGATATTTCCTCGAGCATTTTGTACAAAGAATTTTTGGGAATTTAAAAATCAAATTCATCGTCTTGTATATTGGCAGCAACTTTGAAGTGAAAATGAAAAAACAATATCAAAAAAACGTTTTAACAAAAAATCTATACAGGAATTATGTGTTTTGAGTCCACTGTACATACGTGTGCATATCTATATTGAAACTAGCGGAAATCAAAGCCAAGAAAAAAAAACAGTGCGTCAGTTTCGTACGGTAAATCGGCGGCAATTTTAAAGGATTACAATACCAATGCGTAAAAGTATGACATGCCTATATAAAAACTCTGTATACTAAAAAGCGGTATTTTAAGTGAGTACTCAACGTGGTTTCAACGTGACTTTAATCTTAAAACGGGAAATTTTACCGTTTAGTTAGTAAAGAGTCCATACTAAAGCTTTCTCTTTCTTTCACAATAGTCCGCGCCTTAGAGTTTTGTCCTTGAAATTATTTGAAGTTCCCAGTTTTTGAAGTCTTCAAAGTCAAAGTGTAACAGCAGCATCATTCAAAGTTCAAACAAGTTTTTGTCAACGAGTTGCTTCATTGATAGCAACATAAATCACAATGAGTTTATTGGGAAGATGATGCAGTTTTGTATTTGAATCTTTCTTTTGTTGGTATGTTGTGTCACCTCTAGCAACATCACGCACAATCCGTTCGTTGGAAGTGATAGTCATTCTTTCGTTGGTATATTGTGGTTAATCTAGCAACATCAACCACATTTTGTTTATTGGAAATTATACAATTTGTGGGATACATTTTATCGTTCTTTTGCTGTGCGATCGCTTGCAATATCAGTTACATCTTGCTTGTTGTTGATACATTGACACATTCTTTTAATTGGCATAATCGGTAGCATAATCGGTTGCAAAAGCAATTACGTCGTTCTCAATGGCAATATCAACATAGCTTTTTCAACATTTCGTGCAACTCGTGTTGTTCATTTAATCAAAGATTATTAATAAATATAAGAGCCGCCAACGTACTCTATCGGCTCTCTTAGCATTTTGAAAATGCTGGCCTCCCTATTACGATACACTTTGTCCCTATGCCATTTCGTCTCACATCACAAAGCGAATGCTGATTGAAAACAAAAAAGCGCAACGCGAGTGCGAGAAACGTGACTAAATGAACATTTTATGAATGAATTGTGCGTTTGCTTATGCGCAGAGAAAAAAGGGATGGAAATTTTTTTATGCTTGTGCGCAGGCAAAAGCTGCTTGACGATACAAAGAAAAAATAGCCGAACAGTGTGCAATATTTGACTATTTCAAATCTTTCTTCAGACAAGTTCTATTTTACTTATTATTGATATAATTTTTATAGTAAAATAAAAATTGAAATGTTATCAATTTGTTTCTAGACATTAAGAAAGCTATTTTGCTGAATTTTATATTCATAATTTATAGTTCATGAAAATTTTTTCATAAACTGAAAGGAAGAGAATCGATATTTGCACACTGTATCATTCTTTTGAAATTTTTTTTAGTAGGATTGATTGAAATGAGCAAAATTCGTTCACGGAAGGACGGTGGAAGGGAAAAGAAGTTCTATATGTATGAGCATAAGAATGCTTGTATGTATTTAAAATGGAATGATTCAGCTTGTTTACATTCGATGGTGCAAATACGATGTCGGTTGAAGACCCATAAAAAAGTTTTTTGAAAATTTCAATTTTGCTATTGACTTCAACAATTTTTTCTGTTACATTTAATTTTAATATTTTGGTAATATTCACAACAATCCTTAAATTTATTGAACAAATTTCAATATAAAGGCAATTCAAAAAGTCTTCTAAAATTCATTTTTAATTTAGCCCCACCTAAAGGGAGTATTTTTACAGCTGAAAATACTAATTTCAGTAGAGGAACAATTTTAAAGAGATTTAATTTTTAATATCAAAAGTAAAATTACATTAGCATCAGAAAAACATCAGAAAAAAGATTTTTTCGATTGCTAAAAATTAACATTTCGTAATAGAAATGTTTGGATCCTAAGCCCGAAAAAATATTTAAGTAAATAAAATTAAAATATAAAAAGGGTCGAATTAAAACTAAAAACACTAGCACATAATGTTACAAAAGGTAATCGAAACGACCAGGCTTCGACTTTTTCGCATTTAGCGCCGCGCAAGTCACCCTACAGAACCATACGGTAGTGACTTTCCATTGGTCACGTAGAAACAGGAAAACAACATAAGCCAGCGAGTCGAAAAACGATTTTTGAATTTATCAGCGGCTGAAATTTGCAAAGGCACACAACAGCCAAATACAAACGTACGTATGTACATTGGCGCGCACACAAGCTCATATATGCGAATAAGTAAGGCACGCAATCGAAAGAATAACAGCACAACGCCGAAAAACTATAAGACATGAAAACCGTTTCTCAATGCCTAAAGGCGAGAAGTCAGATTTTCGTTTTTGTTTTGATCCTTTCTATCAATTCCTACATTTCGAGTGTCTTTCTTTCCTCGATTTCATGCTTTGTGAGCGTTTCAGTTTTCAAAGCATAGTGTATCGTAATGCGGAGGCCAGCATCGAGAATGAGTGAAAAATGGGATTCGCCATAGAGTACGTTGGCGCCTCTTATGTATATTAATACTCTTTGATTTAATATACCCACGTTGAAGTCAAACTTCGTACAATTGCGCAAGAATTTCTCTTAAAACATTAAGTAACTTAAAAAAATATATAAAACATTACTTTTATAATTCAATTGGTGATGGCTGCAAAACACTGGTACCATAAATTCAATAATTGATCCTAAAAAAGGTGATTCTGAAGATCGATTTGACATTTTGCAAGCTAAAACTATTTCGTTCAATCCAGCAGAAATAGAATGGCGGTTGGACCTTCTGAATTCATACATTGGTCAAGCCATGCATAATCAATATAAATTAGAGATGGTCGATCCGTCTAATAATTTTATAACATAGCTGGAAAATGTATGCATAAGCACAAAAGCTCTATTTGTCTCTTTTTTAGCCAAAAATCAAAACAAGTCCAATTTAAATGAAACATCTACAACTCCGCAAGCTCCTCATCACTCTTCGCTACCGCAAATGAGTTTATCAAAATTAAGTGGAAAATATTCTGAATACAAAAATTTCATTAGGCTATTTAAAAATCTTGTGGATTGAAATGGTACGCTTTCTGACATTGAAAAATTCACGCATTTAATTTCTTGCTTATCGGTTGATGCACTTGGAATGATCAAAGCTTTTCAAGTGACTGATAAACATTTTAAAAAGGCTTTGGCTATACTAAAAAAAAGTCAATGGTAGTAAATGTCTTTTTTTTGACACAATTTCGCAAACTTTTTGCAATTCCAGCGATGTTTAAGCCTTCAGCTTGTGGCCTAGGTACAACAATTGACAACGCGTCCGCAGTTTATGAGTCATCGCTAGGATATGAAAAACGTTTTAAAGTGCGAGACTCGTTCATTTAGTTTTGTCTAAAATCGATGCTGAGTCAAAAGGAAAGTTTTACAGGTTGCCTTCGTGGCAAAACTGTGAAGCCGTGTTGAATAGATGAATTTAACAACTTTCTGCGCTGAAGCAGAAGAAGGGTCATCATCTAATTCAAAGTCTGCAAAAAATGATACAAATGGCAAAAATCAAAAAGATTTAAGCAAGTCTTCACTGATCGTTTCGAAACAAAATGCTTTACTCCTGCTTGCATTTATTGCAAGGCTTCAACCCATTTCATTACCACTTGTACCTCCTTTTCGGCAATTCCAGTGCGTCAAAAAATGTCATACAGTTCCCACATGTAAGTCAACAAAATGTAGAGTGTGTAGTAAGCCTCATCATACTTTGCTTCATATTTATGCCGCTTTAACAACCCAAGTAGCCCCAACAAGCTTTGCCTCTTCTGGAAGTAATTTGAATGACAATACATCACTAAATAGGAATGCCAATAAAAATTTCACTTCTTTTCAAGAAGCCAAGGTTATTTTAGCCACTGCTGTTATAAAAGTGAAAGACGGATTAGGTCAATTTCAATTGGGAAGAGCGCTCTTAGACTTTGAGTCACAGGTAGACTTCATTTCGGCTGAGCTTGCTCCAAAAATGCGATTGGAAAAAGAAACTAGTCCTTCGAATATTTCCACCATTTATTCTAAAAGCTCTTCAGCAAAACAACGTGTTCAAGCTCTTTGCAAATCAAGAGTGAGTGGTCATCAGTTCTATTCCGATTTCTATATATTGAAAAATATATCTTCGTGCTATCCTGACATAACCCTACCACATTCAAAGTGGAATATACCCAAATATAGTAAATTAGCAGATCATTCATTTTGAAAACCTAAAAAAGTGGATCTGCTAATCGGGGCAGAGTTATTCTTTGAGTTGCTTTGTGTAATTGAAATAAAATTGGGTTCACAACTTCCGGTTCTACAAAAATCGCTTTTTGGATGGACCATTTCGGCAAAATTTGCGGAAAGTCGATTGCCTCTTGAATGTGATGCAGTCAGATTTCGTTGAAAATCCCAAGACAATTGATTTATTATAACAGCGGTTCTAGGAAATTGAGGAGGTGCCGGGTTCTGAAAAATGTAAATACCCGGTTGAGCATCAAGAATGTGAAAAACATTTTTGTACTTCGGTGAAAATTTTGAATTGTGGTGGATTACATGTTCAATTACCATCTAAAACATCACCTGAGAGCTTAGGAAATTCATTAGGGGTATCCCAAAGGCGATATTTGGCATTCGAACGTAAGCTGGCTAAAAATTAAGAATAACGGGGAATGTACAGTGATTTTATGAAAGAATATCTCGAGTTAGGGCACATGTCGTTAGCGTCACCAACTATTACTAGTGGTTTGCACTATTTTATTCCTCATCAATATGTTCTATGGTCCGTAAGCACTACAACAAAAGTGGGAGTTTTTTTCGATGCCTCTTGTAAGACATAATAGCTGTTTCACTAAGCGACCTTCTAATGGTGGGACCTTTTATTCAAGAGAATTTATTTTCAATTTGACTACGATTTCGCTTGTACAGATATGCAATAACGGCTGACATATCAAAAATGTTCCGTCAAGTATTAATTGATGAGGCCGACGCAAATTTCAACGCATAGTTTTGAGACAAAAGGAATCAGATCCAGTTCAAACATATCAATTGAACACTGTCACCTACGGCACAGCGTCAGCTCCTTTTTTTGCAACAAGATCGTTAATTTTTCTAAGTGATCGATTTAAAAACCCTCATCCAGTGGGCTCACGCATCTTAAAGGGAAACTTTTATGTCGATGACATGCTTGCAGGTGGTCAAAGCATAGATGAGCTCGAAGTCATCCGCAATGAAGTAACAGTCATCTTCAACTCAGCTCGATTTCAGTTGGCAAAATGGTTTTAAAACCATCCATCATATTTTTCATCGGAAACAACACAAAGTTGCTTTCATTTAATGACACTGGTTCCAAAAAAGCTTAAGGCATTCGATGGTATCCGAAGAGCGCCAATTTTACTTTTCGCTTAGACCCACGTTTTCCAAACTTGAGAACCACTAAAAGAAACATCATATCAGTTTCGTCTAAGCTTTTTCATCCCCTCGGACTCATTTGCCCGTTATAAAAAAGGCATCCTACTTCAAGATTAAGGCTTCAAAAGGTCGGTTGGGAGGAATCGATTCCACAAAGTCTTCGAACCAATTGGGAAACGTTTAAATTAAACTTAACAAAGTAAAATAAATTCTCAATGCCGCGATTTGTCAACACACATTCTTACGCAGCAATACAAATCCACGGATTTTCAGATGCCTCACTTCGAGCTTACGGCTGTTGCCTTTATGTGCAAAGCAAAACGTTGAAAGGAGTCCACACAAAATAGCTTACAGCCAAGTCAAGGGTAGCACCGATAAAAACAAAATCGCTTCCACGTTTAGAGCTGTATCTGCACACAGTTGTTATCAAAGTTGTGGCTCACTGTTAGTCCTCATTTAGAAAATTACGAAATAGAACACATCACCTTTTGGTCCGACTCAGAAGTAGTTCGCCATTGGATAAAAATCCATCCATCCACACTCACAAACTTTGTCGCAAATAGAGTGCCAAAAATTCAAAAATCTTCAAGTAATATACAATGGCTACATGTTCCTTCAAAGTGCAACTCTGCAGACATCGTCTCACGAGGTTGTTATGTGGAAGAACAAAAAACATCAACTTGGTTCACAGGGCCGCAGTTTCTTCTTGAAGGATGTGACAGATAAATGGCCTAAGAATAAGAATCTGGCATTATCTGCAGAACAAAACTTATTGGAAGTTAAAAAATCAAGTCTCTTAGCCTCTCCACAAGCAATTCATGGTGTAAGAATCATATCTCCATGCTCCTCATTCCCAAAACTCATTCGTATTTTTTGTTATATACACAGGTTTGAAAAGTTAAATAATAAAGAACCTACCCAAGGGTCTGATTCTTCGGTCCAAGAAAGAAATCATGCATTCTTAAAAAATGTATAAGTTCTTCAAGAGAATGAGAAAATAAAGAAACTTACAAAAAATTAAGTCCATTTTTACAACAAATAAATCACAAAAAAACATCATCTTCGCTTTTTCGAGTAGGAGGTCGTCTTTTAAATGCACATTTCCGTTATGACGCCAAATTCCCATTGCTTATGCCGAAAAATTCGCACATCGCGATGATTTATTTAAAACATTTACACTTACAAAATTTCCATGCACGAGTAAAAAGCCTTTTAGTGCTTCTGCGTCAACGGGCCACCCATTTCACGAAATTGTCAAATCGAGAAAACAAGAATTTTTTTAAAAGTTATTCAACGCACTTGACCTCTTCAGAGAAAAATTCGAAAAATTGCAAAAGTTATTAACAATATAGCATTTTTGATACTTAGTATTTATATCACGTAAACGAAGTATTTGCATTAAGTTTTACCCTATACTAATTGTTCAAAACTTGATAAACTTAACAAAAAAATATATAAACAAAATTTTTTTTCCACAAAAAATTTTTTTTTATAAACAAATTGAGTCTTATCGACTTTCTCAATGTTTTAATGAAACAAATTTTATTGCGTTACGTTCGTATAAGAATTCCGAATAATTAACAAGAAAAAAAATCTCGTATTCTCTATTGACTAAAGGGCTATGCATATTTTTGTGATTCTACTCCTACCTCTAGCCCTTAATAAAGTACGTTTTCACGCGCGAGCGCTCACACTGTATGTGGCTATACATTTGTTTAACGGGAAACTGATTTCTCATTTCTCAGCGCTCGCGCGTGAAAACGGACTTTATTAAGCGCTAGAGGTAGGAGTAGGGTCAAAAACGGTAGGTAAAAAAACGATTACAACTGGCTTAAAACCATACAAAAAAGAGAAAAATCTTTTGTCCGTGTGCCAGTCTAGTAGTAAGATGATTCTTTGATTTGCAGGATACGTAAGCCCACAGAAACTCGATTTTTTAATGGACCTAACGTCCTATAATGCGGACAACAGCAGAATCACACCGACAGCTCAATAGAGTGAATGATCTGAGCCTCCCCTATATCTTTCACTCTGCCGTCTTCGTAGCAAAGATCGCCGAAATGCAATATAAGTGCTTGACATCTACCGAATATAACAATATTTGAACCAGATGTAAAGGTTTTTCCAATTATGCCAAAATGGTTAAGACCCATTGATAACCCTCAGTAAATCTTTCGGCCAATTAAGCTTCTTTCTCGAAAAATACGTTTGGGACTTTTCAGAGGTCGTAAAAATTATGCGAATTGCAATTTCATGACTAATAAATTTTTTTGGACGATTTTTTCTTATCGTGTTCATCAGTGTTGCCGTTTTGCTTATTTCTAAGCAAAAGTGCTATATTTTTACCTAAGTGTGAACTTGTGATCTTTTTTCTCGTTTTGCTTAATTTTTTGAAGGCTTGACTTTTAACCCTTTTGCATACTTTTCATACATACTTACGTTTCCAATTTTGACGTGGTTTCTCCAGCCGTTCAGAAGGAGATCCGATATCAAACGGGCGGACAGCCAGACATTTCAAAATCGATTCAGTTTTCGATTTTGATCAAGAATATATATATTTGTCTTTATCTGCGGAACGTTTTTAATTCTAGCTCTAACATGATTCGCACAAAACTTAGACTGGGTCCTGCAATTGAAGTGTCCGTATTTAAAGTAAACTATTCTTGTTTTGTCTTTTTTTCGGAATTTTTCTTTTACTTTTTTCATCATTAATCTCACATTTTGGTCTTCTTCAAACCTGACTCCGATAGAATGTGTACACCTTTTGCCCTAACAAAAAGGTCAAGTCTCTTCCGGAAAGCCATGCACGCCGCTCGCATATCATTGTGAGTTATTCGGTCCCATTCTTTGTTCAGTGTTCAGCCTTCAAAATATCCCACATGCTGAAATCCAGTGGACTTAATTCTGGGTAGTATGGCGGCCACAAGCTTGCATAAATGAAGTCGCGGACGCTATTTCTTAGAACTTCTTGCGTTGTTATGGCTTTGTGCGAGGGTGCCGAGTCCTGTTGGAAAGTCCATTGCCCGCAACCAAATTCGTTTTAGGCCCACGGTATCAGATGAGCTTTTAACACTTGTTTTCGATAAGCTTCCTCGTTTATTTTCACTCCTCTGAGCCCCATCGGCATAAAGACAATCAGAGAACGACAACTTTCATGGACGGCAGCCCAAACCATGCCACTCCTTGACGTGCAGTAACGCGTAATTCATCTAAATGATCGCTTACACGTCCCTTTAACCCAAACACGATCATTTTGCAGGTTAGGGTGCTGTTCAACGCAGAAAGTTGACTCGTCGGAAGAGACAAGGTTTGGCAATTGACCACAGCTGAGCAGACGATTTAACTGTTTCGATCTACCGAACCTTGCTTGATATTGCAGCTGAGAGAGTTCCTGTGACTCTTCATTTTTGAAGTTGATGTACTTTCAACTTTGACTTGAGTAGCCTCCGTATACTCCTGTCACTCACGTTGAGATTTTTTGCCAGTTGCAGTCTGCACCGCACTTTTTGAACATTACCTGCTGTGTTTGCAGTGCGTCTTCTGCCACTTCCATAACGTGTGCTCCCTGTCGCAGAAAATCGTAAAATAGTTCGACGAATAAATTTCGTATTCAATTTTAAGTATGGCAGCTCTCGACGTATCTCTATATATTAGACTTTCCTTCGAAATGCAGAGCAACCACCAAACTTCTTTTCGTTTCTAGGTCCCACATCTGGATATTTAAAAAACTTTAAACAAAGCAAATTTGACAGTTCATTAAGAGTATATCAATAATGGTTTGTGAAAAATTTCAGTGTCTGCAGCTTAAAATTGGAGAAAGTACAGTAAATCAAAATGGGCGGACACTTCAATTGCCTGACCCAGAATATCATACTTACGCTGGAGACAAAAATTTTAACTTTGTTTTGATTTTATTAACTTTTGTGAGCTTAGGTGTTAACAATTTTTTTTCTTTTGTGGCAACACTGGTGTGCATATCGGTCTGAGCGAGTAATCAAAAGTCTGATACTTTCTCGTTTTTTCTTTTTTTTTGCTTTTATTTATAGGAAGCACTTAACAATTTCCTTAAGGTTTTAATAGCATTTAAACCTGTAAATTTGGAGTTCTAGGTATTTGGTTTTGAAGAAAGAACGGCTGATAAACCGACCGAACTGCTAAGGCTAGTGTTATATTTAGAGCTGCATTTAAAGCGAAAGTTAAGCCAATGACAAAATCCGTTGCAAAACGACTATTAGATCGAAAAATTAACGTTAACTTAGCGCTTTAGTACAATGCAGGAATTATTTTCAGGCTTACCAGCAAATACAAGCTGTGAGGACAAGGTAAAAAAAATATGCCTCGTCATTATAGATATTAAACTTCGCACTGCTAGATGTCTTTTGCACAATACAATGCTTTATTTTTTGAATAGATTTCTTCCAAAACGTAGCTTGAATTTTCTACATGGCATTTTCTAAGGCTTTGCGGTCTTTCAGGAGATCGCTTTGCGCGAAGTTTTATCTCACGACTTCTTGACCGATAAAAAAGATAATTTTCTTGATCCAAGGTCGTAAAAACGAGCGATTTTTTGTTGGGCAAACAAACTCCTGCACTCGTTTACATGTGTTTTGGAAAATTGACTTTCAAGATGACAAAAAAATTTTCTGAAAATTAACAATGAAAAATTCAGAGGACAGTTCAAAATTTACTTTAAGTAGTTGAACACGACTGAAGAAAATCTGTTCCAGATAATTAGAAATAGTAGAGTTTTATCTATCACGAATTCCACCCAAAAGTCAACCGTATAGGCTAAAAATTAAATTGCAAAGAGCGAAGAGAAATAATAGGTATAGAATATATTCTATTGAACTCCGAAATCATGTTTTATTTTTAATTCTTCAACCAAATGGAAATTTTCCATTGTTTTCTTTTACTTTTGCGCAGTGAACGTAAATAGGCGCAAAGGGTGCAGTTTTATATTGCTGTGTTCAGTTAATAACTGCGCTGGTGGTTCAAATAAATTAAAAAAAAAAAATTTCGCTCGAAAGTTTTTGATATTTTCTTGACAAATATCTATTATTCGGTTTTTTTGACTAATAAAAAAAGCTGAATTTTCGTTCTTACAAGAATAGTATTTTCCTTGTACCTGAGGAATTAGCGTCCTTAGTCAGAAGATCATTGCTATATTGGAGACCCAGTTGAATCCTCCGAATATTCAAGGACAGGGCTATACCACCGGAACGAGCTCCTCACCAATTACCGGAGACAGAATCGACGCCACTTTCGTGCCAGGAGAAATCATTTTCAAAGTAAACCAAAACGAATCAACGTTACATGCTTTATGGATTCTGTTGAACAAGGTATAAACTGAAAGTAATTTAGTTTTGTTTTTGTTTTTTTGGCCGATTTTGCTGTTTACAATCAGTTTTGCGAAGGTATTTTCGGAACATCGTTTTTTGAATGTTTTTAATATTTGAAAGCAAATTCGTTTGGGTGCTCCATATAGCTCCATTAAGAATTTAATTATATTAGAAGTATATTTATTTTATTTGACATACGTAACAAAATCTAGCCATCAATAGCCGCAACTTTTTTTTAAATAATTTTTTCCCACTTTGACCTCGGCCAAATATATATATTTTATTTTCTTAAAAATGTTGAATATCTTCGGCTGTTTTTAACCCATTGCCAAGATTTATACGTCATTTGATTGAAAATTAAATATTCTTCCTTAAAATTTACCAATTTAATGGATTTGTAGCGAAAAAATTTAAACAAAAGGTTTTAGAGCTTAAAAATTTAAAAGCTGCAGTTTTTTATGGGAAAAAATAACCAGGAGGGTCATACGATTCAAGAAAAATTAAATTTTTTTTTCTCGTATTTTTATTATTGCATCCTCAAAAAACTTATGAACTGACAATAAGTGAAAAATCTTAATACTAGAATATATATATACATATACAGGGTGTTTCGCATAAGGATGTATATCCGAAAGGAGGTGATAGGGGTGCTCAATATCGACCAAAAATCGTATGGGAGGGGGGGCGGGTGGGGGGGGGGGGGTGGTGGTGTTGGAAAATTCTCCCCTAAGGAGTTAGAGGGCCTTAAAGTTTTTAGGCAGTAAGTCGAGAAAAATATTTCTCCCACGATAACGGTTCATCGTAGAAAAAAAACTGTTAAGCGGTTTGAAAGCCAATTCTATGGGCTTTTAGGCAAAATTAAATTCATGGTAAGAATTTAAGCCAATGATGGCTAATTAAGCGGTCAAAGTCAAAAATTCTGAAAAAAATTCTATTTTTTTACTTTGAGAGCCATTTTGGTATGAAAAATGTCCTAATAACACATACTTTTCTAATTTTTTGTAATTTTTTGCTGAGATTATTTAAATTGATTTTAAAAAAAGTTTAAGTTCGTTTTTAAAACCTATTTTTCCTGAGGTTAAACCGCTAATAAGGTACGACAAATGTACCACAGATTTGAAGTAAATTAATCGAGGATTTTGAAAAAAATTAGAAAAGTATGTGTTAATAGGACCTTTTTCATACCAAAATGGCTCTCAAAGTAAAAAAATAGAATTTTTTTCAGAATTTTTGACTTTGACCGCTTAATTAGCCATCATTGGCTACAATTCTTACCATGAATTTAATTTTGCCCAAAAGCCCATAGAATTGGCTTTCAAACCGCTTAACAGTTTTTTTCTACGATGAACCGTTATTGTGGGAGAATTTTTTTTCTCGACTTACTGCCTAAAAACTTTAAGGCCCTCTAACTCCTTAGGGGAGCATTATCCACCCCCCTACCCTCCCCCCCCCCCCTCCCATTCGATTTTTGGTCGATATTGAGCACCCCTATCACCTCCTTTCGGATATACATTGTTATGAGTCAAACAGCAGAGCAGCTCATCTTGTAACTTACGCAATACCGCTAACGACGGCAGACGGCCAAAAACACAAGCTGGCATTTCGCACCACCGTACAAGCGTGCCAAGTACAACGTTGCGTCATAGGTGACTGACGCAGAATCACCGAATATGCTGAATCGGATATTGGTCATGGCACAAAACGACCAAGATACCCGGAAGTACATCTGCACAGGTCAGCATGCGTCAGCAGGCCCATGACACCGTTCCCGAAGAACACACCAGCGTCTGCAGAGCGCAGACCTAGGTTAAGAATAATTAGTATATAAGCTGTGCATTTTAATACTAAGATATAGTTGCTTATAGTTGATAGTTGTTAATAGTTGCTAACAGTTGCGAGTAGTCTTTACAGTCGATTAGTAAATAATTATAAATTATAAAAAACTAAAGAGCGTTTCCTTTAGAAAATTCGGTCCGATAGGCGAGTGAAGGATTCCGGAAAATCTTCACAACATTATTGGCGCAGCCGGTTTTTACAACTACTCAAAGTAGTTGACGTCCTACGTGTACAACATCGCGTCCGCGAAGTATTGCACCTTTAGGGACATTAAAAAGAGAAATAGTCCTTGGTATTCAATCAAAATTCTTCTGCAAGAGTAAGCCTTGTTGCACTATTAAATGTTGCTAACTGTTGGATGTGTGTTCAGGCACTGTTAACAAAGCCCGGGAATTGTGTTCACGCACCGAGGGTATTGCTATATTTATAGAGCGCATGGTTTTCCCTGTTTGGAGAATAAAGAATCCTTGGCGAATTAATCTTTAAATGGACTTTTGTTTTTATATTAAAGAGTAAAACGTACTTTTCGTCGCGAAAAAAAAATATAATCCACGAAAATAATCCGCGAAAAATTGTCCGCGAAAAAGTATCCGCGAAATAAACTTTTTATTCATCAAAGCCGCCGCATCGGACATAAAATTTAACTATCACAAGCACGATGGTAAGTACATGAAAAGCCATATTAATTTATTAAAATTCAAATGGAAGGAAATAGCGCAATTATAGAAAATTTAAAGCAAGAAGTATTCACTTATGAACTGTTAACTGCTAGTTATTTTAGACAATTGTGGGAAGTCCTAGAGTCAGTAAATAAGAAAAGAGCATTTTTAAATTCAGTTCGCAGTGAAATAGAAGGTAAAACTCAAGAAGAGAAATTTGACATAGAACTTGAACATTAGACATGACGTTAAAAACGACTTTTTGGAATTTCTTAGGTGGGGTGGTCTCATTTTGTAGGGTTCCTCGAAAAACTTTATGGGCCAAAATTTTTTTTCTGTAGGACGACGCTTAGACGTGCCCCACGGGGGTCAAAGTTCACAAAAACCCGGCCAAATCTTACCCATGTCGCCATAACTCTGTAAGGGAGGTCATAAAGTGGGTAAAATGTGAGAGCGACCCCCATTAATTTTTCCCCCGTAACATTTTATCTGAACAAACTTTCCCCCTATCTCCCCTCCTTAAGGGGGCTCCCATATAAAAGTACCCTTTTTATAAAATTGGTGCAAACCACGCCCCAATGGCATAAATGGGTTAAAATGTTTGACTAATCTCAACTATTATTTTATTTTACACATTTCTCCCAAATATACTTACCCCCTATCACCCCTCCTTAGGGGGGCCCCCATACAAAATTACCTTCATTTTATCAAATTTTCATTAAAAATGGCCGTCACTACAGTCAAACCCCTCCTAGAGAGATGATTTGTTTGACCGACCCCCATTATTTTTTTACCCTAAACATTTTCTTCAAACATACCTACCCTCTATCTCCCCTCCTTAGGGGGGTCTCCATACAAAATTAGGCTTAAATTAAAGAAAAATACCTCACGAACTTCAATCTATGATATAGATGCCGTAGGAACAAGAACGAGCATGTTTGGTATGCATATTAGAAGAATTTACAAAATTACCTTTTAAACGAGCCTGATATGAAGAATATTGGATTAGTTTTTGTTATGTTTTAATAATATGTTATAATTATTACCTTTTTTTAAAACTGCATTTTGGATTCCTTCTCCTAACGGGCCAAATAATAATCCTAGCATAAAAAAATTAAATTTTCGACTCAAATGCCGCAAACCCCAATCTATGACGAATTTTTTGAGACTATAACCATTAAAATCAGTTAGTGGTTTCTATTCATAAAAATAATTCAAAACAAATATTTTTTGAAACGCATTATTCACTGTTTTCGCGTTCGTTTTTTGAGTCCTTCCTGTGTCTCTCTCGCTCTGTATGCATGCAAAGACTGAAGAAACGAACGCGAAAACAGTGAATAATGCGTTTCAAAAAATATTTGTTTTGAATTATTTTTATGAATAGAAATCACTAACTGATGTTAATGGTTATAGTCTCAAAAAATTCGTCATAGATTGGGGTTTGCGGCATTTGAGTCGAAAATTTAATTTTTTTATGCTAGGATTATTATTTGGCCAAACAGTGAATAATGCGTTTCAAAAAATATTTGTTTTGAATTATTTTTATGAATAGAAATCACTAACTGATGTTAATGGTTATAGTCTCAAAAAATTCGTCATAGATTGGGGTTTGCGGCATTTGAGTCGAAAATTTAATTTTTTTATGCTAGGATTATTATTTGGCCCGTTAGGAGAAGGAACCCAAAATGCAGTTTTAAAAAAAGGTAATAATTATAACATATTATTAAAACATAACAAAAACTAATCCAATATTCTTCATATTAGGCTCGTTTAACCCATTATCTGCCTGGCGGTCGAGATCTCGACCAACAACTTTAAAAAAATCCTAAAAATCAAAGGATACGAATAAAGTCTTAATATTTTTTGTAAATGATAGGTTGGTCTATGGAAAACAGACGGATAGTCAAACCTCCAAAAATTTTCCAATTGGATTTTGGTATGGGCTTTCCAATTGGATAAGCCATTTTAAAGATTTTTTTCCGCACCCATTTTCCAAAAGAAAAATTATTAACTTCAATGTAATTTTTTTCTAAGATATCAGAACAAATTTCAAATATCATTTTTAAAAGATTCTGAAAACAAAAAAAATTATTTTGATGAGTTTTATAAGGAGTTAAAAAAGATGGTCGATATATCGACCAAAGGCAGAATCACTATGCACTCCGCGCCACTTGAATAGCACACCAGTCCATTTCTCAATATAACTGCTTCAAACAAAGAAATTGCTTGGCGGATTGCGGTTAAATCTTCATAAATCTTTTTATTAGCACTTTTTCGTTTTCTATCACAAAGTTCAAGCTTGGGAAAAGAAACTTTGTAAGAATTTTAGCTTTTTTGTTTTCGTGTTGACGAAAAGCATGCAAAAAATTTTCAACACTTGAATAGAACAGTTAATCAAATCGAGTAGTTTTTTCCGTGGCTTTCGACGTAAACTGCTGGTTTTTATATAATTTAATGAGATAGCGTATTTTTGAGGCTAAATAAAGTTGAAATGGGTTGTGGAAAAGCCTTAAATGAGACCAAAAAGGCGAAATCAAAGCGTACAAGGATATGGGGCTATCTGTTTCGCAAATACAAAAAAAAAAAAATCGAAAAAAGCCGAAAAGTTATATCTGCCTTTTGTTTAAATGAAGCCAAACATAGGAAAAACATGTAAGGACGAACGCACCGTGTTCTTCCTGAGGCGGACAAGTGACTTATTTTAAGAATCTCTTCAAACTCGCACGACTCCATAGCAAAGATAAGGCAAAAATCAGGTGTTAATGCGAGTTTAACTACTATAAGGCGTTTTATATCGAGGGCTGGCCATATTCAAAGACTAAATACTAAGAAGAAAACCTCACTCAACCCCGCCCGTAAGGAGCAACACCTCAAATTCTGCCGCGCCAACCTGTCGTGGACTACCGAATCGCATCGTGTTGTGTTCTCAGGTGAGAAAAAATTTAATTTGGAAAGACCCGATGGCTATAGTTTTTATTTTCATGTATTAATGCAAGAAAGACACTATTTGGACCGTAATCACAGTCGAGCAGGCGGTGTGAAGCTGTGGGGAGCAATCTCATCCTTCGGCACTTGTGAACTGCAATTTTTGACTACGGCTATAAATGCAACGGTTTACTGTGGTGTGCTTCAGAAGGCGTTTCCTTGTTTTAGCGAGATTTTCGGACCTTTGAAATGGACCTACCAACATGATACCGCTCCGATTCACACTGCCCGGGCTGTAAAGTCCAACATACTAAAGCAAAATGTAGCGCTTTTAAGCTGGCATCCATATTCACTAGACTTAACCACCATAGAAAACGTTTGGGTTTGGGTTACTCGAAAGGTCTATGAACCTGGAAAACAATTTTCAACTGTTTGCGAACTAATTGACGCCATAAAACACGCTTTGAACACTATTACACTTTCTTATATTGCTTTAATGAACGAGTCCATCCCAAACAGGGTGCTTGAAGTTATAACTAACAAAGCGGGTTCCACCCATTATTAAAAGATCATCTTTTTTATGGAAAATGTTCTTACTACGTTTTATTTATGTATAAATAAAGGTCAGATAAGAAAATGTTGAAAACTCGCTTTTTTTTAAAGGTGTTCTATTCAAGTGGTGCAAATATGATCCTTTTTTGGAGTTGATTCGTTCAAAAATTAATAAAAAAAAAATTCACCGCTCCACATATTTCAGCCATTTAAGCGGGATTAAATAAGGGATTGATGTACCGCCTTCAATACAAAAAAATTCAACGCTCTCACTTATATGGATTGAGAGATATATATAAAAAAAAATTTGTTATATGTGCTTTTCAAGTGGCGCGCAGTGTATAGTGATTCTGCCTTTGGTCGATATATCGACCACCCCATATCTCCCAATAAAAAATTTGTATTTTTTCAAAAACGCTAAATTCTCTTAATTACGCCACTAGAAGCTTGCAAAACCAAACTCAAGCCTAAATTCATCGTATTTTTGGTACCGGCAGATAATGGGTTAAAAGGTAATTTTGTAAATTCTTCTAATATGCATACCAAACATGCTCGTTCTTGTTCCTACGGCATCTATATCATAGATTGAAGTTCGTGAGGTATTTTTCTTTAATTTAAGCCTAATTTTGTATGGAGACCCCCCTAAGGAGGGGAGATAGAGGGTAGGTATGTTTGAAGAAAATGTTTAGGGTAAAAAAATAATGGGGGTCGGTCAAACAAATCATCTCTCTAGGAGGGGTTTGACTGTAGTGACGGCCATTTTTAATGAAAATTTGATAAAATGAAGGTAATTTTGTATGGGGGCCCCCCTAAGGAGGGGAGATAGGGGGTAAGTATATTTGGGAGAAATGTGTAAAATAAAATAATAGTTGAGATTAGTCAAACATTTTAACCCATTTATGCCATTGGGGCGTGGTTTGCACCAATTTTATAAAAAGGGTACTTTTATATGGGAGCCCCCTTAAGGAGGGGAGATAGGGGGAAAGTTTGTTCAGATAAAATGTTACGGGGGAAAAATCAATGGGGGTCGCTCTCACATTTTACCCACTTTCTGACCTCCCTTACAGAGTTATGGCGACATTAGTAAGATTTGGCGGGGTGTTTGTGAACTTTGACCCCCGTGGGGCACGTCTAAGCGTCGTCCTACAGAAAAAAAATTTTGGCCCATAAAGTTTTTCGAGGAACCCTACAAAATGAGACCACCCCACCTAAGAAATTCCAAAAAGTCGTTTTTAACGTCATGTCTATTGAACATATAAGAGAAAGCGCAAGTGATAAAAAGAGTAAAGCTTTTGAAAAAGAATTAGAAAAATTACAGCTTAGTAATAAATTATTGAAATCACAGAACAAAAAATTAAAGGACGCGTTAGCGGGTTCAGATACATCCTTGGAAGAACAAAAACTAGAAAACGACAGACTAAGGGAAATTTTATTAAAAGAAAATTTTAGCGCAGGACAGTTAAACCTATTTGAAAAAAATAGACAAACGATCGTTGAACAAAAAGCAGAAATAGAGCATTTGAAGGAGAGATTACGTTGTGCCAACCACGAAAATAGTAACGTTGGTCGTCCTCAAATGTCTAACAATAACGAATTAACAGTACATAACGAAGCGACCGGTAACGTAACACCACTATCAAAAGAATTATCAGAAGCTGGTATCGAAATCTCAAAACTGACTCCAAGTCAAATAGAATATTCACGGGAACATTCATTAAGTCCTGCGTTGACTCCACAGCCAACTCCCACACAAATACCACCACCCCCGCCTCAACCCTCAGCAGGTCAATCACATCAGTTAAGACCGAAAACTGATATGATGCAAAACAAACATACCAACTCAGATTCAAATTTTTCAGCCGCAAGAGCTAATTTAGAACATTTCTTTCAATTTGGTGCTAACCAAAGAAATGACAATAGTTTGAAAGATAACAGTCCACAAGAGAGAGTTTCACACTTCGGTAACATTCCAAAAGTAAATGAGCCCATCGCAGTCAGAGAATATAATCGTCCGAGCCACATAAACGTGTCTTCAATGAGAACATTAGTCAGTGAAATGAAAAAGGTAGTTGACATGCTAGTGCCAATCTTTTCAGGAACATCTTGCCCAGAGCTTAAAATAGAAGTAGATAAATTTATACAAGGGTGTCAATTGTTGAAGAGAGAAGTCTCACCTGGGGACACAGAGCTCGCAATAGAATGCATAAAGCTGAGATTGTTTGGAAAGGCGCATAAGCGGGTTGGGGAGAAAAAATTTTCATCAATAGACGAATTTTGCGAATTTATAAATCAAAATTATGCTAAAGCAAGGACTCTAGACCAAATAAGGGCAGACTTAGATAACATTAGTCAAGGCCCAAGTGAGCCAGTGGTCCTTTTTGGTAGCAGCATAGAGAAATTATTAAAAGAAGCGAATGAATTCGTAAAAGAAACCTATGGATTAGATAATATGGAGGTCTTTTTTAAGGATCTTGGGGTAAATGTCTTTATTAAAGGATTGCGAGATCGATCACTTGAGCAAATGTTAGCTGGAAGGGAAAACGATTCCATTGGTCAGTTAGTAGATTTTGTCGAAAGAATCCAGTCACGAATAGGCTGCAAAGTAAATGAAATCAATTTAGTAGAAGATCTGCTCAAAGAGGATAGCGTTTGTAGTTTTTGCAAAAAATCAGGACATTTTTATGCACACTGTAAGACAAGATTAAATACTCCTTTTTGCGAAAAATGTAGCATTTACGGTCATGAAAGAGGAACACAATGCGGCCAAGGGGAACGTCAAAAATTAAGTTGTACTTTTTGTAAAAAACAAGGCCATGTAGCCGAAAATTGTCTAGTAAAGTTGAGAGAAATGTATTGCCACATATGTCGTATTGGCGGGCACCTAGCTAATAAATTTTGCAGTATGAAGGCGAATAATTTTCAAACAAAAAGAAGTTATATATTTAGGGCATAAATGTTCGGAATCAGGCGTGCTGCCAGATCCACTAAAGGTAGAAAGTGTACAAAAAATATCACCACCCAGAAATGTAAAAGAGTTACAAGCTTTCCTTGGATTAATCAATTATTATCGCAAATTTATACCAAATGCGGCAAAAATTTCAGTTCCACTAAACAAATTATTAAGAAAAAACGTTAAGTTTGAATGGAATAATGATTGTCAGAAGGCCATGGAACAGCTTAAAGCTGCGGTAACCTCACCTCCTTTACTTCAATAACCAGATTTTTCGAAAACTTTTATTCTAACAACAGACGCTAGTAATGAAACCTTAGGAGCTGTTCTCTCGCAAGGAGAACCAGGGGAAGATTTGCCTATTGATTTTGCAAGCATAGCGTTAAGTGAAACTGAGAAACGATATTCTACAATTGAGAAAGAATTTTTGGCAATAGTTTGGGCTGTGAAAAATTTTAGGACCTATTTATTGGGGAGACCTTTCAAAATATACACCGATCATAAGCCATTAAAAGGTATAGCCAATTTAAAGGAACAAGATTCGAGACTAGGTCGTTTTCGCCTTAAACTTTTAGAGTACGATTTTGAAATTTTTTATAAGCCGGGAAAAAATAATCAAAACGCTGACGCTTTGAGTAGAATTCCACATATCGACAGCACAATATCTGTAGTAACAAGAGCTCAGGCTAAAGAAAACCCTGATGAAATAACTATCGAAAACATTGAAGAAGACATGGCACAAGTTTTAACTGACCCAAAGGAGATTGTAAAGGTCCTTAAAACATTTCATGATTCACCCATAGGAGGTCATAAAGGGACAATGAAGACGTTTTTGCGTTTTTAGAAAACAATTTAAGTGGCAAGGCATGCAAAATCAAATAAAAGATTACGTGAAAACATGTGACCTCTGTCAGAAAAATAAAAGTTCAAAGGTCGAGAAAATGCCGATGGTTCTCACAAAGATATCCCAACGTCCTTTTGATAAGATATATATGGACATGGTGGGTCCCCTACCAGTCACTTCAAGCGATAATAAATATATTCTTACATTTCTAGATGATTTTTCAAAATTTTTCATATGTACAGGCATTCCCGATGCAGAATCATCGACAGTAGCAAAAGCGTTCTTTAACGAAGTAATTTCAAAATTCAATATTCCACGAATTCTTGTCACTGACAATGGCACAAACTTCACTTCAAAACTTTTTAAGGAAGTATGCAAGCTAATGGGAATTAAGAAAATAGAAACTTCTCCATATCATCCGCAAGCCAATGGTGCTTTAGAAAGAAGCCATAGACCATTAGCCGAATTTTTAAGAACTTTTGCGAAAGAAGACGGTACAAATTGGGATGATTGGCTGCATCATGCCATTCATGTACACAATAATACTGTACACAGCACTACGAAACAAACGCCTAGCAAAACACTTTTTGGTTTCGACTTTGATGTACCTGTTAATCTAAAAAGGAAGCCCGCTCCTCTATACAATAATGATGATTATTCGAAAACATTAAAGTACCAGATTCAAAGAACGCATGCATTAGTTCGACAAAATCAAGAAAAAGGAAAGCAAAATTCGAAAATATACTATGATAAGGGATCGAAAATTAGAGAATTTAAGGTAGGAGATAAGGTCTGGCTGAAAAACCAAACCAGAAAGAATAAATTTTCGCCTATTTGGGATGGACCTTATAGAGTTGTATCACTTCCCACTTCTGTAAATGCTAGAATTTTAATCAAGGGCAAAGAAAAAACATTCTACAGAAATTTGTTAAAAGTCAATCAGGAAAAAGCGAACATTTAATACATAAAATCAGGGAAAGAGGCAGAAGATATTAGGGTTAAAATTCTTTTTAACGCCTATACTTTTGTCCCTGTCAATGAAATTCATTTTTCATGAAGGAGCAAATCAAATTAATAACAAATTAATTTTAACAAAAAATTTATTAATAAAAAAGTAAAATACTCTAGTCGAATTGAAAAAAATCAAATATTACCAAAACACCATTTTGTTTACTCGCAAATTACAGTAACATTGTTTTCTTGTCTTGTCTTGTCTTGCCAAAGAAGACAACAATGTTACTGCAATTTGCGAGTAAACAAAATGGAGTTTTGGTAATACTTGATTTTTTTCAATTCGACTAGAGTGTTTTATTTTGCTATGAATAATTTTTTTGCTAAAATTAATTTGTTATTAATTTGATTTGCTCCTTCATGAAAACTGAATTTCATTAATAGAGACAGAAATTTAGGCATTCAAAAGAATTTTGGCCCATTAACCGCAAGCTAACCGAAGAGCATGTACAATTGATTCGAATTCCAGTCAAGGGATCTTTTAAACATTTTCTAAGAAAATTCAGAAAAAAAATCGCTATAGGAACGTGCCTTGTTTTGACCACAGACGTGTTAAATTATCACGACAACACGAGAACATGTCAGGATATATTCATGCTAGTTTTGTGGATGGATACAAAAAGACGAAGTCATATATAGCTACGCAGGGACCTCTCGAAAATTCCATACAAGACTTCTGGAAAATGGTATGGGAGCAAAATTGTAATACCATAGTTATGCTCACGAAGTCGAGAGAATGTGCTAGATACTGGGAAGCTGACGTAAATTCCACCATAATATTTTCGCAATTTCGCGTTAAAACGCTCAGTAAAAATGAAAACAAGAATTTTGTTTGTACGGAGTTAGAACTATACGATCAAAAATCAGAAACTTCTAAAACAATTTACCATTGGCAATTTAAGTGTTGGGCCGATCAAGGCATACCAAATGCTAAACTATTATGGCAATTTATAAGATTAGTTAAGGAAAATCAAAAGAGGTTAACTACTAATATAACAAATCCGCCGCCGATGATAGTTCATTGCGCTGCAGTCATAGGTAGAACATGCGTTTTTATAGCTTTAAATATCGCCTTAGATTTGAAAGAAAATAAAAAGAACATAAGGGTACGGGAAATAGTAAACAAAATACGTGCACGAAGGGCGCAAGCAATTCCGAACGCCACACAATACATATTTTGTTACCAGGCCCTTAACATACTAAATGAAAAAATTATCAAATAAATTTATTCATATTATGCTTTTTCTTATTTGCGAAGCGATCTTATATCAAACTGGCGCTACCAGAAATAAAGTTCCAACACGCGACAGTTACATATGCTGAAATAAATAAAAATAAATAAAAAATTAACAAATTTCCGTTCAAAACAAAAGTGCTCGCATATCAAAACGAGCGAAGACATAATAAAAGCAAAATAATTTTTTTTTCTGAATAGTAGAAGCTAGCCGCGAAGTAAATCTTGATGAACAAACACAATTTTTTTATATAGTGCACTTGACATTGCAATATTGGAAAAAATAAGAAAATAATAATTGAACTCAAACCACTAAAAGACAGTCAAAAGGAAATAGGTCAAGTTCGAAAGCAGTTATGCAAAAATTCAAATTTGTCAAGTTCAATTTGGACAGCCGAAATAAAGGCAGGGACACGAGAATAGTTGTAGCGCAGGTAGGGAATAATTTCATGTTTTCTTTTTCTTTTCAGGAAAACCAAGATGGGGTTTCACGATGAATACCAGACGTAAAATTTGGAAACTCAATTGAAACTGTTTTTATTTTTCTAAATTCAATTTAGTTTCCAAACTAGTGAGAGGGGAAGATTGGTAAAGAAAAAAAACGTAAAATAATCACACACAAAAAAAAATGTTACATTTCACTTCACATTAGAAACAAAAAACAAAAAAAAGAAAGGGAGAAATTCCCCACTCTTGCACTTCACAATTAAAAAGAAAGGATCGAATTTTAAACTTTTGCACTTCACTATTAAAAAGAAAAGAAAAAAAAGGAGAAATTCCCCACTTTTGTATTTCACAATAAAAAGAATAGATCGAATTCTAAAAGAATTAAAAAAAGAGAAAGTAAAATATATGCATCTGAATTTATATACTTTGCCTACTGAAAACAAAAAAAAAAAAAAATTGATAGAATAACACTAATAAAGAAACAAATATATAGCTGTTAATAATGGTAGAATAATATCTTTTGAGCACTTTAATTGATTTGTAGAATAATAAAGAAAAAACTCAAAGATTTCTAAAATAACGAAAGATAAATTCACAAAAAAAAGAATTAAATTGAACTTCCAAAAAAAAAAAAAAAAAAAAAAAAATCAAATTTTGAGTAAGTAAAAGTAAAACTTAAAATAGACTTTTAAGATATTTCTGTAAGTCCAGATTTTTGTAAATTACAGGTGGGAGACAGTTGGAAGCAAAGAAAAGATTTAAAAAAATAATAATAATAAAAAAATATATACATAATAATAAATATAAAAAAAAAAATAAAAATGAGAAATCCACAATTAAAAAATATATATACACAAAAAAAAAAGATTAAAAAGAACTAATATGAGAAAAAAAAAAATAATAATAAATAAAAATATACACCCCAACTGTCTCATACGAAGCTATGGTACCTTGAATGACACAGGAGATGACATCGTTGGAAGGCTGACCATGCTGATGGATGCACGCAACAACACAACGCAACCACACGCATATATGGCGTAAGGTCGTCATCTACCAGAAGCAGAGAACCAACAACAAGAAAACGTCAAAATCATGTTAAATTTTGGGACCAAATCAACAAGTTTTTCCTGTCGCCAATCCTCTTATAACCGATGGCTCGAAATACAAAAACGGCTCCACTGCATATAACATAGTTTTTAAATCTACCCGCTGGGTTTGAACCACGAACCTCTCGATTTCTGGTCGTCTGCTTACCCATTACGCTGTCTTCGCCAAAAAAAAAAATACAAAGATGGTTCCTGAGGCAATCCCTTTTAAACAATGACAAACATTCCCTTACCTTCCACCGTTAATTTAAATGCCCAAACGTGGCATCGTCTTCAAAGGGGGGAGGGATGTTATGAGTCAAACAGCAGAGCAGCTCATCTTGTAACTTACGCAATACCGCTAACGACGGCAGACGGCCAAAAACGCAAGCTGGCATTTCGCACCACCGTACAAGCGTGCCAAGTACAACGTTGCGTCATAGGTGACTGACGCAGAATCACCGAATATGCTGAATCGGATATTGGTCATGGCACAAAACGACCAAGATACCCGGAAGTACATCTGCACAGGTCAGCATGCGTCAGCAGGCCCATGACACCGTTCCCGAAGAACACACCAGCGTCTGCAGAGCGCAGACCTAGGTTAAGAATAATTAGTATATAAGCTGTGCATTTTAATACTAAGATATAGTTGCTTATAGTTGATAGTTGTTAATAGTTGCTAACAGTTGCGAGTAGTCTTTACAGTCGATTAATAAATAATTATAAATTATAAAAAACTAAAGAGCGTTTCCTTTAGAAAATTCAGTCTGATAGGCGAGTGAAGGATTCCGGAAAATCCTCACAACAACATCCTTATGCGAAACACCCTGTATATATATATATATATATATATATATATAAATATATATATATATATATATATGTATTTATATTATTTGGGCTCCGGTCCAAGCCAACGCATGGATTAGGCTGCCTTTAGTGTGGTTAATTTCTCAAAGGCTGTTACAGAGGGTAATAGGAGAATTAGTGCTGATAGAGAGAAGGCAGGTCACGCCTCTTGAGCCGTGTGTAAATAACAAATTTCTGGCTAATGAGTTCGGATGTTGAGACAACCGAGTGCTGTATTTGCGACTTAATGAAATAAGTTCGTTTTTGACCATCGGGATACAAAGGTCCTTGTCTATGTTTTCGTTCTTAATGAACCATGGAGCACCAGTGATAGTCCGAAGGATTTTAGACTGCGTGCATTGACTAATGTCTGTTATAGAATTACTCGCTTGTCCCCAGAGCTGGGAGCTATAAGTCCATATAGGCTTAAGTGTTGCGTTATAAAGAAGCACTTTGTGTTCGAGCCGCAATCTTGACTTACTGTTGAGTAGCCAGTGCTGTTTTTGGGCGCTCAGCTTCATTTGGGTGCGTTTTCCCTCAATATGTTTGCGCCATGTGAGTCGGCGATCTAAGTGAATGCCTAGATATCTCACTTCATTGGCCTGTGGAACTCGTGTGTTGTTAAGCATAATTGGAGGACAAGTCTCGCGACGCAGCATGAAAGTTATGTGGGTGCATTTGCTTTCATTTACTTTTATTCTCCAGTTCGCAAGTCAGTCTTCAACAATATGAAGATGATTATTAAGAACTCGAGAGGCGACCGCAGGGTCGTTGTGTGCATACAAAATTGCTGTGTCATCTGCAAATGTAGATGTGAATAGCTCTGGGGAAACAGGCAGGTAAGCCGTGTATATCAAATATAACAATGGCCCGAGGACGCTGCCTTGAGGTACGCCTGCTGAGATGTGGAACTCATTCGTCGTGTGAGTTCCATATCTAATTTTGAACTTCCTTTCAGAGAGGTACGATTGTAGGACTTTGTGGGTATTATTGGGTAGTGTTTGTTTTATTTTAAACACTAAACCAGAATGCCAAACCTTGTCAAAGGCTTGTGAAATATCCAGAAATATGGCAGAGCAGTATTTCTTTTTTTCGAACGCGTTTCTGATTTCGGTAGTAACTCTGTTTACCTGTTCAATAGTACCATGTTTTTTTCGAAAACCAAACTGGTGCTCGGGGATTAATCTGGAGCTTTGCAAAGTCGGTAAAATTTTTGCCAAGAGACATTTTTCAAAAACTTTTGAGAATACTGGCAGTAGACTAATTGGCCTATATGATGATGGCAATGAGGAATCTTTTCCTGGCTTAGGGATCATGATGATGTTTGAAATTTTCCAGGCTCGAGGGTAAAATCTTATTCTTAATATAGCATTAAATATGAAGAGTATTAGTCTTGTGGCTGCGGCCGGGAGTTGTTGTATCATCTGTGGCGTGATAAGATCAAAGCCTGCTGCCTTTTTTGGGTTTAGCTCTTTAATGATACTTTGAACTTCTTTATGCTGAAATGCACGTATATTTTCGTTTAGACGTGGGTTAGTTTGTGGTAAACGGTAAGGGTTGGTAGGTGGATTAGGCTTAAAAACGTTTTCTAGGTACTTATCAAAAAGATGAGCTTTTTCTTCATCCTTTCTAGCCCAACTTCCAGTGTTGGTACGCAGGGGTGATACGTTTATTTTGGGTGCCTTCACCATTTTGTTTGTTTTCCATAAAGAGTAGTTATTTTCGGCTGTTGGGCTCAATTTTCGTGTGAAGTTTTCTAAATTAGTTCTCAGATTATTATCAAGAGCTTCTCTTAGGCGCTTAGTTGCTATTGTTTAGTTGTACTTTGCGGAGGGTAATCTTTGACGCTGCCATTCTCTTCGTAGGCGTCTTTTTTCTCGAACAAGGGTTTCGATCTCGCTTGAAGTATATCTTCGAGGTATTATTGGGTTTCTGATTGATTTTGGGGTAGCGTGAACTGCGGCCGATATTATGATATCGTTTAGTTCTGTTATGGCTTCCTCAATATCACTTTCGCTCCGGAGGATCGTGTTCTCGTTCATATGAGAGCTAACATATTTTTT
Source organism: Chlorops oryzae (assembly GCA_020466095.1). Classification (NCBI taxonomy): domain Eukaryota; kingdom Metazoa; phylum Arthropoda; class Insecta; order Diptera; family Chloropidae; genus Chlorops; species Chlorops oryzae. The sequence goes on along the minus strand of CM035808.1, from coordinate 70,538,247 downwards.
AAACTTGAGCCAGTCGGCTTTCTTTGTTATAATTCTCCCGGGTTTTTCAGTGAGTGTGGGTACGCCCATCATTGTTATTATAATAGGGGAATGATCGGATGACAGATCGAAGCTGGGTTCAGCATGTAATTCGCTACGATCAAAGTTTTTGCTGACTGCAAAATCAATGAGGTCGGGTTTTTTTTGCAAGTCGGAAGGCCAGTAAGTGGGTTGACCTGCTGAAATACAGTCAAAATTTTCACGACTATTTATTATAAGTGAATGTAATTGTCGCCCTTTGGGATTAATTAATCAAGAGCCCCAGTGTGGGTGCTTAGCATTATAATCCCCAGCTGCTATAAATTTGTTGCCAAGCTTTTGGAAGTACTCTAAAAATTGTGTACCAGTAACAGAAAATCTCGGTGGGCAGTAAACTGCACTTAAAGCGATAATACTGTTACCATAATGCAATGAAATAGAGGTTGCTTGTAAGTAATTTTGGGAAAATGCATCCATTAAATTGTGCTTTATTCCAGTTTTAATCAAAACACCGGTGCCGCCGTGTGCCTTTCCATCTGGATGATTAGTGCCATAAAACGTATAATTTTTAATAGTAAAATTATTTTTGCTTGTAAGGTGGGATTCACTGACGAGCATTACGTCAATTGAATGTAATTCAAGAAATGTTTGAATTTCAAGCTTGTGTTGCCGAATGCCGTTAGCATTCCAATGACAAATTTTTAAGACACTCATTTCTTTGCAATTAGAAAACCGAAAACCGTTTTTAATATTAAAAACAAACAAAATATTCCGCAACCCCTATATGGGATTGAGCTTGATCCTTCAGCTCCCTCACAAAAACTAAAATAGAACGAGGTCCACCCAATATACAATCTGCAATTTTTGCTACACCGCAAAATTACGGTCGAAGAGCCTGATAAGCGGAAAGGACCGGTTCAATGCTCTAATTGCCAAGAATTTGGTCACACGCAAAACTATTGCACTTTGCACCCCGTGTGCGCTACATGTGGAGATCGTACTCTTGTCAAGTTGATCAAAGACAACCCTGATGTAAGAAAATGCAGCAACTGTGGTGGTAACCATAAAGCGAGTTATCGTGGATGCCCAATCTACATGGCAATAAAAAAAAGAGACCAACCCAAGCGGAAAACTCACCAAGAAGTTCCGAACTTCTTGGCAAACCAGCACGGGCCAGCATCAGCTGCTCTTCCTCCCAAAGCATTTTCATATGCTGACGCAGTAAAGTCTAACGCTGCGACCCAACCTCAAGCATCTTTTGCGACAGCAGCACATCCTGGTCGTACTCCTATGACTATTTCGTACGCTGACGCTGTCAGGTCGAACACTGCGGTACACCCTTAAGGTGCCATATCAAATTTGGAATCAATGATCTCGAATTTGACAAACTGCATGATGCAGTTCACTTCAACTGTGCAATCAATGCTGCAAGAGATGATGCGTGCTCAAAGCCAACTCATGCAAATTCAGGAAAATGGTTTACTTTTCTTAATTGGCCCATCTTTTGAACTCTCACTCCTTTAAAAAATTTTAATCCGAAAATAAGCAACGGAGTTGCACCCATTTTTTTTAATTGGCGAGGTTACAGGTTATTGGCAAGGTCAAAGTCGAAAAAAATGTATTTTGCCCATATCTCTTAAACCAGAACTGAAACAGAGTAGCAGACTTTCGGCGCTATGACATTTTCGAAATACTGTTGTTGACATTGACCGTTTATTTTTATTTTTAAAACTTCTTCGCCCTTAGGTTCCTTGTATCTGAGGACAATCACAAGGAAACAAATTTATGAACTGTCAAAACAGTGTTGGGGAAAATATTTCGATAAAAAATGGATTTTGTTGAAGGACACTTGATCTTCAACTCAACATTTCCAAAAGACAAGGAAAACAGTTTCAAGCGATAATTTTCATTCCTGAAGTTGTAACGGAAAACGATGGTTGAATTTCACAGTTTAGAAGCGTTACTGCATTCTCGGTACGGCAAGCTTCAGGGCTGGGGTGGGAACTTGCTTCCTTCATGTGAATAACCCGTCACAAATATGTCAGACATCTGACCGCAATTTAAAGTTGGCTGATTATCACCCAAAGATGTTACGTGTATACCTTACGAAGTGTGTTTGGGTAAGGATGTGATGTCGTGCTCCTTACCGTCTGTACCCACCCGACCTGCTTACTCGAATGAAAACTACGGCTAGCCCTTCTCTTTTGCTTTTTCTATTGATTACGTCACCTGCTTCACAATTTCACTTAATTAGAAATCACGCATTTTTATTCATTACAAATTCAATATCTATTTTTATTTAAAAATAAAGAAAACAAAAAAAAAATACCTCCTTGAACACTTAAGCAATATTTTGATCGTGGTCTTCATACGGATTTCTTTTCCATTTATAAACATATTTCATTCCCTTTCGTCTTATAACAAAAATATTTAGCAAAAAAAAAAAAACGTATCTGAGCAGCGAAAACTAAGAAGTTTAACTAACTTTAATTCAATTCCCTATCATTTTAAATTTAGTAAAGCCTTTTTTTTTCTTTGCTTATTTTAAATAACAGGTTTTGGTAATTGTAGTTTTAATTAATCATAAACAGGTAGTTACAACCATTTAGCAAAAATGCAATTCAAATTCGTTGTGACAAAAGGTAATGCGCAAGTTACGCGCGGAACAAACAAAAACAATTCAATCGATCTTTTGTTCATTTTGTAAACAAAAGTGTTTTTTTCGACTTGCATTTGCTAGACTTTCGTTGGTAACCTCAGTTGCTTAAAGTAAAACTTTCGTGGCCAATTCTAAAATTATTTACCAGCAAGATATTAGTGATCACAACAAACACAGACAAATTGACTTACTTGTAGTGTTTCATCATTCCACTCATTAGGATGTTCAGTTGACTGTTCTGCAGGCGCCCGTAGAAACAGCTGTGAGAAGATGACTCAAAAGAAAAGAAATTTATGCCAAAAATGTTGGATTGCTTTACCAAATGTAATTTCTTCCAGTTTGTTCTCCCAAATGGCTTATCGCTATTCCTTCAATATCTTAAACAACTATACTCCTATCGACATCTCGCTCGCACACCGACTTAAGTTCTGCGTCTCTTTCTTGCGTTTAGCGGCTGCCGCGTTGACATTATTGGTAACAAGAAAGATACCCTTTTCCGTAGTCGCTTTGAAATTTGAAAGTATATGTGGATTCTGGGGTTAGTAACCAGTTAGCGTCAGATTTCTTTTATTTAGCATATCTCAGAAAGACCTCTGGAAATTAGAAATAGTAGTGGAGTCTTCACTTTTCTTCTCGAACAGTATAGCGAGTGACGGAAATGACGTCACTATGAAAAACACGTTGTAAAGTGCTGGTGCTTAGGAAAGACCATTCCCTATATACTTTTTTCCAAATCCAGCGGTCTGGCGTTTGGGACAATTTTCTGCATTCTTTTATTGATTGACTGAACAATATTAACGCACAGCATGAACTAAGCGAATAACACCACTTGTAGCGGTAAACCAATTAGAGATCGAATTTGGAGCTTTTTAACCCATTATCTGCCGGTACCAAAAATACGATGAATTTAGGCTTGAGTTTGGTTTTGCAAGCTTCTAGTGGCGTAATTAAGAGAATTTAGCGTTTTTGAAAAAAATACAAATTTTTTATTGGGAGATATGGGGTGGTCGATATATCGACCAAAGGCAGAATCACTATACACTGCGCGCCACTTGAAAAGCACATATAACACTTTTTTTTTATATATATCTCTCAATTCATATAAATGAGCGCGTTGAATTTTTTTTTTTTTTTTTTTTGTATTGAAGGCGGTACACCAATCCCTTATTGAATCCCGCTTAAATGGCTGAAATATGTGGAGCGGTGAATTTTTTAAATTAATTTTTGAACGAATCAACTCCAAAAAAGATCATATTTTCACCACTTGAATAGAACACCTTTAAAAAAAGCGACTTTTCAACATTTTCTTATCTGACCTTTATTTATACATAAATAAAACGTTGTAAGAACATTTTCCATAAAAAAGAACATCTTTTAATAATGGGTGGAACCCGCTTTGTTGGTTATAACTTCACGCACCCTGTTTGGGATGGACTCGTACATTGAAGCAAGTGGAATGGTGTTCCAAGCGTGTTTTATGGCGTCACTTAGTTCGCAAACAGTTGAAAATTGTTTTCCAGGTTCATAGACCTTTCGAGCAACCCAACCTCAAAGGTTTTCTATGGTGTTTAAGTCTAGTAAATATGGATTCCAGCTTAAAAGCGCTACATTTTACTTTAGTATGTTGGACTTTACAGCCCGGGCAGTGTGAATCGGAGCGGTATCATGTTAGTAGGTCAATTTCAAAGGTCCGAAAATCTCGCCAAAAAAAGGAAACGCCTTCTGAAGAACACCACAGTAAACCGTTGCATTCATAGCCGTAGTCAAAAATTGCAGTTCACAAGTGCCGAAGGATGAGATTGCTCCCCACAGCTTCACACCGCCTGCTCGACTGTGATTATGTTCCAAATAATGTCTTTCTTGCATTAATACATGAAAATAAAAACTATAGCCATCGGGCCTTTCCAAATTATATTTTTTCTCACCTGAGAACACAACACGATGCGATTCGGTAGTCCACGACAGGTTTGCGCGGCAGAATTTGAGGTGTTGCTCCTTACGGGCGGGGTGGAGTGGGGTTTTCTTCTTAGTATTTAGTCTTTGAATTTGGACAGCCCTCGATATAAAACGCCTTATAGTAGTTAAACTCGCATTAACACCTGATTTTTGCCTTATCTTTGCTATGGAGTCGTGCGAGTTTGAAGAGATTCTAAAAATAAGTTACTTGTCCGCCTCAGGAAGAACACGGTGCGTTCGGCCTTACATGTTTTTCCTATGTTTGGCTTCATTTAAACAAAAGGCAGATATAACTTTTCGGCTTTTTTAGATTTTTTTTTTTTTTTTTTTTTTTGCGAAACAGATAGCCCCATATCCTTGTACGCTTTGATTTTGCCTTTTTGGTCTCATTTAAGGCTTTTCCACAACCCATTTCAACTTAGCCTCAAAAATACGCTATCTCAATAAATTATATAAAAACCAGCAGTTTACGTCGAAAGCCACGCAAAAACTACTCGATTTGATTAACTGTTCTATCCAAGTGGTAAAAATTTTTTGCATGCTTTTCGTCAACACGAAAACAAAAAAGCTAAGATTCTTACAATGTTTCACTTCCCAAGCTTGAATTTTGTGATAGAAAACGAAAAAGTGCTAATAAAAACATTTATGAAGATTTAACCGCAATCCGCCGAGCAATTTCTTTGTATGAAGCAGTTATATTAAGAAATGGGCTGGTGTGCTATTCAAGTGGCGCGGAGTGCATAGTGATTTTGCCTTTGGTCGATATATCGACCATCTTTTTTAACTCCTTATAAAACTCATCAAAATATTTTTTTTTTTGTGTTCAGAACCTTTTAAAAATGATATTTGTAATTTGTTCTGATATCTTAGAAAAAAATTACATTGAAGTTAATAATTTTTCTTTTGGAAAATTATCCAATTGGAAAGCCCATACCAAAATTTATTTGAAAATTTTTTTGAGGTTTGACTATCCGCCTGTTTTCCATAGACCAACCTATCATTTACAAAAAAAATTAAGACTTCATTCGTATCCTTTGATTTTTAGGATTTTTTTAAAGTTGTTGGTCGAGATCTCGACCGCCAGGCAGATAATGGGTTAATTACGCAATCGTTGGACTGCTTTCAATTCGGTTAATTTATTTCTCTTTCTTGGACAAACTTTACCACCGAAGTAGAATTTTATTACTTTAAACGTTCTTTGCGCCAGAGCAAATTCTTCGCGTCCCTTTTTCTTTTTCAATCCTCCGGAAACTGCCTTCTGTCAAAAAAAAAACTCCCTCGTGTCGAAAACAAAACCTATCCGTTTCAGTCAGCAAGTTGTCACTCTCCACCATTAGTCCCCCTTTCTACCTGGTAACCATTCTAAAGTCCCTTTTGTACGCTAATATCGTACGTTAGGACACAATTCGTCCGTGAACAACATTGACCCTCACAAAACAGATACCATTAGCGAAAAATAAGATTTTTAAAAGAATGGGAACTGAAAAGGTGGTCTTCTACCAAATGTCTTTGCAATGATAAATACCCGTGTTTCGCGAACCATAGTCCTGCAGTTTATAATAGTGAGAACCTATCTTACTTAATACAACAGCTTTAATTCCGTGTGGGACTAATTTTGCACAGACATTTTCGCCAGATTATTTTGCCCAAAGTTCCTTCGAACCACTGTTTCCCCTACTTTCAACTCCCTAGGACGTGATCTCAAGTTGTACGCACTCGCATTTTTCTCATAAGCAGCCGCGATTTCGGCTGGTACCTGCTCGCGATTCAGGGAAAATTCGTCAATCCACTCAAGCTTGCTGATTCCTTCGTTTAACGACTGAAGTTCCCTAAGTAAAGCATAGTCTCGACTATGAGATATCATTGTCTGTCCGAATACCAATTCATATGGAGCCTTGCCAACACTCTGATGTACCGCATTATGTAAAGAAGCATTTATCGAACTGAGATATAGGTCCCAGTCTTTCTAATCTTTTCTAACGAATGAACGTAACGCCTCATTAATACTTCGATTTACCCGCTTGGATGCGTTTGACTGTGGCGAATAAACGGCAGTGCACACATGATTAATACCAAAACGACTCAGAAAGTTTTCGAATTTCCTACTTTTAAACTGACTCCCATTATCGGAAACAACTATCTCGGATACCCCAAAGCAGTTAAATATTTCATTTTCTAGATATTCCATGATAGACTTAGTTACAAACCTTCGAAGCGGTTTAAGAAAGACGAATTTAGAAAAGTGTTCTAATACTATCAGTATTCCGATATGCCCTTTTCTTGACCTCGGAAAAGGCCCAATTGAGTCCAAATAAAGTTTCTAAAATGGCCTTTCCGAAAGCTCCAACTGCCCCATGGGTGGTCGTAAAACATTTGTATTTGCTTTTGAAGTTTTGCATAAGTCACAGTTTGCTATGTAGCGCTTAACGTCAACTGTAAGAGCTGGCCAATACAAGTACCTCCTGATCAGATCAATGATTTTCGCTATGCCACAATGGGCTGAAACTGGAGTGTCATGAGCGGCATATAGGACGTCCTTCCGAGATAGATAGTTTGTATAGATATTTGCCTATGATCCTTAAGTCTGGAAATTTTGTCGCTTCAACAGTCTTTTTGAATCTGGTATAATCCTTACCCTCAAGATACGCTGAATTCAGATCAATAGCTGGCATTCTGTCTAACTCTACATCTGCTATAGTGACTTCATCCTCAAATACTCTCGATAAAGCGTCGGCCACCACATTATCTTTTCCCTTGCCATGCTCCACACTAAAGTCATAGCCTTGTAATTTTAAAGCCCATCTGGCTTACCTTCCACTCAAATCTTTTTGAGACATGACCCATTGCATGGTCGGTTACCACCTTAAAAGTATGACCCTCTATATACGGCCTAAACTTTTTTATATACATTACTACGGCGAGACACTTTGGCTCAGTGACTGTATAATTTCGTTGTGTTTTGTTCAATTTATGAGATATGAAGGCGATCGGTCTCTCAACTCCGTTTTCATCGACTTGTGCTAGCAACCCACCAATTCCCAACCAACTAGCATCGCACTGCACGATGAATGGTTTATTGTAATCGGGATTAATCAAAAACGGTGCTGAAGACAGAATAGCCTTCAATTGCTCAAACGCTTGGTTCGCTGTACTATTCCATTCAAACGTTTTATTTTTTGTTAGTAATTCTGTAAGTGGAAAAGTAACAGCTGCATAATCCTGCACTAAGCGACGGTACCACCCAGTCGTCCCCAAAAATCTACGCAGATGACGGATCGTTTTCGGAATTGGAAATTCACTAATTGCACGGACGTTGTCGTCGTCAACCTTGAGCGTACCTTTCCCCACTACAAAACCTAGATATTTTACTTGAGTAAGTCCAAACTGGCTCTTGTCAATATTAATAGTCAAGCCGGCTCGACGCAAGTGGGATGCTTCTTCAATCAGCTGTGATATGTGCTCTTCAAAAGTATTCGATACCAAAATCAAATCGTCTAAATAAACGAACACATTTGACTTCAAAGTGTAGGGTATTGCCTTGTCCATCAGACGATTCTTCATCTAACTGAATTTGCCAAAAGGCATATTTAAGATCGATTTTCGACACACAATATACTGGAGGCAAACGTGAAATTATTCCATCAATATTTGGTAGTAGATAAGCGTCTTTAACCGTGACGGAATTCAATTTCCGTGAATCCAGGCACACCCTATCTTCACCAGGTTTGGCGACCAAAACGACTGGTGACGACCATGCTGAATTTACCGACTCTTCGATAACACCCAACGAAAGCATTCGATCAACCTCATACACAACCGTTTATCCATAGCTGGTGATATTGAATAATATCGTTGTTTGATAGGTGAGGCAAGGCCTGTATCGATTTTGTGCTCTATGAGCGAAGTACACCCTAACCACTCTTTTTCGAAAGATCCTATCGCTGCTTCAAGTTTCAATTGATCGGACGAGCTAAGGACAAGTTTCTCTTCAGATGCCGGCTCTCTTTTCATTGCACTTATGTTATGATTAACACATACATCAATATCAAAAGCTTCAAAAAAATCTATTCCACATAATATGTCATCCTTTATCGCAGTTACGATCAAGAATAAACATCTCTGGCTTTTATTATTGAAATAAATGTCTAACTTAATCGAACCTTCTATGCTTTGCCCATACGCAGTTCTGACATTGCCACTGAGTTTTGTTATATAAGGACTGTTTATTGCTGTTTTGGCCAATTCCCCTCCTTAAACACTCGTTGTAGCACCACTATCCAGGAGCGCTAAATACGTTTTTCTAAATAACTCTAAGCTAATATGAAGACGTCTATCAATGCCACCACGCATAATTGATGATATTAGTATTTTATCTAACCTTTTAAGTTTTCCAAAAGTTTTTTATTCTAGCCGACGATCGTTTTCTTCTTTTCGATCGAGATTCTTCTTTAAAGAGTATGTTTCTAAGCTTATAATATTCTTTGACCCTAATATGTAGTGGTCGTTGAAGCGGATGAAGCCGCTTGGGGTTATGAAGGTCTAGTTCCGAGGAGAGTTTTGGCTCGGATGTCCGCTTAAGGATTGACGAACATCGTTGCGAGCGTTTACCTGTTTAGGACCACAGATAACACATTGAGGTTTGTAGGTATTTTTGGCTCCACAACCATAACTTAAAACCTTTCGCGTTTCAAGACATGATTTATAGCTATGACCAACGTGATCACAGTTCCAACATTATATTGTACTAGATGGCACCAAGGCTCGCTCCGCGAGCCTTCGCGCCAGCTTCGTATGACCCGCGCTCGTTTCCTCTCCCGGTACAGGTTGATATTGGACAAAAGTAATAAAAGTGGTAAAGTAGTATGTTTTTAAATACTCTAGGTTTTTTATTCATTCTTTGTGTGAAATTTAAACATTATGCTATTCATTTTTACTTAAACTACTGTCGACCAATATTTCCCCCTCGCCCACGGAAACGTGGCATTGTTTTATGTACTTAACTGTGAATATAATACACTTAATATTCACTGAAATGCGCTTACTCCCGATTTAAATAAAAATAAATTTTTTTTTATGATTTGAAAGTTTGTTACATTAAAATTTTAAATATCTTGGTGAATTCGTATTTTTTGCTCAAGCCTACTTTGCTGTTTTTTCATTTGAAATAACCTAGATACCGACTGCAGTGCAATCTCGGTAAAATTATTCCCCCATTTAATTTAGGGAATAGGTGTTATCTATCTATCCATCTCTCTATTCATCTATCCATCTATCTATCCATCTATCATCAATCTTTCAACCTATCAATCTGTCAATCAATCAATCTTTCAATACATCTATCCATCAATCTATCAATCTGACATTCTATCAATATGTCAATCCATCAATCTTTCAATATAATTATCCATCAATCTATCAATCTGTCATTCTATCAATCTATCAATCTGTCAATCTGTCAATTTATCAACCTTTCAATCTATCAACCTATCAATATGTCAATCTATCAATCTATCAATCTTTCAATCTGTCGATCTATCAATCTATTAATCTGTCAATCAGTAAATCTATCAATTTCTCAATCTATCAATTTTTCAATATATTTATCCATCAATCTATCATTCTGTCAATCTGTTTATTTATCAATCTTTCAATCTATCAACCTATCAATCTGTCAATCCTTCAATCTATCAATCTGTTAATATATCAATCAATCAATCTATCAATCTGTCAATCAATCAATCTATCAATCTTTCTATCTATCAATTCTTACAACTCACAAAAATGCTGCTATCTCACGACACACGCACCAATGTCGCATATAGCTTAAAACATTCAGGCAGACTTCACCTTTCAAACAAAAAAAACTGCATGCAAATCGGTTCAGCCAGTGCCGAGAAAGTTCAACACAAACACATATCGCAACATTATTTTATATATATAGATTATTGACGGCAAAAATATCCTGTTGAGAAGGTGATATGGCTTCTGAAATTTCATTGATTTGCCTTCGAGGCTGCGAACGATGAAATTGCATTTCTTCGTTGATAAACTTTTCCGAAAGGCGTGCCCTTCTTCGCAAATCGCTTAAAGTAATGGAACACTGCAAAATTTCATGCTTGATTTCTCTTTTTAATTTTTTTTTAATTATTCGGACCACTTCGGACACGGACAGGGGTTCACTAAGCTTGTCACATAATAACATAACTGCTTCAAAATAATCATCAAAGCGTTCATTTTCTTTTTGTTGCCGATTATAAATGTCGCCCTTGACATCAGAATCAGATGATCCGTCAGATAGCTCTCGCCTCATGGCCTCCCGTAATCTAGACCAGCGAACTGAAAGATTAACTGGTTTACGAATTTAACGCCAAAACCATATTTGGGCTCTTTCCCCTAGCAAATTGTTTATGTGTTTGCATAAGGCGTCCTCTCCTTCTTCTAAGTCTTTCTCAGCTAAATATTCGACCCGATAAATGAAATCATCTACAGAAATATCCCCACTTAGCCTTAAATTCCAGTTACGAATGATATTCGACACACGTTCTTGATGTTTCACCAGTAACTGACCACCTTAGCGTTCCACTGACTCTAGCTCTAATATCACCCCGTTCATCAGTACCACTTCAACCACCACTTCGTCGCGGCGTCTCAAATTCCTCAGCAGGCCCATCTTGAGCCCAATTTATGATTGAGTCGAATGAAACTTCCTTATCTTGCGGTACTAAAGTTTTCCGTGTACATTTAATTTACTCATAGCACTCTGTAACGAATTGGAAATGATTTCTTGCATTTCCATCCGAAATTTATCAAGCGAACTTGAAATAACGTTTAAGCTGCTCCATGGAGTATTACTAATCGACAATAAAAAAAAATTTATAGAATTTTTAATTAAATGCAGCTAGATCGTTGCTTTCGGCCACGATGTGATGGTTCACAACCCAGCTAATATTCACAAACAACCAAAAATAACGCAGTACTTAGATTGGGTATTGGTTTTTTACTAACGATCGAAACACCAATCCCTTAACAGGTTGGCTGATAAGTCCCCGGTCTGACACATAGATGGCGTCGCTAGTATTAAATGCATATTATTTTTATAAAGTGGCAACCTTCAAATGATTCGTGTCAAAATTGGCGTCTGTAAGTCAATTAGTTTGTGAGATAGAGCGTCTTTTGTGAAGCAACTTTTGTTATTGTGAAAAAAATGGAAAAAAAGGAATTTCGTGTTTTGATAAAATACTGTTTTCTGAAGGGAAAAAATACAGTGGAAGCAAAAACTTGGCTTGATAATGAGTTTCCGGACTCTGCCCCAGGAAAATCAACAATAATTGATTGGTATGCAAAACTCAAGCGTGGTGAAATGAGCACGGAGGACGGTGAACGCAGTGGACGCCCGAAAAAGGTGGTTACCGACGAAAACATCAAAAAAATTCACAAAATGATTTTGAATGACCGTAAAATGAAGTTGATCGAGATAGCAGAGGCCTTAAAGATATCAAAGGAACGTGTTGGTCATATCATTCATCAATATTTGGATATGAAAAAGCTCTGTGCAAAATGGTTGCCGCGCGAGCTCACATTTGACCAAAAACAACGACGTGTTGATGATTCTGAGCGGTGTTTGCAGCTGTTAACTCGCAATACACCCGAGGTTTTGCGTCGATATGTGACAATGGATGAAACATGGCTCTATCACTACACTCCTGAGTCCAATCGACAGTCGGCTGAGTGGAAAGCGATCGGTGAACCGTCTCCGAAGCGTGGAAAGACTCAAAAGTCCGCTGGCAAAGTAATGGCCTCTGTTTTTTGGGATGGGCATGGAATAATTTTTATCGATTATCTTGAGAAGGGAAAAACCATCAACAGTGACTATTATATGCCGTTATTGGAGCGTTTGAAGGTCGAAATCGCGGCAAAACGGCCCCATATGAAGAAGAAAAAAGTGTTGTTCCACCAAGACAACGCACCGTGCCACAAGTCATTGAGAACAATGGCAAAAATTAATGAATTAGGCTTCAAATTGCTTCCCCACCCACCGTATTCTCCAGATCTGGCCCCCACCGACTTTTTCTTGTTCTCAGACCTCAAAAGGATGCTCGCAGGGAAAAAATTTCCCGTAAGCTTGAAATTTTTATACTATTTTGTTCACTCGTTGGGAAGTTAAAAAAAAAGAATTGACAGGCGTTTTTGATGAGCACAAGTACCTGCCAGGTTATCCGAAAGGTGTGTAGTGTATAAATTGAAATAAACTTTATTTTGTAAAGTTGAAATTTATATATATGTTTGTCAAAGCGATTATAAGAAGGTAGGTAAAATGACAGACGGTTCTGGATAGCATAAATCCTTGACAGGTGAGAGCACAGATGCTATGGGAGTGCGAGTAGAGCGTAGCGTAGCATAGTGTGGCGTAGTGTAGCGTATGAAAACTCATATCATTGATGCAAAATACATAAGGGCATATGCTTATTTGTTCTTTTTCTTAGCAGTTTGACAGCTTTAGCACATTAAACCTTAAATTAGCATGAGCAGTGAATTGCTTTAAAATATGTATAGGTAAAAATGAAAATTATGGGTAACATAGTGATTATTGATTTTAATAAAATATATATAAGTTTTTAAATCATTCTTCATCATCATCACATATGTCACTGTTAATTTATCTATCATAACTGATTTCATCATCTGAAAATAATAACATCTCCAATCTTACGCTCAATTATGTGGAATTCCGTATATTTTTTTAAAATACCGCGAACACCGCCACTCCGATTTCACTGGAACAATAAAATGAACGCACAAGCGACCAGAGTGCTGCGACAAGTAACCCAAGGAGAAATGTAATCACCCATGTTTAGTTAGATGTAATAAATATATTACTAACGATATGCACAATTTTTTTAGAATGGTAAATTTTAAGTAATTGCACATTTAGTGTGCAATAAATTTAACAAGTATATTTGCATAAAACAGTAATAATTGCGCACATGTACATAAAAAGCGGAACAATTCAAAATTTTCCAAATTTGAGTAAATGCAAGAAATGTGTTGATAGGTCACCTGTCTACTAAACAGCGTACGCATAAATGGACCTAGAGTAACTTTTTGAGATTTGACTTTTTGTCAGTGTGAATGTGATAATCGTATCGTATTATAAAATTTCCCACTGGGATAATTTTCAAAAAAGAGCTGAAGTGGCGCTATTTCACTCGTCACACGGAAGCCGAAGTAGACGTATCGCACCGCTTTATTCGCTAGAATACTTAAATTAATAATTATTTTAAAGTTAGAAATTTTAACATACATTAACAGTGATTGTGCAGTTACCCTTGTATTGTATATTGACTCTTTATATTCATATTTAAGTTACTAGTGAGCAAGATGGAACACATTGTTTTTGTGATTTGCAAGCAAGATGTTGATGAAAAAACTATAAAATTCACAACAAGTACTTTGGATAAGAGCAAATTGATATTAAAAATTAGAAAAGATTATAATTTAAAATTTAATGACATTTCATTGCCAGAAGAAGTTGATGATAATAGAGGTTATCATGTGAAGTGTTATAAAAATTTTCTTGCTGTAATAAGAAAATATAAATATCGTCTGAACGCACCATTGACTTCATCCGATGTACCAGCATCATCAGCAGGTATTTTTTTAATAACTTACATATTCTTTATATTATAAGGTTTCATTTATTAATTTTTTTTGTTTTTCGTTTTTTGGTTCTTATTCGAAACACCGTGTATTTTAAATTTTAATGAATTATTTAACACATTTAAGTTCCTTTTATTGCTTGCGATATGAATATTTGAGTATATTAATTTTTTACAGAAATGTCCCATGTAGAAACAGAGGCAATTGTCTTCAGTAGCTATTGAGGAAACTGAAGCATCAACATCTGGGCAAAATTCCGTTAGTGAAAGTAGCCATGATAACTTGTGCTTTTTTTTGTTCAAATAAATATAAACGAGTAAAAGAGCGGTTCCAAGCTTTACATTTGGCACAAACAGAAAATTTGTTAAAATTTTTAATAAAATTTAGCGAAGATAATGAATTTTATCAAAAAGTTAGCAATGTTGTGAGCTCCGTTATTCATTATCATAATACTTGCCGAACGATTGCATTGTACAAATTACAAGAAAAAAAAAGGTTATGAGACCACCGAAAAAAAATTGGAGATATTATCACCAACAAGCATTTGATGAAATGAAAATATTTATCACCAAAGAAGTGACAAATAAAAAAAGATGTTTTTCATTTACATATTTATTTAAATATTATTCAGAATCATTAAAAGCGATTCTTGAAGAAAACGGCGAAAGCATAGATTTTAGTTTGAGTACTCAACATTTTGAAGACAAATTATCAAAAACCTTTGACAACATTACAATTGTTAAAATAGATCGAAAAAAATACTTAACATTGAACAATCATATGATTGATGTAAAACTGTGCGAATTATTGGAATAAGAGGAAATATTGCAAAAAGCAGCATTAATTTTAAGAAAATCTATTTTAGATATAAGAAAGCAGGTATGAAAAATTTGCGCCCTCGGAAATTTCGCGAGCTCGCAAATTAATTTGTATGAAAAATAGTTTCCGCAGCCTCGGAAATTTTGCGCGCCTACTGTGATTCGCAAAATATGCACGATATTCGCTTCTTCTTCTTTCACCACAGTAAGCATTGAAACCAGCTGTTTTCGCAAAATTTTTACACACGCTTTGCATAAGGGTCGTTCAAGCAATAGTAGAAAGTTTGCACGCGCAAAATTTGCACCTACCTATTTCCGAGCCTGCTTTAATACCACTATTACCAATAACTAAGTCGGAGCATAAGGCCTGGCGACTTGGCTTTATATAAATATATTTTATCAAAAATATCAAGTATATTTGTTGTTACCAATCAACCCAATTATTCGCGATGGTTAGTTAAATATGATGACAATTTGTTAAAAGTAGGACCTCACATTTATCTATTGCCAAATCCAATGGAAGAAGGCTACCTTGGAATAAAACGCACAAATAAATCTTTTTCTAGGCAACCAATAGATTTAGTCCTTGAACAAACCATTAATGCAGATTCAGGAAAAAGATTAACCGGTGTAATTCAATTTACCATCGCTATTTCTGCTCGGCAGCGATGGGCTAGAAGTCACGATATAAGAACAACAATTACATCTTATACAATAGACGTGGCAGGTTTACAAAGGAAAAATTATGTGTCAGCAGACCTACAAGAATATGCTATAAACAGAAATTCTGCACAATTATTGAAATTTATAAATGCTTTTTACAAATTTTTAAATTCTATTCAATTAAATTTGGACGACAATTATCTTTATAATGTTGGTAATGGTACAGTAGCTTCGAGCGCAGTAGAAGAGTACTTATTAAATTTCTTAAAAACCGATTAAAATTTGAAAGAAACGTTTATTTCTGAATGTTCAACAAATGGACCGAGATTCGAAGAAAAAATTATCCAGCTAAAAATAATGAATTTTGATTCAGGAAAAAAAAGGAGCCAATGAAAGTTAGCAAATGGCAATTTGTCATGACTACGGTACTGTCCATAAAACTGGGAAGTCAGCAATTATTGAAGCTTTAGAACCAAATACCCCTGATGATGAAAAACCAATTTTCTGCTGTCATTTTTGATGGGTTTTACTAACTTCATACTATGAAAAACATCCCAAAAACATTTAGTAATATTTCTAAAAAAATAATAACCATTTTGACGGCAAAACATGCACACATTCTCCAAGAGTAGACATAATTTTCGATCAGTACTTTTCGCCGTCTATTAAAGATTATGAACGAAGCCAACGCCACGCAGTACGCAACATTCAATATTTAATTACTGGCCCAGAACAAGTCAGACCAGTTGATTTCATTAAAGAACTACGCAACATAGAATTTAAAAAAGCTTTTGTAAAATTCTTAATTGCACACTGGAGTACAAATGAAATGGCTGAGTACATTGGAAATACCATAATGAATTTGAATTACAAAGAATTTAATGTTTATAGTGTTCATAACAATTGTGTTATCTCCAATATCAATCATAGTTTATCGTGCCAGGATCATAAAGAAGCTGATAAAAAATAGTATATCATATATGTCAAATGGATAACTATATATAATATATTACGTTTTAATTAAAGCGTCCGACACAGACATTTTAATAATAGTGCTTGGAAACATGGACCACCATTGCAACAATCATTTAAAAATTATATGGAATATGGTAAGACGAATTTGAAAAAATGGATTGATATCTCTCAGTTACACATAAAATTAGGACCCCTTTAATGCCAAAGTTTACCTGGTTTTCACGCTTTAACCGGATGTGATTTAAATCCATGTTTTTAAAGAAGAGGAAAAAAAACCTTATCGATTATTACAACAAAATATTCTATTTCAAAACGCATTTGAAGCATTAGGAAATGCTTAAATAATAGAGGGTGTTTAGGCCAACAGATTGGCAACCCTTTTTTAATCTCATTTTGATAAAATCTAAGAGAATTAGAAAGAGAAGCCTTCACAGACAGAGACCGCTCCTATTTACCTTTCCAATCAACTTTTAGTATTTATTTCTAACTTTAAAACAACTGAACTTGAACTCTCAGTTTGTGTTCACCATCCAAGCATTCAGGTAATAAGGCGCTCCTTCGCTAAAACACTTAAACTCTTGGCTTTGTCTAATACTTGGTTTTTTTTCGTCTTTCTTTGGTGAATTTGATTGATGCTCTGCACAAGTAAAATTCAATTACACTATTTCCTTACAGTCCACTTTCCTCCAGAAGAAAAACAGAGACAAAAGATATGGTTTCTCCAATACTTGAAAATTTCGTATGTAAAATGTACGGGATGAAATCTGCAAAATGAAGCACGGTATGAAAAATTTGTAGCCACATTTGAAGCAAGTGATACTGATGTGTTCATGAAAAAAAATTTTACCTATAATTCCTCAAATTTACCTCCATGCCAACGGGAACTGCAACAACAGTTATTACGATCTTTATATATTACAAATATCTGGCGACATAATCACTTAAAAGTACCTACGGTTCTTAAACGTGAAGATAATGGTTCTAGCTTTGTCGATGGAAACTATGTTTTAAATTGGTTTGAGGGGGATACAGTTCCTTCATCTATCTGCGAAATGTTTTTGCAAAAGCCTACTGATACTGCTAAGATTGAGTCAAGTGAAGCTAAAGAACACATCGGAGGTAGTACACAACTTTTTTGTCTTAAAAAGATATACAGAATTCTATATAATTGAGCGTAATTGCCTAGACAGACGTAAGCAGATAATCGCGATTATCTGCTTACGTCTGTGTAGGCTATAAGATTCGAAATGTTATTATTGATGTTGTTGAGGTGAGGGAGAGTAAGAAAGGCACGTACCTGTGTTTTCCGGGCTGCGCTGGCTGCTGAGAAGACTGTGCTGGTAGATTTGGAGAGCGGAGATTTAATCTGTCGATTACGCGGCGCGAATGGGGTTTTATGCGGTCTTAGAGATTTTATTCTCGAGAAAAAAAAAACACATAAACACTTGCCTTCTTGGCGATTTCTAATTAAAATTAAATTAGTTCACTGTTCCTTTCTTTTTTTTTTACTTTATTTATCTATTTTTTTTTTTTCACTTAACTTCTACGTTTCTATGCTTTTTTTTGTTTTGGTTTTTTTAAACTTTCGGTTGAATTTATTCGAAAATATTCGAAGGTGCGGAACGGCGATGCGCGCGTTAGCAGAAGCGACCAAAAAAAGACGTGCCTCGCCGTCGCTGGAGTTCGAGCTGTCGAACCAGAGAGATATCAAAGTTTCGTTAAGTTGTTTTGAATAAGGGCTCCTCTCCATAGCGGCTACGGCTACGTCGAAAAACGGAAATACTGCCCGCCTTGCGCTGCGCAATAAATATTTCCTGCTTCCTCTCTCGGCTCAGCAGGCAGTCGCGGACTTCCTGCAGCATCTCATGGACTCGGGCTCTCTCGGCTGCCGGGAGCGTATGCAGGTTCCCGTCGCTTGGTGGAGGCAGGAGCGACCTTGAGCAGCGGACGGGCAAGGGGGCAAAATGAAAGCAAAAGGGAGGGTGTTGCAAAAATTTTAGAAACGACGGTGAGCGGTGACGCGCCGATGATGATACGCGGAGCGTATCAGAAAGCGAAGGTGACGTCAGTGGCTCCTCCGCTCCCCTGATGAAAGCGGAAAGCTCTCCTCCTGGATCAAAAGGCTTGGGAACATGATTCACAACTTCTTGCCCCGAAATGGCTTCGAACAGCTTGTAGAGCAGCTGTTTATTGAAAGAGTCTAGGATGCGATACGTCGTTCGGTGATGAACTTCTTCGCTGTAGAGATTCCTCGTGGTAGCGGGTGGACAATTGGGAAATTCCTCTTGTTCCCGGAATGATTTGAGCAACTCGTGAAGTAGCTCATGATTGCCTCCGGAGGAGACTGGCGTCGTAAACGCTTCGATGGTTTTGCTGGCGCTGGGCCCACTCAACGGCTATCCAAATACAAAATTTGGCTGCCTCCGATATTTATTGTGACTCCAGAATATAACGATGTAGGCAGCACACAGGAGCCGAAGATCGTATCGATTCGGCCAGGATTCATAAAATTCGGATCGGCGAGCTCAAGCAATGAGATGTGTCTAGGATCCTGATTGGAGTCCTTTTTGGCTGGAAGACGGTTTGTCAAGTTTGGAAGTAGAACGGCGTCGATCTCATGCTTGCACGCGGAGCGTGGCGAGGCGCGAGTGAGCGTGCACTTCATTTTCACTACTCGAGTGCATTATTTGTGCGATGTTGGTAATTTCAACTGCAGCTGTAATTGCTCAGTCATAACTGTCCTTTGCGAGTCCTGATCCAAGAGTGAGATATGTGCTTTGGCCGTGGGCAAAAGCACCTGATTTTGCCTGTCGGAGACGTGTGCCGGTGACGTGGGGGGTATGCTCACGGAATTCGAAGTCTTCGGTTGCGCAAAAATATGCGCCGGTTGGCTCGTCGGTGACGGGCCCATCTCCGGGGGAGATGTCAATCGGGGTGAAGAAACTTGGCCATCCGGTGTTGCAGTAGCATTTGGAAAATGCAGCAAGGGATGATGCCGTTGTTGGCACTGCGCGCAGCGAAAGGTACTTTTGCACTTTGCCTTTAGATGGCCGGCCGAGAGACAGTTTATACATCGATTATTCTGCGAAACAGCTTGAACAGGTTCGTCGACCGACATCTGAAGAAATTGATCACAGTGACGCAGAGGATGGTTGCCGCTACATAAAATACACGGTTCCGCAGTTCGATCTTGAGTAAGAGACTCGTGTTTTGAAGAATCCATTTGGTTGAAGGCTGCCGTTGGAGATTTAAATTGTGTGGATTTGGAATAGCCCTCAGGAACTTCACAGCGGCGTTTGATGACAGCATTCATTTTTTCCCAGGCCGGAGGCTCTTGATTTGAAGAACACGATTGCGTTGGAGGAGCATGTTTTTTTTCGCATAGCATATTGCTGAGTTGTGCCCGGGCTATAACTTGCAACTGTTGGCATTCGTCCAAAGCTATCCGAGCATGTGCGACGACTCCAACACCCCATTCACCTCTTTCACAAGCTACACTGACGGCATTGTGGACGCGTTGCCAAGCGGTTTTGATGTCATCCGTCACGAGCTCCAACAGCGACTCCGTCGAAGTCACTGGATCACAATCAGCTGCATAAAGGCACAGGCCTTTGAGATCCTCCAGCTCGAAATTGAAATTCCAATTGCATGCCATGGTGATCGTTAAAAATTTAGAATTCACTTTTCGCAATCGATGTAATTTTTTCGACTCCGTAAGAGTCGAGGTTGAACAAATTTTCGGTCAGTGCCTGTCGTAGCGCACTGCAAATATAGAAATTCACCTTCGCAACACCCCGCACTCCTCCTGCAACCCCAAACTGTGGTATGATGAGAAATCAAATCGATTCAATAAATTCATCAATATTAAAATTCGAATAATTTATTTGTTCGGAAAAACACAGCATAAAAATTTCAAACTCCCTGCGTGACCGACTTCTTTACGCACTGATAGCAGCGCACCAATATCGACGCATATACCTATGTGCTGTTGTCTGCACGTCTGCGTTACCGACCGTCAAACGGCGGCGCTCACATACAACGTGCTTGTGCTTGGAAACTCTTTCCTTCTTGTTTCGAGCGTGCGCGCTTGATCGATATATGTTCGATGTTCGATCGCTACTGCTCAAGAGATTGGTCGCAACTTTCGACACACTGTGGCGAAGCTGACCTACGCAATAAATAGGACGAAGTGCTTTTCACGATGCACATATGTATATATGTATGTAGGTGTGTCAGCTCGCATGCACGGGCGCTTGCTATGGACAATTGCGCGGTGTTCTTTGTTAAAAACCACAACGAAACTCTCACGAAGAAAGAGCGACTAAAGCAACAAAAAACGTTTTCGCAAAGCCCTTCAGAGAGCCAAAAAGGGAAGAAAAATAATTCGCTCGTCGGCCTACTCTCTCTCTCTCTCTGTCTCTTCGTTCTCAAATGAAGGGAACGAGAAGCCGACAAATAGACAACGAGTCGTCAGACCGCTAGGTTGTTGTTGTTATATTCGCCCTGCACTAGACCACCGTTTACGCCAAACGGCAACGGGTACGCTAGCAATATGAAACCCTGAAGTCGAGGGGAAAGGGGGGATCGTCCACGCTTCTATTGCGTGATCTGCTGCACGCGCTCTGACCGTTAGTCCGTTCCCTTGAAATTGTACCAGGGCGAATGAAGGTCAGGGCGTGATGCACGTGGCTCACCTTCTTACTTCCTACAAAGATTGGTCCACCGGAGCCGATTCCAGGCTCCTGGCACGGGATCGCCAAATGTTGAGGTGAGGGAGAGTAAGAAAGGCACGTACCTGTGTTTTCCGGGCTGCGCTGGCTGCTGAGAAGACTGTGCTGGTAGATTTAGAGAGCGAAGATTTAATCTGTCGATTACGCGGCGCGAATGGGGTTTTATGCGGTCTTAGAGATTTTATTCTCGAGAAAAAAAAAACATACATAAGCACTTGGCTTCTTGGCGATTTCTAATTAAAATTAAATTAGTTCACTGTTCCTTTCTTTTTTTTTGCTTTATTTATTTATTTTTTTTTTCACTTAACTTCTACGTTTCTATGCTTTTTTTTGTTTTGGTTTTTTTAAACTTTCGGTTGAATTTATTCGAAAATATTAGGAGGTGCGGAACGGCGATGCGCGCGTTAGCAGAGGCGACCAAAACAGACGTGCCTCGCCGTCGCTGGAGTTCGAGCTGTTGAACCAGAGAGAGATCAAAGTTTCGTTAAGTTGATTCGCATAAGGGCTCGTCTCCATAGCGGCTACGGCTACCGCGAAAAACGGACAGATGTATTTAAAACATTTTTTGTTTTCAGATGATGAAATCAGTTATGGTAAAGAAATTAATAGTGACATATCTGATGACGATGACGAATGATTTTAAAACTTATTTATATTTTATTAAAATCCAGAAAAAATATGTTACCCATAATTTTAATTTTTACCTATATTATAATGCAATTCACAGCTCATGCTTATTTAAACTTTAATGTGTTAAAGCTGTCAAACTGCTTGAAAAATAACAAATAAGCATATGCCCTAATGAATTTTGCATCAATGATAGAGTTTTCATACGCTACACTATGCTACGCTACGCTCTACTCGCACTCGAATAGCATCTTTGCCCTCACCTGTCAAGGATTTATGCTATCCAGAGCCGCCGGTCATTTTACCTACCTTCTTAAAATCGCTTTGACAAACATAAATATAAATTTCAACTTTACAGAATAAAGTTTATTTCAATTTATACACTACACACCTTTCGGATAACCTGGCAGGTACTTGTGCTCATCAAAAACGCCTGTAAATTTTTTTTTTTAACTTCCCAACGAGTGAACAAAATATAATAGTATAAAAATTTCAAGCTTACGGGAAAATGTTTATTTTTGTTTTTTTTTACGTTTTCAAAAATATAGGGGGTGGTGACCTGCAGGGCTGATGCCTGTCAGGCGATGGTCACCTTACTCAGTATGCTATAAATCATCACTAAAATAATTTCTAGCCTTACAGAAATTCCGTAACACGGATGGTCCACTAGCTCTTGGTCTATGTGGTGTGTGAGCACAAGGTTATGACGAAGTAGGTAGACCACAATAGAAACGTTTTGTGCATGAAACGATTCACGAAGTTAACAGAGTTGTGATAAGATGCACGATGTCAACAGATACACTTCATATCCAGTATTATATATTGAGATAAAAAAGCAAACGATTTTCCAAAGCCAGTTTTAACATCACGGCGCATCCTAGGCCATGTATTAGGAGTAGATAGGTCTCGTATATAAGCACCGTGCTGTGCACATCATTCGTTGTGCTAAGCACGTGTTCGAGCACCTCCTGTACACAATTCCGGCTGGGTTACTATGCGATCGCTCCGATGCAGCAAGACCGAAAGAGCTTTTACGATTATTTTTCAACCCTCGCACAAGTGAAATTTTGCACAACAAAGTATGAATGAAAAAGTTATTATTTTACGAAACCTGAATTTTTAATTCTTCGTGCAACATTTCTCTACATACTAATGCAAGAATCTATAATAAATAATAAAAGTTAAAAGAAATATTCGGATATAAAAATAAATAAAAAGTTGTAGAATAGCATGGAAAACATCAACATGCCACGCTCTCTTTTATATATTTCGTCATTTTCCCTCTCTGAGAGAATGCTTCAAAATAGCGGTACCCGAAATGGCGCTATCTTGTTTTCTGGTATCATGCCATATAGCTACCGAAATAAAAATCCTTCAGCATGACGGACTAAAAATGAATTGAGAGCTTTTCGAAACAGCCATGTTGATGCCTGTTTTATGTTGTTGTGATAAGAACTTAGGATTTAATGATATAAGCAAAGAACTTACACAAAATAAAGCTCCATGCGCTTTATATCTTCATTTCCCTCCACCTTGGAACTGTGTAGCAACTGTCTAAATGACTCGTAAATAGCGGGATCAAAAAACGCCATGTCATGGAACTTTACTTTCCGGCCAAGAATGTATTTCAAAACGTGTCTTTGCAGGCAAAGTGGCAATAGTTCATTTTGCTGGAGACATATTCCCATTAACCTTAAAAAAAAAAAATTTTAGGTTTATATTTAAAAAAAAAACTACCTGATTAGCACCTTCCGATGTTTCTGAACGCATTCAATCTCTCAAATGTTCCATATCCTTGCCTGGGGGAGTAAAATCCTCTTTTACCAGGAGAGTAAAACAATGGTTCATTGTCATCAACTTGACAGTGCTCCAACAAAACTACTGGGACTAATTTTTTTAATTGAGTTCCACAGCTGCTTGAGGCATCAGTATTTTGCTTAGAGTCAATTATTTCTAGGGCTTCATTTACTCTTTGTCTGAGCATATCATCTGAAGAGAGGATTGACAGAAGCTGTGTTGTCGGTAATTCTAATATCATTCCAGTTATTTTCTGAGCATACTCAGGACTTATGGCATAAACCTACAAATAAAAAACTATAAGTTAGCATGCAGAATGTAAGATTGTATTCTGAAGTAACACATTTATTACTTAATTTATTTATATATATATATATATATTTGTATATTTTATCATCTATACCCAAGGTTTATACTTGTCGACAACCTTGCACCGAATTCCATAAAGTAGGCGACAACTCAATTAAATCAATAAAGTTAGATTTTATTATGCTTGTCAAGAGTTATTCTATTTTTGTGACCAGCACTGCATACTTCATTTAAATCTTCTATTCTTGTGACCGGCACTGTTGATACTTGCATCGCGTTGACTTAAATTCCATAAACATTCTTTCTCAAACCACACGTTCCGTTTATTCAGCGGTTCCCATAAAATCATTTGACTCCCTTAAATATATCTCGGCTTACCAACGGCTTTTGCGACGTTGTTTGTCTTTCCATGATCGCAATGCTTATCAACAGCTCACTACCTACATATAAAATGTATCCAAGAGTCACGTTATGCAGCGTTGGCTGATTTAGCCGCCTTTCTCTCTTTCTCAGAAAGCTAGGCTAAGGTTCGTAAAGATAAGCTTCTTTGTTATAATTCATGAAATAAACATGCATTCGAAATCAGACGTCGAACAAGTGCGGTCTTATTAAACGGTCTTATTAAATGGCGATCCTAAGCCAGTGAATCAAAGAAAATTTGAAAAAAAAGGACAAAGTGAAAAGGGGAAATAAAAGTATTTCTAACTCCTTTTGCTTTAACAATATGAAAAAAAAAAAACCCGGAGCGGTTCAGTATTTTTCAGATAAAAGTGGTTGGCCGCCTTTCGAATAATTGCGGTAAAATTCGCCACGCGCGTCCTACTTGACTTATATGACATTCTTGTTGGGAATTTTAACGTCAAGAATTACCCATTTCAAAAAGCAAAAACAAAAACAAACATTGTGAAATTTATACTTGTAAACTTAAAGTGAATTGGCAAAAAAAAACAAACACGCAAATTCACCAAACAATAATAAAAAAAAAAAAACTCTTCAAAGATTTAAAAATAAGATTCCGCCTCAGCAGTAACAATTTTTTTCATTGTGAAAACGGAAACATTAGTCAAAATGACACTTCACAAATAAAATTCGTGAATTTCAAATACCTCCAATTAAAATCATCTTTACCAAAATTTAATAAAACAAAATACTAGGAAGAGTGTCTCACGCCTAGAGACCCAACACCCCCAAAATCCTGGTATGGGGCAGCATCGTCAGCGGCATCATCATCAGCATCATCAGCAGCATCAAAAGCAGTATCATTGGCACCAGATAAGCTACAATTTTATACCACTCGTTTAATCAATTTTGTTTTATATTCTGCTCTCTCGTCTCCATATAAATTTATTTCACCTAACTATGATAATTACAAATATTATTTCATTAATTTTAATTTTAATTATTTTGATAACTTCTGCACCTACACAACAAAGTTCGCTTTTACCAACTTTTAACATTACAATTAATAATTTTTTTTTGAAATCAATGTCATGCCAAATTAAATAAAAACAAACTGAAAAAAAGAAAAAAAAAATTTCCTTCAACTCAATTAAACAAAACAAGAAAAAAAATTTGATTAAAAGATTGTGACCGTTTTGATTTTTCTACGAGGCCCAGATATTTGTTTTCCGTTTATTTCTCTTCAATACTGACTCAATCGTTTCAAATACTCGTCAGTGTCATGGGTAAAACGGAATCAAAAGTTGCTGATAATAATGGCAACATACATTATTAACGAAATCGAAATAATCGAAACGCCTAAAACAACAAATATTTTATTAATTTTGATAGCTATCATTTTGATAGTGAAGTCCATGTATAAACTTTACCAATGGCACAGAAGCGGCATCAAGAAAAAGTATTTGAGGCAAGCTGCGTCAGTCGATCAAATATAGCATGTGGAACATTATATCGACTAAATTAACCACACAGAGACAAATTTTCCTCAGATCTTATAAATGTCTCACTCCTGATCGTACGATAAAAAAGGATACAGTAGTGAAACACCTCACTACACTTTATTAAAGCCTAGAATGTGTTAGATGCATAGTAAATGTATATAAAGGCAGATTGGCAAAGAAACATGAGCAGGAAGCTTTAAACATTTTTAATGACCTGAGGGAAAAGCTTATAAAAATTTTAACAAAGTTCGGTATAGAAAATAATACAGCACAATCTTTCCAAAACCCAATACTAATTGACTTCTCGAAATTAAACTTTGAAAAGCCAGAAGAAAACCCTGACCAATTTGAAGCTGAAAGTGAGTACAAAGACATCGAAATGCCCCAAACAGTGATCGAATTTTTAGGAAACGCCGCCAAGCTACTCCCTGAGTTTGACGGTCGTCCAGAACATCTCCAAAGCTTTTTGGACGCCCTAATATTGGTTAAATCAATAACTGAAACTCATGAGCTAGTGGCAATTAATCTGATAAAAACTTAGTTAAAAGGATCTAATTTCAAACGAAACCACGATCCAAGAAATAATTTCCAAGCTCAAATCCTCAATAAAAAAAGAATCTGTCGAGGTATTGAATGCAAAAATTATGAATATCAAGCAAGGTGGAAAGTCAGCGAATGATTATAGTAAAGAGATTGAAAATCTCACCAAATCTTTAGAAAACGCATATATAACTGATGGTTTACCACTGTCAGTAGCGAGCAAATATGCGACTCAGACAGCGGTCAAGACCATCACTAAGAATTGTAATAATGATAAAGTAAAACTAGTGATGGAGGCCGGGAATTTTAATGACATGAATGAAGCCATTTCTTAATTTGTTAATAGCTTTACGGAATCGTCCGTGCAAAGTTCAATTATGTTCGTAAATAACCGGGGCAATAGGAGAACCCAATGGAATTCAAGAGGCAGAGGAAGGTCAAATTTTGCTAATCGGGGTAACTTTCGAGATCGTGGTAACTATAGGGGCACGACTGGATGGCAACAAAGAAGTTACGGGAACTCTAATGACCGTAACAACCAATATTATTCATATACAAATTCAAATAGAGGCAGACCCGAAAATCGCAATATGCGACCAATTGAAACGGCCTCGGGAAACGAATCAGCCCCTCAGGCTAAGCACCTGGGGAATTTAAACTAAACAAACCCGCTAATATCTTAAATTTAAGCCTGAACTTTGGCAATTTTGTGGTCCTGGAGACATCATTAAATGACTCTAGTGGCACATTTTTGCTGGATACCGGGTCCGACATTTCAATTCTCAAGAACAAATTTATTAAAAAAAATCAAATTTTAAATCCAAATATAACATTTAAACTTACAGGCATCGGTGACGGTATCCTATCCACAAAAGGATCCATGTAGAAAGTCTCGTTTTTTTTTTTTTTTGAAAGAAGTTCTATAGTGCATACCTTTCAAATAGTTGAAAATTCTTTCCCAATACCTTACGACGGAATAATTGGATTGACCAAACAAATTGGCTTCAAATTAGACCAAATTTTTCTCATGAAGAATTTATTGAAATATTAGACGCACCAACGTCGAATTCAGTGTATCTTCCCGCAAGATCTGAAGTAATCAGAAAAATACAAATTGAATCATCTGAAAAAGAACTTCTTGTTCCAAATCAAGAAATTAGTCCAGGTATTTACGTTGCTAACACAATCATAGATTCAAATAAACCTTTCATTAAAATTTAAAATTCCACTGACGAAACTGTATTTCAAAGTGTTTCTCATGTCTAGATCTTATTTCTGGTTTTCACCAAATACCATTAGATGAAAATTCCAGAGACATAATATCTTTTTCCAGTAATAATGGTTCATTCAGATTCAAAGATTGCCATATGGCTTGAAAACAGCACCCAACTCCTTTCAAGGAATGATATTGCTAGAATTTGCAGGCCTGAGCCCCAATAGAGCATTCGTGTATACACCGTGGCGACGAATAAGTGTTACCATTTTTTAAAGCTTTCCTGTTCCGATACCAAAAGATCTAGAACTGAAAACGATTTATCGATATATACCTTACATCAATAGCTACCGCGTGGGCTTATTAATTAATAGAATCAGTGAGTGCAAAAACTTTCAGAAGCATGGACGCCAAACGCGAGTTAATTATAAAGCTACATCTTGAAGGAGCAAAACCAAGTGAGATTGTTCGAAAGTTGGAAACCCTGAAAGTCAACAAAATGTTTGTCTACCGTACTATCGACGCTTCAAGAAAACTGGGAGCTTTTCAGATTGCAAAAAAAGTTGGACTAAATGCACCGTTAGAACTCCAGAAATGGTGAAGAAGGTCCGTGAGCGAATTCGACGAAATTGCGCTATTTCGGCCAGAAAGATTGCCAGAGACATGGGTGTGTGCCATAAAACCATCCAAAACGTCATTAAAAAAAATTTGAAGATGAAGGCATATAAAAAAAAGAGAATTCATGGCCTAACGGAGAACCAGAAAGTCATGAGAGTGCAAAGAAGTGGCGAACTCCTTAGACGACACGCGAACTGCGAAAATTTTTTCGGACGAAAAACTGTTTTTGTTGCAAGACAGTCATAACGTCCAGAATGATCGCGTATATGCAGCAACCATGGCTGATATTCCCACTGACAAAAAAGCTATTGAACGGTTTCAGAATGTTTCGTCTGTTATGGTATGGGGGGCGATTTCAGCGAAAGGGAAGCTTCCACTCATTTCATTGAAAAGGGAGTAAAAATCAACGCGAACTACTACTTGGAAGAGGTTTTAAAAAAGCATTTGCTACCACACGCTAAGGAGCTATTTGGTGATGAGCGATTTTTGCTTCCAACAAGATTCCGCTCCTGCACACAAGGCTAAAATTGTTCAGAGCTGTGCCGAAAGGAACTTCCATGTTTCATTTCATCGGATGAATGGCCGTCTTCATCTCGGATCTTAACCCATTGGATTATTTCATATGGGGTTTCATGATGGACAAAATTAAGAATGTTAAACACCTAAAACTTGAACAATTCAAGCGACGCTTAACAAAGATATGGGACGAAATACCTGAAGAACACGTGCGTGCGGCCTGCACCTCCTTCACAGAGCGTTTACGGCTGGTTAAAAAAAATAAAGGCGAACGATTTGAAATAAATAATTAAAAACAAATGAAAATAGTTTCTAAAACTCAAATAGTACATTTTTATTTCGAAACCAACAGCAGTTTTTTTAATTCTTAGTCAAACATTAGTAACAGTTATTCGTCGCCACGGTGTATAGATGACTTAATTGTTATTGGATGCTCAGAATCTCATATGATTGAAAAACTTAAATCCATTTTCGATATTTGCAGAAAAACCAATTTGAAACTTCATCCTGAAAAGTGCAACTTTTTCAGTCCAGAAGTCACATTTCTAGGACACAAATGCACTAATAAAGGAATATTACCAGACAGCACAAAATATGAAAAAATTCTGAGTTATCCTACACCAACTGATGCGGATGAAGCCCGAAGATTTGTGGCATTTGTTAACTATTACCGACGCTTTATTCCCAATTTCGCCAAACATTCCATACACATTACAAGACTAACAAGAAACAAGTAAGAAAGCTAAAGTCGGTCAAGCCCGACTTTGAAATACCCAGCGTCCCGACATTATGAGCGCACTATATTTTGCTTCTCTATTTGTGGGCGTGGCAGTGGGAGGGCAAAATAAATTATTTTCCTACACCTTTCATTCGCCTTGGTCAACCTGTTGCGAATTGTAAGCTTCTACGCCTTTTACTTAGGAAGTTACGAAAAATCTTCATTTGTGGGCGTGGCAGAGGGTGGGCCAATTAAAATTTTTTCCTACACCTTTTGTTTACGCCACACGGTACCGTCTAAACAAGGCCATTTCGCCGAGAGTTATCGTCTTACCAAATACTCTTGACATTTTATACGTACTCGGTACGAAGTGTTCGTTCTTCTCTATCATGCAAATTAAGCAGCCAACTTAAGAAAGAAGAAGCAAAAAGCCGACAGAAAGGAAAAAGAGAGATCACGTCGCACTACGAAGAACATCGTTATCTATAATATAAAACTTATCAGACAACCATCGGTATACCTTTATACCTATCAGTAATTTTTAAAATCCGCTCCGGTCCTACGAACGTAGGAGCAACCTTTCAACATATTTTTATACACACCACGTTCACGCGGCGTTGCGAATTTATTAGCAAGGAATCCACTTGGCAGCGAGGAATCTCCTGTTGTACATATCCTCATCTCATCATTATATAATAAAAAGGAATAAGGCAGAGGAGCCTTCTTTTAGTTGACCCAACACCAACTGGCTTTCTTCAATTCCGATCGATAAGGGCAGAGGCAAAAGTAAGGGAAGGGACGCAAGTAAGTTATCCTCTCTTTACTCTTGAAGTCGCAAGCAGAGCTTATTTCTCCATATACATTAATGGTCCTTCGAGCCGGATTATCCGGTGCTCAACGAGAAATAACCTCACTATATAGAGTTCTATACTCTGGCGATCACGCCTTTGCTTCAACATTGATTTACTTAATTCGTGCAATCATATATGTGTGCGCGCTCTAACGGTTTTTCAACATAACCTCGTTGCATCGACGCATATTTTTAGAACACGCGTTTTCGATTTTCTTTTTCGCTACATTCGTATATATGTATATCAATTATATGTATATGCGCTCATACTAATTTAAACAACCAACGACACATACATATATTTTCGAATACGCTTATTCCTTTTTTTTACTCGTTGAATTCGTGCGAACTAATACGGAATATCTGTGCATATATAAATATATATGTTCACACTCAACTAGCGTGTATTTTAAAGAGGAATTGCGGAGTTTGGTTGTTTAAATATTAACACGAAGGCACTCATTGAAAAAAAAAAAAAAATTTTTTTCGAATTTATTTAACTTTGCCAACGTGTCTCATTGCAGCTTAAATTCTTAGAATTTAACTTCGTATTAAATTTGTTACACATCCTGGCGGATACATCGGTGTGACCTCTGCCAAGGTGTCTCAATTTCTCTTTTAAAAAAAAAAAAAAAAATTAATGCAATCGCGCCAAAGTATTCGAACGTCAAGTAAATAATTTTTGACATTATTTGGTGCTCTCATTCACGTTTTTGGTTGCATTCACGGTGGTGTCTCACAATAATTATTAATTTTACACCACTGTGCTCATCATCTAGTGTCGAACTCAGTGAGCATTGTTGCAAGAGTTCCTCGTTTCTAAAGCAGGGTGCCTCATTCAACAATTTCTTTGCACCTTGTTCATTTTACCGATAACTGGGCTTATAAATATCTCAAAATAAACGTTTTTTTTTCAAAAATCTGTTACTTCTTTTCACTGTGTTCGTACTCGGTGGCATATGAATTGCAATAATATTTTATCCATTTTTGATCCAGCAATGTCCCTCTTAGAACCATTCATTCGGGCGGCGGACAATCTAGTTGATTTTGAAGCCTCATTCAATGAAACTAATTTCAGTAATCATACCATATATTCAATTGATATACAAAAGGAAGAGATCAAAACGCTTTGGTCAGAAGTTCGGAGCACTTATAATGCGTGCTTAGCGGAACTTAAAGATCCAACAAAAGGATCACCGGAGGACATCGCAACGGTCAAATCCAAATATAGTAGCACATACAACACGTATGTGCGATGTCATTCAAAGATTAATGAAATAAATGCTTCTCTCTCTTTGCCAGAGTTGACTACTTCTGACATTCCTGTTCATGAACCTACTATTTCGAATATTCGATTGCCACCATGTGACACTGAAGTCTTTAAGGGAGATTATCAGAGTTGGCCCACCTTTCGAGATCTTTTTACGGCCGTGTATATCCGTAACTCAAGGCTGAGTCCAGTTGAAAAACTTTTTCATTTGTTACAGAAAACGAGTTCTGAAGCGAAGGAAATCGTTCAAAAGTCTCCTTTGACAAACGATGGATTTCAGCAAGCGTGGCAGAATCTCAAAGATCGATATGAAAATCGACGCGTGCTTATTAATAGTCAGCTGAAAATTCTTAATAATTTAACTCCTGTCAAAAGCGAATCTGGAGAAAAAATCAAGGAACTCCAACGCACAGTTAACAATTGTCGCTCTGTTCTCGTTCAGCAGGGGATTGATATTGATAGTTGGGACGCTAATTTTGTTTTTCTTTGTTCATCTCAGTTGCCAGGAATAACTCTTTCAATGTGGGAACAGTCGATTGATTCCAAATCAGAGATAGTTAAATGGGAAGTTTTGGACAATTTTCTCACGCAAAGATTCCAATCGCTTGAATCCATTCAAGACCTCAAAGGTACCTCTTCTGACGCAAAAAAGGCAAATGTTCCAACGGGGAAGCCCAAATCGCAACAATCGTTTCATACAAACGTTTCCACCACGACAGCAGACTGTAAAATGTGTGACGGAAAGCACTCAATACGTATTTGTCCTAAATTTTTAGAATTGAGCATCAACGATCGCATAACGACTATCAAGCGCTTACATCTTTGCACAAACTGTTTAGCAGCGTCGCATGCTACAAGGGATTGCAAAAGTAAACATAATTGTTTCCGTTGCAAAAAACGACACAATACATTGCTTCATCTTGAGGTGGCCGAAGCCCCAAAGCCGTCTCAAGCTTCGGCGTTGAATTCTTCGAATATCAGAGGACCTAGCCAATCCAGTCCACCAACGACTCCATTAGCGAATTCGACTCAAATTCAAGCATCATGTAACAACTTCGTTGTAACACATGATCAATCCTGTTATTTCAATCAGGCGGAAAGTGTCCTTTTAGGAACAGCTATGGTGGAAGTTTGCATTGGCGGGTCAACTTATATGGCACGAGCATTAATTGATTCAGGTTCGGAAGGGACCTTCATCTCTGAAAGATTTCAAAATACCCTTAAAATTCCAACTTTCTCCCTTCAAGCTAATATTTCCGGCTTAAATGGCGTAATTTCCGCCCAAAGTACCAAAGGATGTAATTTCATGCTTCGATCGATGGTCAACGACACCTTTAAAATTCCCGTTACTGCGTTAATCGTGCCTGGATTGACAGCCAATTTACCAAGGTTTTCCTTTAGCCCATTGTTGTACGAAAAGCTTCCAAATTTCCAGTTAGCAGATCCTAATTTTAATAAAAGCTCTCAAGTAGACATTTTGTTAGGAGGCGATATTTATCCCTTAATCATCTTTGAGGGAATCAAGCGCAACTTTATGGGCTCACTTATCGCTCAAGAAACTGCCTTTGGATGGATCCTCACAGGACCCATACCAAACGCTTCTTTACAACAGCCTCGTTCCATTGTTTCGTATTTCAATGGAGTTTCTTTGAGTGAACAGCTAGCCAAGTTTTGGGAGATTGAGGACCTGCCGGCATCGCGACGATTAACTGATGCTGACGACTTTTGCGAAAAATTCTATACTGAAACTACTTGTAGAAATAGCGATGGACGATACATTGTACGTTTGCCATTTAAATCCGACTTTCCGAACGAACTATCATTGGGACAATCACGCAGTTCAGCTATATGTCAGTTCCTACGGCTTGAAACGAGACTTAGTCGTCAGCCCGAGCTTAAGAAAGATTATGATGCCGTATTGAGCGAATATATCGATCTCAATCACATGCAACTGACCAGTTCTCGAGCGAACCCGAATCCACCAAATAGCGAATACTATTTGCCGCATCATGCGGTGGTTAAGGAAGAGAGCCTTTCCACAAAACTGCGAGTTGTTTTTAATGCATCCCACCCAACATCGAGTGGGCTTAGTCTAAATGACGTTTTACACATTGGTCCGTCCTTACAAAATGACTTAACGTTACTCATATCCAAATGGCGATTTTTTAAATATGTTTTCAATGCCGATATTACGAAAATGTATCGACAAATTTTAATCCATCCTGATCACACCTCCTTTCAGCGGATAATTTTTCGAACTGCACCTGATTCACCCTTACAAGATTTCGA
This sequence comes from Chlorops oryzae, assembly GCA_020466095.1. NCBI lineage: Eukaryota > Metazoa > Arthropoda > Insecta > Diptera > Chloropidae > Chlorops > Chlorops oryzae. The sequence continues at coordinate 70,504,123 of CM035808.1, read as the reverse complement.
ACTCAAAACCGTCACCTTTGGGATTAATTGTGCTCCATATTTAGCCATTAGAACACTTCTACAATTGGCCTCCGATGTTGAGCTCAAATTTCCACTAGCATCTCAAATTATTCGCCACTATATGTACGTTGATGATGTTCTCGCTGGAGGACACGATATCGAGACAACTATTCAAAAGAGAAATCAATTAGCTGAGGCCCTAAGTCAAGCAGGATTCGACCTAAGGAAATGGACCTCCAATTCTAAAGATATTTTGATCGATATTCCTAATACTCAACTTTTACATTCTGATTTTCTCACTTTAGATAAAGCCAGTCAAGCCAAAACTCTAGGAATTCGCTGGAATGCCTGCACTTACCATTTTTACTTCAAGGTCGAACCGATCGTGCTCGAAAACTGTAAGACCAAAAGACAACTCTTGTCCACCATAGCGAAGTTATTTGATCCCGCCGGATGGTTGGCACCAATCATCGTTGTAGGAAAACTAATAATGCAGCAAATTTGGTTGGAAAAAACCACTTGGGATGAAACTGTTTCCGAGGCCTGTCTGTCTCAATTTCGCACGTTCACCAATAATCTTTCCCACATTCAAAACATTCAAATACCTCGCTGGCTTCACTATACTCCATCCTCCACCGTACAGATTCACGCATTCTGTGATGCATCTACTTTAGCATTCGCTACCTGTATCTACCTACGTACTAATCACAAAAATCAAATTCATTCATCCCTTCTTTATGCAAAAACTAGAGTTGCTCCAATCAAAACGATATCTCTGCCACGTTTAGAACTTTGCGGCGCGCTTTTATTGGCTTAAACAGTTTCGATTATTCAAAATCGTCTCGAAGTCAACATCGATGATATTTATTGCTGGACTGATTCGACTATCGTTTTGTCCTGGCTTAAAAAGCCTCCATGTACCTGGACGACCTTTGTGGCCAACCGTGTGTCCAAAATAATTTCCTTATTGAAGAATTCCAAATGGGGTCACGTGCGGTCTGAAGCAAATCCAGCTGATCTAGCCAGCAGAGGAACTTCTCCGCAAATACTAGCAAGGAGCGACCTATGGTGGCGGGGTCCGGATTTGATGCGGCAAGACCCAGAAGATTGGCTGTTCGCTTTATCAACCGAGCCTACCACTACAGTAGAAATGAAGCCAAACAAGTCAGTATTCACGCTTACGGTAAACTCCGAAGATATTTTGGACAGGTTTTCCTGTTTGTCGCGGGCCTATAAAGTGCTCTGCTATGTTTTTCGATTTTATTTCAAAACCCGTAAAACCGATAAGTCAAAGATTTTTTATGCTTCCATAGCTTTAACGCATAGAGAAATCCGTTTCGTAAAAAATAGATTGATTCGATTGGCTCAAGAAGCAAAATTCCAATACGATCGACAACGTCTTCTAAACAGACAAACATTATCTACCAAGAGCCATTTGCTTCCGCTCAATCCTTATGTAGATAATGAAATGATCCTACGAGCCAACGGGCGCTTAACTAGCTCAGAATCCTTATCATATAACGAGTCACATCCGATCATATTGCCCTATAATTGTCGGTTCACTAAACTGCTTGTCCAATTCACCCATCAAATTACGCTTCATGGAGGTAATTCGCTAATGTTGCGGTTGATTCGACAGGAGTTTTGGATCCCTCGGATTCGAAATCTTGTTAAGGCCATAATTCACCAATGTCAAATCTGCGTTGTTGAGCGGAAAAGAGTTCAAATTCAAATGATGTCAGCATTGCCACCTGAGCGTTGCTCCTTGTCAAGACCATTCTGTAACACCGGCATAGATTTCACGGGCCCCGTTGAAATTAGATCATTCCGTGGCCGCGGATGTCGCATCACGAAAGGGTACGTTTGTGTTTTTCTACTAAAGCTATACATTTGGAGGCCACTTCTGATCTTTCCACAGATACCTTTCTTGCAGCCTTTCATAGATTTGTTTCTCGACGAGGATGTCCTGCCAAAATCTACTCTGACAATGGCACTAATTTTGTAGGGGCCGCGAAATTGCTTCAATCTAAATATGATACATTCATTCGCTCCGTTTCAAATCTTGTAACATCGAAATATCTTCCGACTAACATCTCCTGGAATTTCATCCCACCAGGCGCGCCTCATATGGAGGGTCTGTGGGAAGCTGGAGTTAAAAGCTTCAAGCTCCATTTTCGCAAATGTGCAGGCTCTTTAAGATTTACATTTGAAGAATTGCAAACGCTTCTCGCAAGAATTGAAGCATGTTTGAACTCTCGTCCTCTAAGTCCCCAATCTTCCGATTCCAATGATCTAGCCCCTCTCACTCCGGGTAATTTTTTAGCCGGAGGACCTATTTTAGCAGTTCCTGAACCGTGCATGCTAGACTCGCCCCTTTCGTTCATTAATCGCTGGCGCAAAGTAAAAGCACTTAGTAATCAGATTTGCGAGCGCTGGAAAGCAGAATATTTATCTGAGCTTCATAAAAGGCACCGGTGGAAGTTTCCTATGGAAAATCTGAAAGTCAGTGATTTTGTAGTTATACGACAGGACAACTTGCCCACCACCGAATGGCGTTTAGGCCGCATAACGAAGGTTCATCCGGGAAAAGACCACCGAGTACGAATTGCAGATATTCAAACAGAAAAGGGGGTACTCACAAGACCAATTTCTAAGTTGGTCCTCTTACCACCATGCTAAATCAATAACGTTTTGCATCTTAAACAGTACTATATTTCCTCGTCTTATTTTTATTAGTTCGACTACGTGATGGGAAAATCCAAGCGCCAAAATCAATATGCCTGTCGAGTGTGCTCGCAGCATCATCCACTTGCTCGTTGCTTTAAGTTCAGGGCTATGAACGTTCTATCCCGTTTGAGGACCGTCGCCTTGAAGAAATATTGCTCCAACTGCCTCGCTCATTCACACACTACCAAAAACTGTATCAGCTCAAAGTCTTGCGCATACTGTGGCCAAGATCACCATTCGCTCTTGCATTCTCATGAGAGGGTGTCGAAGCCACGGAAAGAATTCGGGTCTCAGGTAGCTCCGCCAAGTTTCGTACCTGCTCGAATCATTACGCTGATCCCCACCGCCAGAATTCATCTAAGTTGCAATGGAAGCTTCCGTACCGTACGCGCTATAATTGATTCATGCAGCGAACGAAGCCTAATCGCCGAAAAGTTAGTCCAGGAGCTCGAACTGCCTTCCTACGTCGCAGGTTCAGAGCGGTGGTGTACGGTAGTGTTGTTGGCGCGTCACGATTCCGCAGCATATATGGAGGCCTCTCTTAAGGTGACCAAAATTTTCTATTCCACGCCCGAGGAGTCTCTTAGCCCTGCTATAGCAGAACCATTTTCAAACATCGTCTTAGCAGACAACCAATTTTATAAACGTTCCTCTTGCGAGTTGGTACTAGCGGGAGATCTCTATCCTAAAATATACCGCGTTGGGACTCTTCCAATGAGTCGAGGAATAATGGCTCAAAACTCCATGTTGGGATACGTCCTATCTGGACCTACGCAACTCTAATTTTTTTGAAATTTTTAATTTTTATTCACTTTGTATATTTTTCATTTGAACACTTGTAAACTTGCTGCCAAGTTGAACCGCATTGCTGTAATCTCGCAACGGGGGCCGGGATGTTTACGCCACACGGTACCGTCTAAACAAGGCCATTTCGCCGAGAGTTATCGTCTTACCAATTACTCTTGACATTTTATACGTACTCGGTACGAAGTGTTCGTTCTTCTCTATCTTGCAAATTTAGCAGCCAACTTAAGAAAGAAGAAGAAAAAAGCCGACAGAAAGGAAAAAGAGAGATCACGTCGCACTACGAAGAACATCGTTATCTATAATATAAAACGTATCAGACAACCATCGGTATACCTTTATACCTATCAGTAATTTTTAAAATCCGCTCCGGTCCTACGAACGTAGGAGCAACCTTTCAACATATTTTTATACACACCACGTTCACGCGGCGTTGCGAATTTATTAGCAAGGAATCCACTTGGCAGCGAGGAGTCTCCTGTTGTACATATCCTCATCTCATCAATATATAATAAAAAGGAATAAGGCAGAGGAGCCTTCTTTTAGTTGACCCAACACCAACTGGCTTTCTTCAATTCCGATCGATAAGGGCAGAGGCAAAAGTAAGGGAAGGGACGCAAGTAAGTTATCCTCTCTTTACTCTTGAAGTCGCAAGCAGAGCTTATTTCTCCATATACACCTTTCATTCGCCTTGGTGAACCTTTGTTGCGAATTTGAAGCTTCTACGCCTTTTACTTCGGAAGTTAGGAAAAATCTTCATTTGTGGGCGTGGCAGTGGGCGGGCTAATTTAAATTTTTTCCTACACCTTTCATTCGCCTTGGTGAACCTATGTTGCGAATTTGAAGCTTCTACACGTTTTACTTCGGAAGTTACGAAAAATCTTCAATTGTGGGCGTGGCAGTGGGCAGGCCAAATAAAATTTTTTCCTACACCTTTCATTCGCCTTGGTGAACCTATGTTCCGAATTTGAAGCTTCTACGCCTTTTACTTCGGAAGTGACGAAAAATCTCCATTTGTGGGCTTGGCAGTGGGCGGGCCATATAAATTTTTTTCCTACACCTTTCATTCGCCTTGGTCAACTTATGTTGCGAATTTAAAGCTTCTACGCGTTTTACTTCACAAGTTACGATAAGCCCTTATTTGTGGGCTTATTTTTGGGCGCGGCTCACGGAGGGCGGCGTCCATTTTTTTCCAGGATATGTCCCTTTTTGTAGTTTACCAGTACACCAAATATCAATGGAATGTGTTGAGTGGTTCGCAAGTTACAAGCATTTTACTAAAAACACATTATATTCATTTGTGGGCGTGGCAGTGAGCGGATGTCTGCCATTTTTACTTAGGATCATTCTCGGATCCCGATATACCTGTGTGCCAAATTTAGACTTGATTGGTCCAGCCGTTTCGGAGGAGATCCGACCACGGACGGACGGACAGACGGACGGACGGACAGACGGACATGTCTTAATCGATTCAGTTTTTGATCCTGATCATTTCTATATATATATGTCTATATCTCCGGAGCTTAGTTCTCCCTGTTACAAGATTCGCACAAAACTAATATACCCCGCTTACGCTGGGTATAAAAACACACATTTTCGGTGGTCGCAGGATTGCGAAAATGCTTTCAAATACCTTAAGCAATGTTTACTGTCCCCAAGTATACTCAAGTATCCCGACTTTGACAAAGAGTTTTGCATAACAACCGATGCAAGCAAATTTGCTTGTGGTGCGATTCTCAGTCAGGACTATGATGGTGTACAACTCCCAATCGCATCCCTGCAGTAATTCCAACTACTCTCGAACTACTCCCCGACTAGTCACAAAAATACCAGGACTACTCCCTCTTAATTTGCTAACCAATGCTTTGAACTGTCTTTTTTAACGTTGAGCTGTCATTGGAAAATAACTAGTCACAGTTTTTGCTCATATGAACTAAACCTGGAGTATATACAGTTGGATCGATTTTAATGAAATTTAATTTTGTTTTTTTTTTTTTTTTTTTTTTTAAACTTTGCGTGACTTTACTGAATCTTTCTTAATTTGCGAAACTAACAGTAAATATTCGAATCTTATATCTAGTACTACACATTTTCTATTTATACAGAGAAAAATATAAATAGTTGCTGGTTCCAACGGGCCTCAATTTAAGAAGCTGGGCTGATGAGAGTTTAGCGCTGTTACACCGCTTACATTGTATCGAGCTTTGTGAATCCTTACGTGTGGCGTGCACGAGCGAGGTGCGCCAGACGTAGTAACGCCTTTTTTGGCTGGAACGGATACGTTCTTGCCAGTGATGAGCATTGGTCCTGTATCCTTGGATAGGTAATCATCTGACTTGCACGAGCGAGGTGCATATAAGAGAGCATCGGTCTTAAGCCTCTAAGACGGTAGATGCAGACGGGTCTGACTTGCACGAGCGAGGTGCATATAAGAGTGCATCGGTCTTAAGCCTCTAAGACGGTAGATGCAGACGTATCTGACTTGCACGAGCGAGGTGCATATAAAAGAGCATCGGTCTTAAACCTCTAAGACGGTAGATGCAGACGGAAGGTCCTTTCTTTTTAAACGTGTTCGACTTGTTGTGTTACTGAGGCTTCTTGCCAACTGATTCGAATGATGTCTTATCTTATCGTTGTATGATGATTTTAATCGTATGATTTCATCCTTAATGAGTGGAATTTGTAGGTCACGGTGAATATGTTCATTACGAATATACCATGGGGCACCTGTAATGATTCTGAGAATTTTCGATTGAGCTCTTTGGATTATTTCAATAGAGGAAGCGCAGGCATTTCCCCACAACTGAATGCCATAAGACCAAACTGGCTTTAATACACTATTGTATAAAAGAACTTTAGACTCCATGTTCAGAGAAGAGCGATGGTTAATCAACCAGTGAATTTTTGATGCTTTAAGCTTTAGGTTTGTTCTCTTTGCCTCGATGTGCTTTCGCCAAGTTAATCGTTTGTCTAGATGGACTCCTAAATAAACGACACTATCTACTTGACGGATGGAAACTCCGTTTAGTTGTATAGTTGGGCTTATACCCCTTCTTAGCGTAAATGTAATGTGTTTACATTTATCTTCGTTTACATTAATTCGCCAGGTAGAGAGCCAATTTTCAATTAATTGCATATGTTCTTGTAGGATTCTTGATGCTTCCATGGGATCGCGGTGGCAGCTCAATAATGCTGTGTCGTCAGCAAAAGTTGACATTACAATATTATCTCTAGTGGGGATGTCGGCTGTTAGAAGAAGGTAAAGAGAGGGGCCTAATACACTGCCTTGCGGGACTCCTGCTTTAATTTCAAATTTTTCCGTTATAAATTCATTAACTCTTACTCTAAAGAATCTATTTTGGAGGTATGATATAAGAATTTCGTGAAAATTTTGAGGGAGTAGGGACTTTATTTTAGCAATAAGACCCCCATGCCACACTTTGTCGAAAGCTTGAGCGATATCAAGGAATATTGCAGAACAATATTCTTTTTTTTCGAAGGCGTTACGAATTTCACGAGTGATTCGATTTACCTGTTCAATAGTTCCATGTTTTTTTCTAAAGCCAAATTGATGAGCAGGGATTAAGTTATTCTCGTGGATGTATGGCGTTATTTTTATAAGAAGAGCTTTTTCAAAGAGTTTAGATAAGCAGGGGAGAAGGCTTATTGGGCGATAGGAGCTTGCTGTCGTCATATCTTTGCCGGGCTTCAGTACCATCGTGATAACCGATTCTTTCCACATCTTAGGGAAGTGTGAGAAGCGCATAATAGCATTAAAGAGTTTTGCTATAAATTTAAGAGCAATGTGTGGCAACTCCTTGATCATTTTTGGTGTTATATAGTCCCGACCGGGAGCTTTTTTCTCGCAAAAATTATCCTTAATGATGCTTTTTATATCATTGGCATTAAATGACACAGGAAAAGTTTGGTTGTTTTCTTCGAAGGGAGGAAGTCTTAGGTCATTAACTGGAGGGTTCGGAAGGAAAACTGAGCACAAGTGTTGAGCAAACACAGAAGCTTTTTCCTCGTCACTTCTTGCCCATCTTCCACTTTGATCTCTTAAAGGAGATTCATGGTCTATGGGAGAGTTTTTTACTTTTAAAGCTCGCCACAGTGATCCTTTTGATGAACAGTTAGGTGAAAGTTTAGAAATGAAATAAGTATTTTTCTTGTCTTGTTCTTTTTGGAGAGCGATTTTAAGTTGCGTCGTAGCTAAGTTGAGTCTGGCTTTACTTTCAGGTGACCTATTTTGTTGCCATTCACGTCTTAATCTACGTTTTTCTCGCAAAAGCCTTTCAATATGGCTATTAGTATAATTAAAATTTCTATGGACAATGGCAGGAATTTTCGGGGTGGAATGCTCCGCCGCCGAAGCCAATATTGTATTTAAGGTAACAACCGCTTCATCAATTTGGTTTTCATTGTCTATTGAATATTCTGAGTGAATGTGTGTTGCAACATACTTTTTGTATTTAACCCAATGTGTTTTAGAGGTTGTCAGACTGAAAGGGGGGCACGACATCCTTATGTTTTGTGAAATTTTGGATAGCAAGGGACAGTGATCTGAAGACATTTCGTAGGTCAACGAGGTTGAAATTTGTGAATTATCAATACGTCGTGTGATGGCAAAGTCTATAAGGTCTGGTATTTTGTTATGGTCTGTTGGCCAATACGTAGGTTGTCCTGGTGAAAGAAATCCTAAGGTACCGGATCTATTTATTAGTGTGTTATATAATTGTCTTCCCCTTGGGGAAATTAGGCGTGAGCCCCAATGGGTATGCTTTGCATTATAATCGCCTGCTGCTAAAAATCTATTTCCAAGAGTGTGAAAAAATTCTTTAAATTGATTTTCTGTTATTGTAAATCGTGGAGGGCAATATATAGCAGATAGAACTAAATTTGCACCACTGCTTTCTAAAGAAATTGAAGTTGCTTGAAAGTAAATTTTTGAGAACGGTTCGAGAGGGAAATGTTTAATCCGGTTACGAATCAAAATACCCGTTCCCCCATGGGCTTTCCCATCAGGGTGGTTCGTTCTGTAGAATTTATAGCCTGGAATCGAGAAATTATTTTTATCGGTAAGATGAGTTTCAGAAATAAGCATCACGTCTATAGAGTTGTTTGAAAGAAAATGTGTCAATTCCAGCTTACGCTGATTTATACCATTTGCCTTCCAAGAGGATATAATAAGTAAATTCATTTTTGTGCGGTTAATATTTGGAGCAACTGATTTTGTGCTCTAAGTAACTCTTGGAGTGTGTTCTGCATTTGCGACATGAATTGTGTCATACATTGCGTCAGACTGACCAACATGGTTTCGAGACCAGCGTTCTGGTGCTGGGGGACGGAATGGACACTTACGCCTGATTTAGCTACGTTTGCATAGGACATATTATTAGTCACAGGAACGCTAATTTTGTGCGGTTTCGAGGAAATAGGGGTTTGAAATACAATTTGATTTGACATTGTACGACTAGCTTGCTTCTTTTCTAACATACGATTTTTTAATTCTTTATATACCGGACATCCCCTATAGTTTGCAGTGTGATTTCCACCGCAATTGCTGCATTTTTTCACTGTGGATTGGACTTTGCTTTTGTCGCAGTTCGCGGAGCTATGAAATTCTCCGCAAACAACGCAGACCATACGTAGGGTGCAGTAAGACTTAGTATGCCCATATTCTTGGCAATTAGTACATTGGACAGGGCCTGAACGTTTATGAGGTTCTTCTATTACAACTCTACGGTGAAGAAGATATTGTAATCTGTAGATAGGATGAGACTCATTTATTTTTAGCTTTAAGTTATCAGGACTGAGCTCTACTTTGAACATCGGCTGCGGAGTTTTGTTCCTATTGAAAATATTCATTACATTTCTAATTTTAAAGCCCTTCGACTCTAAGGCTTGTTTGATTTCCAAAGGAGCTACATCAGATTCAATACCTTTAACAATTACGCTAAGGCCTTTGCTACTTTTGAGCTGATACGTATAGTAGCTTTTTTTGTTATCATCAAAGTATTTGGTGACCATTCTGTATTTATTTTCATTATAAATCTGAAATTTAATGAAAAAAAAAAATTTTCCTCTTTGTTTTGTACTTTTTTCTTTTTTGTTTTTTTTTAAATCTTTTCTTTTTCAATTCTTTTTAATTTTCTCGCCTCGCCCGAGCCTCGAAGCGCTGATCTCTGGGTTGGTAAGTCAGCGTCTTAACCATTACGCTAAACAAGCAAATTTAATGTATTGATTAAAACGCTAATTTGAGTTTTTGGTTGCTGAAGTTTTTGTGGAAAGCACGAATAGAATTTTTACTACAAAAATTTAATAATCGAAAAAAAAAATACATATTAAAAAAAACAGATAAAATATGAAGAAAAAATACTTAAAAATTTAGCGAAAAATTTTTAAATTTTTATTTCAAAATTAACTATTAAATAAAATAAATTAAAATATAAACATAAAAAAAGTTGGTATTTAAAAAAAAAAAAAATTATTCTCACCCGAGCCAGGGATCGAACCCCAACCCACGAGGTCGCTGAGCGATAGTCTTAACCGTCCAGCTAACTACCTTTCGGTGGCGCAACGATCAGAATGCGAACTTAAAGCAGACAATAACAATTTCATTTCTACTTCGCAATCGAAGCACAAAGCGAAAGGAAATCCTGAAACTCACCCCCCGTAGATCTCCGTAGATACATAAAATACTGTACATTTTGACTAGTCATATTTCGACTAACCTCAGAGTACTCCTGTTTGGCAAATTGACCTCTTCATTACTGCAGGGATACGCCTCAAGATCGTTCACAAAAGGTGAAACAAATAAGTCAGTGATAGAGCAAGAATTAGCTGCAATACATTGGGCAACCGTACGTCTTTGGGAAAAAATTTTTAGTGAAAAGCGACCATAGACCACTAACGTACCTTTTTTCAATGAAAAACCCCTCATCCAAACTCACTAGAATGAGACTAGATCTCGAAGAATACGACTTTACAATAGAGTATATAAAAGGTAAAAATAATTCTGGAGCAGATGCCTTATCTCGCTTAATACCAAATTCTAACAAACCAAACATTACAATCGCTGATTTAAAACACATAAACGAACAAAATGCACATATCCTTCGAGTAACAACTCGATCAAAAACTAAATATACTCCAAATAACCACCCAGAAAATACCATAAATCCACTTAATTAAAAGCCCAAAATATATGAAGTTTTGCATCATAATGACGTAAATAAATACATCCAGCTTACGTTATTGACAGACAAGTGTTGTCTTAAGATGAAAAACAAAACTATTGCATATTTTAAAGTGAAAAATTTACTCACTAAAGAATTTTTTGACTCAGGTCATTTTTTTTCATTGCTTGAAACAGTAGCAAGTGAGCATAATATCACTAAAGTTAAAGTATTTCCGAGCGACAAAATATTCGATATAATTAGCACCGGTGAATTGAAAGAAATGGGCAGAAAATATTTAAAAAATGTAGAAGTAGCGCTACTACCTCGGACAACTAAAGTGGATCATAAAGATAAAGACGAAATTACAAGAATTATAAAAAAGTTTCACGACGATCCAATCACTGCTGGCCACAGTGGGGTCTCGAGAACAATTTCAAAAATAAGAAAATATTACCATTGGCAATATTTAACGAAACATGTTAAACAGCATGTAAGAACTTGTGAAAAATGTTAGAAGTCAAAAACTATAAAGCACTTACATCCCCCAGCTGTAATCACTCCCACACCAGCCTCTGCATTCGATATAGTTCTGATTGACACGATAGGACCTCTAGCTAAAAGTGAATCTGGCAATGAATATGCCATTACAATAATTTGTGACTTAACCAAATTTTTAATCAGTATACCAATACCCAACAAAAACGCAAAAACTGTGGCTAAAGCCATAGTAAATAACTTTATTCTTACCTATGGTCCCATGAAAAAATGACTCACTGACATGGGTACAGAGTACAAAAACAATCTTTTAAATGAAATTTGCGAATTACTTGAAATCGCAAAATTTACGTCCACGGCATACCATCACCAAACTTTATGTGCTTTTCAGACGTACAACGAAATCTCGGGATTTCAGAACAAAATTGAAATCGCCTGGATTTCAAATGTCAAATTTGTTCGAAAATTTTCTGAAATCCCGAGATTTCGTTGTACGTCTGAAAAGCACATAAGGGTCAATTGAACGCAGTCATAGAACGCTAAATGAATACTTACGTTCGTACATAGCATTTGAATAGGATGACTGGGATGAATGGTTAAAATACTGTACATACACCTATAATACCACCCCCTCATCAACTCACTCTTACTGCCCATTTGAACTTGTGTTTGGCACAACACCAACCATATTGGACTCAACGAATACAGTTGCTCCATTATATAATGCCGAGGATTATGCTAAAGAACTTAAATACCGACTCCAAATAGCTTATAAAAGAGCCCAGACATTAATTAACAATAAAAAATTAATAAAAAAAAAACCATGTAGATAAAACATTAGCAGATATAGAAATCAAAATAGGAGATAAAGTAGTCGTAATCAATGATACAGGACATAAGCTAGATCATAGATATTTTGGCCCATAAATAGTAATCGATAAGGATAACAATTTTAACTACTTAATTGAATCTCAAAATAAAAAGATAAAGGTTCATAAAAGCAAATTAAAACCTTATTTTGAATAAAAAAATTTTTTTATTCCTTTCATATTTGTACATATTTTTATACAAACATCTTTAAATCTTACTTTGATTATTTAGTTATTTTTTCCCTACATATAATTATAATTTTTAATCCAATCATAGTAACCTTTATTCCATTTGTACTAATTAAATAAATAATCCAAAAAAAAAAGTAATTATAAATATCATTATGTAATTTAAAAGCATGATCATGTGTTTCATGTAAAATAAATGATCACGCTTTCAGAGAGGGAAGGTGTAAAGAGTTATTCTATTTTTGTGACCAGCACTGCGTACTTCATTTAAATCTTCTATTCTTGTGACCGGCACTGTTGAATCTTGCATCGCGTTGACTTAAATTCCATAAACATTCTTTCTCAAACCACACGTTCCGTTTATTCAGCGGTTCCCATAAAATCATTTGACTCCCTTAAATATATGTTATCTCGGCTTACCAACGGCTTTTGCGACGTTGTTTGTCTTTCCATGATCGCAATGCTTATCAACAGCTCACTACCTACATATAAAATGTATCCAAGAGTCACGTTATGCAGCGTTGGCTGATTTAGCCGCCTTCCTCTCTTTCTCAGTAAGCTAGGCTAAGGTTCGTAAAGATAAGCTTCTTTGTTATAATTCATGAAATAAACATGCATTCGAAATCAGACGTCGAACAAGTGCGATCTTATTAAACGGTCTTATTAAATGCTTTATGGGCTAAGGATTAAGATAAAATAGTTTTTGGGAATATTAGCTAAACGTATTTCAGTAACAAGGGCTTTCAAAACGAAATATGAAATTTGCACCCGTCGCGACGGCGATTTCGACCTATAATTCAGACAGCTTTTAAGTTACAAGCGGACAACGATTTTAATATGACAGCTTATCGCGAAAACAAAGAACTGAGGCAACGGACTTTTAACAACCAACTACTTACGGTGGGAAAGAACGACTGACCCACTTATAACTAATGTCTGCGATGGTTCGTAGCATGCGATCGAAAGTATGCGATAGATTGCAAGTGGAGACCGCTCATGGCAGATGGTATGCTATATCTCGCATACCATATTGCATGCCATCTATCGCTTGCGATGGGCTGTCATTTATGAGTTTTTTTTTATGTTGTTCTCTTTTCTGCATAAACGGGTTTACCCAGAATGTCGGGGTTTTTTCTTTTTTACTCTTTATTAAACAACTTTCAATGTTTTAACCCTTCTAAGCAGCGAATTTTCTGGCTAAACGCCATCTTAAAATGCTCATCGCCTACCGAATTTCGCCCACTTAAAAAAATCTGTCTAGCTGCTGCCATCGCGTACAATAAAATTTGACAGATGGTATGCGATGAACCATCGCATGTCGATTTGCACTGTAATGTGCGATGACTTCGATCGCACGTCGAGACCTTAAGTAAGGGCTGAACTGCTGACTGCTAATGAATGCGAAAACGACAGCTGCTGACAGCTTCTGCTTATACTTTTCGAGTGCTTATAGTGTTTCACCCAATTGACACTCGGCCGTCCTGATTTTCATCATCTGACCCAGATTTTTTTTTTTTTTTTTTTTTGTTAACGGTTTTTTATTATTGCATCTTCATATCTTATGAACTAACAATAAATTAATGAATCTTAAAACTAAAAACTAAACAAGTAAGGGTGATATAGTCAGGCGAGCCTGACAATAGAATACCCGACACAGACACATAATTTTTAATATCAAGAGGAGCTTAAGGGCATAAGGAGCCCCATATACCGACTTTTGTTAAATTTCTAAATGAGAACCGCCCTTTTGCCACGCCCACTTTTCAAATTTTTTTGGAATTCTAATCGGACCCTTATATATACGCTCAAATTCTAAGCTTCATTGAAATATTTCAATAAAGTCTGATTTTGAGACATTTTTGGGATTTTTGTGACAGACCCTAGTACTAGAGGTACCCTTAATAATGGTCCGATCGAATTTTTTGGGAAGGACGTTACTGGCTATCAAGGAAGTATACGTGCCAATTTTTGTTCAAGTCCCATTGGTATTTCGGGAGTAGGAGACAATTTTTGAAAAACTCCCTTATGCCACGCCCACTTTTTCAATTTTTTTAAATCATATTACTTGCCTTTAAACATGTTCAAATATCAAATTTCATCAAAATATCATGAAAAACTTCGACTTTAGAGCAGTTTTTGTGATTTTCGTAACAGACCCAAGTACTGGAGGTACCCCTAGAAATGGTCCGATCGGGTCCATTCTCGAACTTGTTCTTACTCATGTCCCCGTGAGCACGCATACCAAATTTTGTCAAGATAGCTCAACTCCTTCGATAAGATAACTGTATACAAACAGACAGACAGACAGACAGACAGACGTACAGACAGACGGACAGACGGACAGACACACAGACGGACGGGCATGTCTAAATTGAATCTCCTGGTGACGCTGATCATTTCTATAAACATTTTGTATGGTCTTTCTCGACTGGTTCTGGGTGTTACACACAACCCAACAAACGCAATATACCCTCGACACAGAGTGTGTCGGGTATAAAAATGCACCTTTAACGCGACACTAGTGAGTGAGTTTATAAAAAAAGGGGTTTACTTAAAAACTACTATTTTCTTCTTTAGTCGGGAGTTGCAATGTTTCCTTATTTCCAACTTTAACCTTGTTGCTACAGTGGAGAGTTGTTGCACCATCTGTGGGGTTATAAGATCAAAGCCTGCAGCCTTTTTTTTTGTATTTGACTCGCCATGATTGCCTTGAATTCTTTGTGCTGAAATTCGCCAATATTTTCGATTAAGCGAGGGTTTAGTTTGGGCAATTGAAAAGCGTTATTGCGTGGGTTGGGCTTTAAACCGTTTTATTTATTTATTTATTTATTAATTTCAGTCTACAGATTTATATCTTACAGACTAGCCTAATTATGAATATAAAGAGGTCGACTAAATAATAACAACAACTAATTAAATAATTGAAAAAGTTTCAACTTAAAGCTCGAAAGACTTATACTAAAATCTAATCGAGGACTGTAAATATTACATAAACGAATACATCTGTTTATTGGTTTGTTAAATGCATATAATGTACGAGGGACAGAGTTGACAAGGAAACGTGTATGTCGCAAGAGACGTGGAGGATCATATAAGACGATTTTACTAGCTATTTCTTGGCAGTTTATGTTCAGATTTAAAACATTGTATAGGAACAATATAGAGTTATAAGACCGCCTATCCTCTAATGACTGCAAACCAAGTAATTTGCGTCTCGCTGTATAATTCGGGAGACCATTAGGCCAATGTAATTAACTCAGCGCTATTCTGGATAGAATTTTTTGGACTTTTTCAATTTTTGTGTTATGAACTGCGTGGTATGGGTTCCATATTAGGCAACAGTATTCTTAACGACTTCTAACTAAAGACACATATAGAGACTTTAATGTAAGAGGATCAGCAAAAAATTTAGAATTTTGTCTGGTGAAACCAATTTTAGAAAGGCATTTTGTTTTCGAGATACTTAGCAAACACATGGGCTTTTTCTTCGTCTTTTCTAGCCCAGCTTCCAGTGTTAGTACGCCATGGTGCTAAGTTTGTTTTGGGTGCCTTCATCTTTTCATTTGCTTTCCAAAGAGAGTAGTTTGATTCTGCTGTCTCAGACGCTTAGTCGCTTGCACTAAGTTAACTTTCGCGGTGGGTGATCGTTGTCGCTGCCATTCCCTTCGTTGGCGTCTTTATTCTCGTACAAGAGTTTCGATCTCGCTAGAAGTATATCTTCGAGTTTCTTTTGGGTAGCTGATTATTTTTGGGGTTGAATGAACTGCTGCCGATATCATGAAATTGTTTACCGCTGTTACGGCATCATCAATATCACATTCGCTTCGGAGTAGAGTTCTCGTTGAAGTGCGAGCTTAAGTATTTTTTTTTTTTTTGTATTTTAGCCAGTGGGTTTTATTTGCTACAATTCTGCGGGGTTTTTCGGTGAGTGTGGGCAAGGCCATCATTGTTATTATAACAGGGGAATGGTCGAATTAAAGATCGAAGTTGGGTTCAGCATGTACTTCGCTACGATCGAAGTTTTTGCTGATTGCAAAATCAATGAGGTCGGGTTTTTTTGTAAATCGGACGGCCTGTAGGTGGGTTGACCTGTTGAAATACAGTCAAAACTTTGATGACTGTTTATAATTAGTAAATATAACTGTCCGCCTTAAGGGTTTATCAATCTTGAGCCCCAGTGTGGCTGCTTGGCATTATAGTCCCCAGCTGCGTAGAATTTGTTTCCGAGCGTTTTTAAGTACTCCATGAATTGAGTTTCAGTAACTGGAAGAGCAGTACAATACACTTAAGGCAACAATGCTGTTATCATATTGCAGTGCAATGGAGGTTTCTTGCAAATGGTTTTTGGAAAATTTCTCGATGAGGTTGTGTTTCATTCGGCTTTTTATCAATATCCGCCGTGTGCCTTTCCATCTGGGTAATGAGTGCCATAAAACGTATAATTTTTAATACTAAAGTTATTTTTGCTTTTGAGGTTGGTTTCACTTACGAACCTTACGTCAATTGAATTTTAATCAAGAAATTTTTGAACTTTAAGCTTGTGTTGTCGAATGCCGTTAGCATTCCAATGACAAATTTTAAGGACACTCATTTCTTTGCAATTAAAATTTGCATGAGTTGGCTTTGAGCCCACATCATCTATTGCAGCATTGATTGCACAGTTGAAGTGAACTGCAACATGCAGTTAGTCAAATTCGAGATCATTGACTCCAAATTTGATATGGCACCTTGGGGGTGTACCGCAGTGTTCGACCTGACAGCGTCAGCGTTGGGTCGCAGTGTTAGACTTTACTGCATCACCATATGAAAATGCTTTGGGAGGAAGAGCAGCTGATGCTGGCCCTTGCTGGCTCAGCAAGTTCAGAACTTCTTGGTGAATTTTCCGCTTGGGTTGGTCGTTTTTTTTATTGCCATGTAGATTGGGCATCCACGATAACTCGCTTTGTGGTTACCACCACATTTACTGCATTTTCTTACATCCGGGTTGGCTTGATCAACTTGACAAGAGTTCGAAGAATGCCGATCTCTACATGTAGCGCACACGGGGTGCAATGTGCAATATTTTTGCGTGTGACCAAATTCTTGGCAATTAGAGCATTGAACTGGTCCTTTTCGCTTATGAGGCTCTTCGACCGTAATTTTGGGGTGTAGCAAATATTGAAGATTGTATATTGGGTGGACCTCGTTCTTTTTTAGTTTTTGGGAAACTTGCAGCTTTCAGAGCGCCCTTGATCTCTGCTGGGTCAACTGAGGGCTGGATGCCTTTTATTACTACCACTAAACATTTGCTTGCTTTAAGCTGGTAGGTATAGTAGCTTTTTTTGAGTGCAATCAAAGTGATTCACCAGGGTACGTGGGTTTCCGTGTAAATTTGTATTTTTGTTTCTGTCACGTTTTGCCTTTTGCTAGAAACAACGTGAAAGTTGCTGCTGCCAATGGAACGAGCAATAGTTGCTAGTGTAGCGTTTGAACATTCCTCACGCAAATAGATCGGCGGAGGCTTAATTTTTATGGCGGGGTTAGAGCTAGATGATTGTTGATCTTCGTCGCTAGCGAAGAGCGCAAACCTATTTTGGCTTGGGGTAGGAGAAATATATGTTGTTGTGTTCGGTTTTAGTTGTTTTTGAGCCTTCTGTCCTTCCATTTTTGTGGGATCAGTTTTCGCTTTATGTTCACGTAGCGATCCATGGCTATCTGCACTGTCGATCCTATCTGTTTTTCGTGGGCGCAAACATTTTTCGCAAAAGCGGCAGAAGCGCTAGAATTTGCTTGCGCAAAGCGCGAAGCTGAGCTCTGAGTTGCTGTTTGAGCGCCAATTTCGGCTTCGTTGTCTCTGTTTTCTTCTCCTATGCTAGCTTTGGTGCTTGTTTGTGTGTTACTAGATTGCTCTTCTGGTGGTAGTGTTGAGGTCAGGCTTGCAATGAGAGATGAGACCATCGATGTTTGTGCTGTTGCTTTAGGAAGAGCATACGTATAAGTTAGCGTACTAACGGCGGTGCAGGGAGCAATAGAGTTTGTAGGAGGCAGGGGCAATGTATTTGCTGCTTCGTTCTGCTACGATGTGCGTGGGAGCTTTCCTAGAGGCACCGAGTGAAGACTCGTTAAAATATTTTGTTGTCGGATCGCATCCGAAACGCAGTGCGAACGACGTCGGCCGCACTGCGGCGAGCGTTGGACACTTCTTTTTGTAGCTTTAGTTTTTCTAAGATTTAATTTTTTTTTTGCTTAAAATTTTTGTTTTGGTTATAGACATATATGTAGATATATATATTTTTTTTTAAGAGTCACTGTCTCATTTTTTTTTGAAATTTGCTGTTCGATAAGCCAACTTTGTTTATATTTTTTTATTTTTTTCCCTAATTTTTCCCTTTCTCTGTGAGAGACTTGCGGTCGAATTTAAAACTCGTCGGACAGGTGCGTTCACTTGAGAGAGAAATGGATCTGACCCAGATGAAAGTACGTCTTAATTCTCTTCTATGTAGCTCCAAAGCACTAGTGGATGTTATATTTGGACTTGCCACATCTGCCGCATAACGCACATCGTAGCGGACATTGCGTTTTACTTCAACCACTTAGTATGGACCTAAATATCCGCTGGCCTCGAAATGTCAGCTTTCACAGTTTCACGCATGCCTTTCCGTTTTGTTTCGAAGCTGTACAGAAACTCGTCATTAAGCGCATTTGATTGTCAACTCCACCTCTCATTCGTATGCAAAACATAATTTTGAAAAGCCACCTCTTGATTGAACTGTGAATGAAAAGATAAATGGCTCAATGAATTAGATATACATATCTATACACTTTGCTTGAACACGTTGTTGACAATTTGGCGATTGCCCCCAAAATGGTTCGGTTGGTGCGCTCTGTTTATCCATTTCTTCTGGCAACCCCTGTTGTAGTCAGCACGTATTCGACACGATTCCTGCGGACAGCTCGGCAGACGCATTGGATGGATGTGTACTCTGTGCCTCGATCGCTTACGATTCTAGCTGGATACCCAAATATTTCCGACCATTTGTGTAACTTTCGCAGAACATCTTCTTGAGCCGTCGTCTTGGTAGCATAAAGCCAAATAAATTTCCAGAACCGATCCGTAACAGCAAAACTGTAGTTGTACTGCTTACTAGTTGGATACATAGGGCCAAGATGGTCAATTTTCCGCGTTTGTTGCGGTCCATCGCCCTTCTCGATGTAATGTAGGTAGCTTTCTCTCTTCCCCAATTTTTTGTTATGAATATTGCAACTGATGCAGTTTTTGATGATTTTGTTGACTTTAGACTCGAGCTGTGGGATCCAATACGATTGAGATATTGCGTGCATCGTTTTCTGGATAGAGAAATGACAAATGTTGTGTGTGAATTGTTTCTATTAACATGACTTTGGGCACTACGAATAGCTCCAGTCTATCACTGCATTTGTATTGGATGTTGTTTTTAGTTTTGAAGCTTTCTTTGGGTCGCCTTCTGAGATTTCAGAAAATCGGATTAAAATGTTCATCCCAATGCTGTACATTGCGCAAATGCGTTGCGATTTCTGATGTTATATTCAAAATTTGTGGGTAGCGGCTTAAGCAATCCACATGGTTGAAACCTCACATCCACTTCGATGTTTGACCTCATATGGGGAATCTTGCAATTGCGTGATCCCTAGGCAATTCTAATTTTTTAAGATTAAGATAATAAAGAATGCCGAAATTTTTTAGAGGCAAAAAAGGCCGCTGTATTTTCCAAAAATAAACTGTGCAGCTTTGACTCCCTTTCTGATGTTTTTTTACTCCAATATGCTATTGGATGCATCTCTCCTTCAATAAGCTGCATAAGCACTGATCCGAATCCAACCTTTGATGCGTCCGGTTAACCCCAAAAACTACTATAAATCTTTGATGTTGTTCAGTGGAGGAATCTTATTTATCGCAGTTGTTCTTTCTTTGGCTGGCCACATTTTTCATGACCTAAAAAGCTAACGCTTGTCTGCAAAAACCTGTAATTTTGCCATATGATTAATGCATTTCTTCGATCCAATGCATCGAAAACTATATCGAATTCCTTCGATGCATTCCTCTTTTGGAAAACTCTCAAGACGACGCACAGTGTCGCCTGTCTGCTTGTCTGCCTATCTGTCTGTCTGCCTGTTGGCCTGTTTGCTCGTCTGTCCGTCCGCCCGTCCAGGTACGACAGAACGCCGTTTACTCGGGGTAGTTGTATCGAAATTTTCCGAATGGGTATTTTACCCACTCGAGATTTTTCAAGTAAATATTTCACTCTGTGGGAGTATCACGAAATTCGTATGCTGTCAATTAACTATACAATCTATTGTACGATTGCGATTGTATTGCAGATAGTGTGCCTTGCCACTACCTTTCAAACAGCGTCGTCAAATTTTGGATCAAATATCAATTTTGAATGCAGGAATTTATCTTCGTTGGTAATTTTAAAGAAAAACCTTGATGCTGCCGGTTCAAGAAATATGAGAGAGGTAAAAACAAACTGCCAACCTCCTCCCCTAACGTAGCAATCTGTCGTACTTTAAGCGAAGAAATAGAATAATTTTAAACTTCGTCAAACAATCCGTCCACTAGCTAGGCAGTTATACTTCGAGTCCACCAACGGAACGGGTTATAGTACAATCAGTACAAATCGTACGATAGGTTGTACAGTTAATGGGTAGCTTTACGGTGCGAGTTGTGACGAAAGCGTATAAACGCCAGCATAGACAAAATTACCAATAACAAGCTATGCTTAAGTTCATACATTATATACGTATATGTATGTTGCTCTCGGTTATTTTCTAAGGAAATTTCGCGCGAAACATACGTTCATATAATCATGGTTGTTTTTTTTTTTTTTTTTCAGAAGTGCTTAAAAAGGTCAAAACGTGGAACCTTTCGAAGCAAATAGTACCTTATTGATTTCTTTCTTGCATCATTGTAACTTTCGCCAGGAAAATATTTTTTAAAGCTTTTTTAAGCCAAGTGTCGACTATAGATTTATTTACGCAGAGATAGAGAAAAAACTCTTGTGTAAATAAGTGTATACAGCCTGTTGAGCGCACTACACAAGCTCTCTACAAACTCTACTTGAGATAATTGTTGGATAAAAAAACCTAAAGTGTATACTAGACTGGTCCTTATTTTTTTTAAAACTGGGTTTCTTAAAATTGCCAGGCATATTATAGAAGCTTATGGTCCCAAACTACCAAATATGAAGTTTGGTTTCGATCCGATAATGTTTGATGGGCGCGGAAGTCACTCAAAGTTTAAAATTCCATTTGTATGAGAAAAAACCTGGGTTGTGTTAGTTTTATCAAAATGTAACACATATAATATAATTTCTCTAACCAAATGTGAATGGTATTCCATTGACAGTAGATTGGTCTTTCTTTGAAGCTATAACAACATAAAATCGGATTGTATTTGGCACAGCCAGGACTACTGAAAGTCAATTTTTTAGGAAATTCAAAAGATGCTTCGACTTGGAGGTCTTGGATAGCGACAAGAATTAGCAGAAATGTTTTTAATATTCATATTTGGAAAATATACAAAATAGCCCTTCGAATGAGCCTTGTATGAAGAAATTCGGATTACTCTTTACTTTAGCTTGAAAATACTAAAGAATTGCTATAGATTTTTTAGGACAAAATTTTAGGCTCTTAACTTTAGCGGGGTGAGAATTGGTCATGGTCTCAAATAATTTCAGGCTTCGCGTTAGATTCTAAACTTGCAATTCATTTCGCAACATTTGATACCAAAATCATGAAATTTGTTTGGCGGTTTCTGCTTATATGGATATGATTAAAATTTCAATATTTTTTTGGTTGTAAAAACAGCTGAATTTCACTGCTTTAAATGCATCAGACAGGTAAATGGTACAACATTTTTGGGAATTTATGCTTCAAGAGAAGTGGTATTATGTGCAGAAATATATATATTAGGTGTAGTAAAAAGAAATCCATTATTTTTGCATTAAATTGAGGGCTTTATTTAAGATAGTTAGAATGACCTGATTTAGGTCAAATATGCGCCGTTTTGTTCGATAACTTGTTGCCATTTTAAAGGTAATTTCATTATGCCTCTCTCATAGAAGCCCTCGTTCCTATTAGGAAAAAATTGAGACAGTCGAACTTCAGAAGCCTCTCTTGAAGCGAATGTTTCACCAGCAAAATTGTTCGCCATGGACAGGAATAGATGGTAATCACTTGGTGTCAGGTCCGGACTATAAGGTGGATGCAGAAGAACCTCCCAACTAAACTCCCGGAGCTTCTGGCGAGTCACTATCGATGTGTGTGGCCTGGCGTTGTCCTGATGGAACACAATTCCTCTCCTATTGGCCAAAGCTGGCCGCTTAATGGGCGATTGCTTCCTTCAGACGGTCCAATTGTTGACAGTAGAGTTCCGAGTTAAGAGTTTTGCCGTATGGGAGCAGCTCATAGTAGATAATTCCCTGCCAATCCCACCAAACACACAGCAAAACCTTCCTGGCCGTCAATCCTGGCTTGGCCACCGTTTCCGCCGGTTCACCGTGTTTCGACCACGACCGTTTTCGCTTGACGTTGTCGTAAGTGACCCACTTTTCATCACCAGTCACCAACCGCTTCAGAAATGGGTCGATTTTGTTGCGGTTCAGCAGCGATTCGCAGATGGAAATTCGGTCTATGAGGTTTTTTTTGCGTTAACCCGTGTGGCACCCATAAATCGAGCTTCTTTGTGTATCCAGCCTTATTTAAATGGTTCCAAACGGTTTTTTGTGCAATCTTTAGCTCTTTTGCAATCGAAACAGTGCTAACATGATGGTCGGGCTCGATAATTTCCATGATTTTATGGACATTTTCGACAATTGGCCTTCCAGTGCGTGGTGCATCCTTGACATCGAAGTTACCGGAACGGAATCGACGAAACCAAAATTGCGCATGATTGGCTGTTACAGTATCAGGTCCATAAACGCTATTCACATTTTCAGCCGCCTGGCTTGCGTTTTCTCCCTTATCGAAGAAAAACTGTAAAATGTAGCGAATTTTTCTCTTTGCTGATGTCCATCTTTGACAAGCTCTCAAACAAAACTGAATCAATCAATCAAAAAAGTGTCAAAAAAGCTTTTTTAGTAGGAACTGTCATCTTTCTAATGCCCCCCCTAGCGGAACACGATCGGACTTATACAACGCGAGATGCAGATAAATAACGCCATCTATTGGAAAAATAATGGATTTCTTTTTACTACACCTAATAATATGGTTTCTTTTACTATGATCTTCCACTTTTCCAAAATTTCATGAAAAACTGCGCATTTTAGGGAATTTTGGGGGAATTTGGTTTACACTTTAAGCCGACGATATATGACTTTTACATTTTCAAACAAAAAATGTTGGCGCTTCTTGCTAAAAAGGTTTTTATACAATGAAAAGGTCGTTCAACGTCTGAAGAGGTAAGGGGGCAAAATTTTAAAGCACACTCAAGCGTAACATAAATACGGGATCGAACTTATACGCCAGCATTAGACACAGCCCTTAAAAGAGTCATTGACAAAGGAAAGCAATAAAGCCGAAATAAAATCAGCTAAAAAAACGCAACATTGTTGATTTTTTCGGAAATTAGGTAGGAAAAGGCATTTAAAATAGTACAATTAACCAAAATTATGGGAAATTTGCACAAAAAATAGTTTTTGGCAAGAAAATAGCTCGTACTACTAAAATATGCAAAAATAGTAAAAAGAAGCTCGCACTACTAAAATATGCAAAAATAGTATGACGTATGCAAAAACAAGCATTTATTCACTCTGATTATTAGTTCCGAAAAGGAAAAGTAACACAATCTGACTTAATCAGGTATACAGAGTTACTATACTCACCGACTTCCAGAAGTTTTTAAGTTAAGATGTCAATTTTTTAAATGGAGTGTAATTTTGGTTATTAAATGTGTAATATGAAATAATATTTTTATTATCGTTTATTCATCTTGATTTTAGAACGGAATCGTGTGAGTTGTGAGAGTGTTGGAACTTTGTATACCACTGTACCGCAGAAAAATACACTCTTGACTCGGGAAAGCTCTATTTTGCCGTGCCTGACCTCAAGTACTAGGGTCTGTTATGAAAATTACAAAAACTGCTCTAAAACTAGAGTTTTTCAAGATATTTTGACGAAATTTTATAGTTGACCATATTTAAATACCAGTTATTCAATTTCTTAAAACTAAAAAAGTGGTCGTGGCCCAAGGGCGTTTTTCGAAAATCGCCTCCTACACCCGAAATTTAAATCGGACTTGCCCGAAAGTTTGCACTTATGCTAACTTTGTAGCCAGAAACATCCTCTCCAAAAAATTGTTTGATACGTTTATTACTAAGGGTACCTCCAGTACTAGGGCGGTTTTCATGAAGAAATTAACAAAAAATGTTGTATGGGGCCCCTTATAACCTTAAACACCTCTTATATTAAAAATTATTATTTTATGTTTTGTTTATCTTGCAAATGTACAGGGCAAAGCAGAGGATTAGTGTACAAATCAATGAGTTGCTGATTTTTGAAGTGAAAACTTCTATAGGCGCGTTGAGCAGGGAGCAAATCTTTAAGTTCAAAATGCATTTGTATATGTTGTAACCGTCACGGTCGTCGTGTACGTATATCTCGGCTATATTAGTGTGCGTAGCTTTCAGTGAGAAGCATTCCTAAAAAGTTTTATGTGATTCGTCGACGTAACACCCCAGTCGGCAATTTGATATTCCATGAATATCTTCTTTTGGAAATTCATTGATGACAAAGGAAAAATATTACGTCTTAAAAATTCGTGAGTGGTTAAAAACAAATTCTACGATAGCTATCATTCATTTTTATGACATCGCAATTATAATTTTGAACGAAAAATTCCGCATAGAAACTATTGCAAAAATAGTAATAGCTAAACATTGCATATTCCGACTGGGATTTGATTCAACTCGCTCTTGGTTTCTCACTTTGACTTCGGTTCTCTCAGTTCATTCGATCTTCTTTCTCACTACAGCGCAAAGAGAGTATGCAAACGGTTGCCATTTAAAAAGATATAAAAGTGCCACAGCGATTCAAAAAGAGCCAATGGGAATTAAAAGGGTCCAACACTTATATTACATGTATATATGTATGTATATTGTAAAACAAAAATTTTGTGATGTGGATTAGGTCCGCTAAATCTAAATTATTTTGAGTGTTTGCACCGAAAATTTTTTGCTTTGAATTCAAAGCAAAGTGGTCACTGAGTAATTTTTGTCGTGGCGTAATAAAGCCAAAAAAGAGCCAAATACAATGAAAACGAGCCACACCGCCGACTGTAAAATATAGTGTCAGTTTTGCGTTAAAACGCCAACTGTGGCAGCCATGAGTCATATCTGCTCAATAATGCGTGTATGTATGTTCCCAGCAGAATATAGTGTCGGCGGTGAATAAGTCCAAGCGTCTTTCATTGCGGACGCCTCGGTGATATGCTCAGCATGAGAGTGTCTGCGAGGTGGAGCGACATAGTCATGCCAATGTGTTTACATATGTATAATTTTTAAATGTTCAGGATATCTCAATGCGCTATGCACTTTTCCTATGAACGTTTTAGGGAACGTGTCCAAACTACGTGACCCTTTTAGGAGGGGGAGGGGGGTCTTGAAAGTACTACACTTGGACAAATTGGTCACTTAAATTATTCTACGGATTGTCACCGAGGGGGGGAGGGGGGTAAAAAGTAGTAAAAAATGGTTCACGTAGTTTGGACACGTTCCCTTATGTACACATCGAATCATAGCACCGAAATTGAACATGTGGTAGGCGGTTGTAGGCGGTAGGCATTGTTGGCCGCTGGGACGGTTCATCGCTTCCGTAAGCAGCACTTTGGCCGCTGGGTACTAATAGAAAACGAAAGCTCGACGTTGTGATTCTTAGTATTGTCACTGGGCATGCAACATATTGTATTGTACATATTGTATCTCCGGTGTCCTCGGATAATGATAGAGACGACGATGAAAAATCAAATGAAACTAAAATATATAAAATATTTTCTGGCGAAAAAAACTCGTCTCATTTTTTCTAAAAACCCAATTCAAATATGAACAACTCATCGGATTTTCTTTTTCTGGGTCTTGAAATGCTCTTAGAAATCCACTCATTTACTTAAGATAGCCTAAACCTGAATACCGAATCTTCTTCGGAAATTATATGGGCTTGAAATCAAGTTTTTGTACAAAGTTGTTAAAAATTTCTTAAAATTTTTGTCTTTATCGCCCTATAGCTCCTAAGCTGTTGAGCCGATTTCATTCATATGTATGAGGGATATGCTGTATATTTACTCTTCTTTTATATGAATTAAATTTTTTGAAACGGTCGAACGATAAAACTACGACTAAAAAATATTGACAAAGAATCGCAAAACCTTTCTTAGCGAATATTTAAAAAACGCGAGCTAACTTTCAAACTTAAAGCATATATTTTGCTTCAGCGAAACAAATACGACAAAAAAAAAGTTGGTTTCAAGTCAAAGGAAAATTTAGTGTTGAGCAGTGTAATTAAATGTTAAAACTTTGTGCAGCCAGCAATATATTTCAATAATAAAATAATAAAATACTTTACATATAACATGCCTATAATTGTTTCTCTGAGTCTCACTAAATTTAAAAATCCAGATTGATTTTAATAATTTTAAATCAAATATTATGCATTTCAAACTTCAATACACATTCTATGTTTTCACTTCCAACGGCAGTTCCATAACTTCCAACTTTTTTTTTTTTTTATCTGTTGATGTATGATTTAAATATATCATAAAAATGAGGTTGATGTTTCCACATTATTTTTTCTGTTCATATTTTATTTGTTTTTGAAAAACTTGAAAGATCGTTGGTAAATAGTTCCTGCTCAATATTTTCTAGAGGTTTTTTAAGCAGTCGATGGATGCCGTGAGGTAAAAAAAGTCCCATTTTCTTGCAATCTTAAATCTAGTTCATTAAAACATAATAACATGTCACAAAAAAAAGAAAAGGTTCAATTGAAACATATTATCTTTTAGTTTATTGACAAGAAAATATGTTTCAGTGGAAAGCTTCATATACCAAAACTTAAAAATATAATTTCGCAGTTCCATAAACCTTGCAAAACATTTTATCTTACCCCATCACGTAACTTCCGTATTTTAACGCACATCACTATATTCAGCGTCCATTTCTTTCAAGCACTCCCGAAATTGACGATGCCCCAGAGTCTTATGTCTTCCTCTGATATTTAAAATTGTCTTTACAACAATGTGCATAGTGTCTTCTATATCCACGGTTTTTTCCAAAAGGTTTTCTTGATGAAGGATCCAGTGGAAAGTGTGAACATTGATACTATTTGCTATCAGTTGCCCGACAAACCCTTGATTTTTTGCTACTGTCCATTTTTGCCGCTGTCTTTCTTTTGAGACAAAACAACAAAATCGGTTTATATTGGGCCAACCTGGGACGTCTTAAAGCCAAAATTTTGAGGGTTTTAAAAGATACATCCGCTTGGAAGCCCTTGGTTGCTGCCAAAAAAGAATTATCATTTTTGCTATATATATTAGAAAAATATATAAAATTATCCTTCAAACGAGCCTAGTATAAAGAATATTTAATAACTTTTCGTTACATTTTAATTATCTGTAAAAATTACTACTACAGGTCGAAAAATGGGTATGGTATAAAAAATAAGATTTTCGATATAAGTACCGAAGATTACAATGTATGCCGAAATTTTTAAGACTTTAGTCATTAAAATCCGTTGACGTTATCTATTCATAAACTATAATTAGAACCTAAACAAGATTTCTTACAACCTTAAATGCAACAAATGGTTAAATATGCAGAAAACCGATAAGTGGCAACGCTGACGAAACTGTCAACAGCTATTCGCTAGACTGTTTGTTTTTTCTTTACATTCTTATTGTGTTTGCGAAGTAATACGTGTTTACGATGTCAGATTTAACATCAACTTCCGTGAAGTTTACGAAATCGTTAAGTGAAGTTAAGCTAATTGGTTTTGTTACCCACCAAATTGTTGGAGCAAAATTACCCTCCAACAGACAAGTTTTGCAGGTATTTTTCTACAATATGCGAATTACACGACTGTCAGCAAAAGAAAGCGCGAAGTAACCGCAGCTTCTATTTTTTGGCATCAAGCGCGCTTGCCAATCCGTGAATCCCACAAATCCGTCGAAAAGTTGAAGAAATTGTATGATGAGTGGACACGCGTGTGTAAAACATCGTCAACGGGCAAACCGCACAAAAAACATATGGCGTATATTGAAAAACTGGATGATCTCTTTGACATTGCTCACAACAACGCACTGCAATTGATACGCTTTGAAGAGGACAGGCAATTTTTGCTGAAACAACGGGAAAAAGGGCGCCCTGGGTGCATGGCCGGATGTGACATGAAATCGTACGAACGTGAAACCCGACCCCGAGAGCGAATGGAAAACGAAGTGTCGTGTAAGGAAAAACACGAAATAGCACAAAGTTCTATTGGTAAACTTTCTATAATAAATATTAGTTATGTATGTAAAATTTTTGAATACACTTTAAATTTCGTTTAGTGTATTTCGAAAGTGCGAGTGAAAGTTGTGATACAGCCGATGATATCTATGTTGACAAAGATGACGATTATGGAAATCAAGGGCGAGAGAAATGGATGACGCCACGTCTTTCCGCTGCACTTGACGACGCCAAAATATTCGATAGAAAGGCGGTGCATATCTTAATAGCAGCTGCTGAAGCATTAGATGTGAACGTAAACAAGCTTGTTATCAATCATAGTTCTGTGCACAACTTGCAAAAACAACACCGTGAACTAGAATTTCAGAATATTCAAGAGAGTTTCCTTGAAGAAGTAATTTAATTTATCTTATGTTTAACATTTTTTCTTAATTTTTTAAATATTGTAGATAAGTAATGCTAGATCACTAATAATCCAGTGGGATGGAAAACTGATGGATGCAATAGTTGGCAAAAGAAAAGTAGACAGAATTGCAATTCTTGTTAGCTATAAATGTACGGCCAAATTCCTCAGCGCTGCAATTATTGATCCCTCCACGGGAGAGAATATTGCGGCTGCTGTTCGTAATGCTTTGATCAGTTGGAACATTATAGATTGCGTTGGTGGCATGAGTTTTTATACCACATCTTCAAATAGTGGCGCTAAAAATGGCGCAACCGTTTATTTGGAAAAGTTTTTGGAGCGTAAATTAATCAAATTTCCGTGCCGCCATCATATTTTCGAAATAGTTTTGAAAGCTGTTTTCGAATTGAAACATTCCACAAGCAGCGCACACGAAGTTCCTATTTTCAATCGCTTTGCGAATGCTTGGGACGGTTTCGATCATAATTTGTTTAAAAGAGGTCTCGACGATGATATTGTCCGTTCAAGAATAAGCGAGGAGGACTTTAAAACGATTAAATGTTTCTGCTATCAACATTTGTGTAGAGACCAAATTCGCGCTGACTATAAAGAGCTTCTTCAGCTTACACTTACGTTCCTTGGAGAAAATGGTGGCCATTTTTCAAACGTGCAGTTCAACGTCGCATGCAAGATTTATGGGAAAAACAATCTATTGTCTAAAAATTTTTATTTTCCGCGAACAATTCATATGTACAGAGAGAGAATTGAATGCGCTACGCGATGTTTGTATTTTTGTAATCCGGCTATACATCAAAGTCTGGTATGGGTGTCCAAGTGCCATCGCAGCTCCGAATCAAGATTTGCAATTTGTTAAGGACTCAATCGCATACGCAAAAACAGATTCAGCAGTGTCCGGAACAATTTTGCCAAAAATTAAAAATCACTTGTGGTACTTAGCACCAGAAACAGTAGCTCTAGCATTCTTTGATCCTCTTCTTTGTGATGAAGAAAAGCGAAAGATGGTGAATTGTCTTCAATCAAGTGAACCTAAAGTAAAATTATTGGAGGGCCGTAAAATTTTAAACCCCGAACTTTTAAACTCCAGATCATTGAGCGACTTCGTGTCATATAAAACAACCTATTTCTTTACTGCATTTGGCTTGTCTGCTGCCTTTTTACAATCCGATCCCTCTCTATGGGAAGAAAATAACGACTATCAAGACGCTTTGGAATTTTGTCATAGTAGAACGATACAGCTGAACGCGGCGTTAAGTTCATGAAAGACTATAACCAAATTTTAACTTAAGATGAAAATCAAAAGCAGTTAATGCTTCAGTTCGTTGAGTCATACCGCAAACAATACCCCACGTATAAGAAATCAGATCTAATTTAAATTTGTTTCAAGTAAAAGATTAACCCCCGAATTCACCAAGCTATTTAAATAAAATTTAAATAAAATAAAATGAAACGAACTGCCAATTTCCATACAAAAACATTAATTTTTATTTAAATCTTACTAAAATAGTTTGGTGTATTCGGAGGTAAAAGTGCCTTTGAATTTGTCTTTTATTTTTTATACTTTTATTTAATATTTCAATAAAAAACGATAACAATGTAATGAGTTTTATTCAAGGAAACTTTCTATAAAATGATTATTTTATGTTTAATCTCACTCGTATTTATTTTGGCTCGACGACAGCAAAATGTAAACAGTATTGTATTGTCTCACAAATTAGTTTTTCCATCACATTTTTACCCGTGCTCGACATATACATAAATTTTAAAACTCTAAATGCAGGATTTAACACAGTTGCAAATTTGTCATTACCCTAATCAAATTCCTGCGCACGCCTTTGTTATTAATTTCAATGCGCACAGCTGTTTTGTGTGTTTCATCAGCGTTGCCACTTATCGGTTTTCTGCGTATTTAACAAATTGTTGCATATAAGGTACTACAATTTTTTTTGGTTTTTAATTGTAAAATTATGAATAGATAACGTTCACGGATTTTAATGATTAATGTCTTAAAAATTTGGGCAAACATTGTGGTCTTCGGCATTTAAATCGAAAATTAAATTATTTTATACCATACCCATTTTTCGATCTGTTAAAAGGCGGAACCCAAAATTCAGTTTATAAAAAAAATTCACAAATATTACATATTATTAATATGTAGCAAGAAGTTATTAAATACTCTTCATACTAGGCTCGTTTGAAGGCTTATTTTATATATTTTTCCAATATGCATAGCAAATATGTTAATTCTTTTTCTGGCGGCAGCCTAGAGCTTCCAAGCGGATGTATCTTTTAAAACCCTCAAAATTTTGGCTTTAAGACGTCCCAGGTTGGCCCAATATAAACCGATTTTGTTGTTTTATGTCTCAAAAGAAAGGTGAATCTATTCTCTAGAAAGTATTAGGTGTAGTAAAAAGAAATCCATTATTTTTCCAATAGATGGCGTTATTTATCTGCATCTCGCGTTGTATAAGTCCGATCGTGTTCCGCTAGGGGGCATTAGAAAGATGACAGTTCCTACTAAAAAAGCTTTTTTGACACTTTTTTGATTGATTGATTCAGTTTTGTTTGAGAGCTTGTTAAAGATGGACATCAGCAAAGAGAAAATTCGCTACATTTTACAGTTTTTCTTCGATAAGGGAGAAAACGCAAGCCAAGCGGCTGAAAATGTGAATAGCGTTTATGGACCTGATACTGTAACAGCCAATCATGCGCAATTTTGGTTTCGTCGATTCCGTTCCGGTAACTTCGATGTCAAGGATGCACCACGCACTGGAAGGCCAATTGTCGAAAATGTCGATAAAATCATGGAAATTATCGAGTCCGACCGTCATGTTAGCACTGTTTCGATTGCAAAAGAGCTAAAGATTGCACAAAAAACCGTTTGGAACCATTTGAATAAGGCTGGATACACAAAGAAGCTCGATGTATGGGTGCCACACGAGTTAACGCAAAAAAACTTCATAGACCGAATTTCCATCTGCGAATCGCTGCTGAACCGCAACAAAATCGACCCATTTCTGAAGCGGTTGGTGACTGGTGATGAAAAGTGGGTCACTTACGACAACGTCAAGCGAAAACGGTCGTGGTCGAAACACGGTGAACCGGCGGAAACGGTGGCCAAGCCTGGATTGACGGCCAGGAAGGTTTTGCTGTGTGTTTGGTGGGATTGGCAGGGAATTATCTACTATGAGCTGCTCCCATACGGCAAAACTCTTAACTCGGAACTCTACTGTCAACAATTGGACCGTCTGAAGGAAGCAATCGCCCATAAGCGGCCAGCTTTGGCCAATAGGAGAGGAATTGTGTTCCATCAGGACAGCGCCAGGCCACACACATCGATAGTGACTCGCCAGAAGCTCCGGGAGTTTGGTTGGGAGGTTCTTCTGCATCCACCTTATAGTCCGGACCTGGCACCAAGTGATTACCATCTGTTCCTGTCCATGGCGAACAATTTTGCTGGTGAAACATTCGCTTCAAGAGAGGCTTCTGAAATTCGACTGTCTCAATTTTTTGCTAATAGGAACGAGGGCTTCTATGAGAGAGGCATAATGAAATTACCTTTAAAATGGCAACAAGTTATCGAACAAAACGGCGCATATTTGACCTAAATCGGGTCATTCTAACGATCTTAAATAAAGCCCTCAATTTAATGCAAAAATAATGGATTTCTTTTTACTACACCTAATAACATTCCTAGGGCGTTTCCCGCAGAATCCAAATCAAAAACAAAAAACATAAACCACGGATGGCCACACTAATTCCCATACAAAATTTTTTTCATATTTCAGAGCCCTAGCGCGCCCATCAAATCACCTCCGATCGGCGCCAAATTTGAAACCAGTCAGTTTTATGCCAAACGGAAACATTTTCCGCCCGGCGGTTTGAAATCGATCAAAATTTTCAAAATAAGAAACAGTCTAATGTGCATGCATGTATTGGCCATCTATGCAAATACTTTTCTGATGTCTGAATATGTGCATATACTTTTCAAATTACTTGGTGTTGCCTTTATGCTTCTTCAAAAACCATGTGCACATTTGCTTGAAAAATTTAGTTTTGATTATTGAATTTTTCTTTTGAAACTTACCTTTTATATTACCCATGCAACTCTTTTCCCCTTCCTTGATTTTTGGAAAAAGTTGGAAGATCATTTCTTGCTTAAGATCGCGTCGTTTGTTTAAAATCTGCTCTTGAAAAATAGTATAAAAAAAATCGTATAAGTTAAAGTGCCCTGAGTGCGAACTGTTAACTTTTTATGTTTTTGATTCAATACTTCTTTTTATTTAAAAACACAATGTATGAACACGTACGTTGTTCCAGGAAAATCTTATTTAATCATGGCTTTGAGCCATGCCTGTTGCATTCCTGTCTGGCGTGCATTGTCTTCAAAGCAAAAATTATTTGTACTGTGGCCTCTTACCTGACAACGCTCGCAGTACAAGCTACTTTGCTTTTTCCTAAAATTTTCAACAGTATGTCCTCGCCGTGAGCAATATGTACAGACCATTAATGTCTTTGGTGGGTTGTACATTTCTGCTTTAGGTATATTGGTGTTTTTCTGACAGTTTAGCCCTTCTTCATGTCCATAAATACCACAAAGCCTGCATAATGGCGTGTTCCTTCTTCTATAGCAAACGTCCCACAAATAGCCCATTTCTTTGCAGAACGCGCATGATAGTTCTGTCTGCATAGGTATCGTATTTACTGCACTTATGTTGACTGTAGACGTGTAAGTAGCGTTTGGAGCTTTTATTCTTAGAAGTTCCTCTAATTTTATAGCTGACTGGATTAATTCCTTAATATTTGTACCATTCAATTCGTTTGCTATTTTTTCGTCTCTTAGACCTGTAAGGAATCGTCTCGCCGTCAAATCATGGTACTCCCATAACGAAGATTTCGCCTCTGGGCCATTCCATTTTTCTTTTATCAATGTTTCTGCTTCATTGAGATATGTTTCCATTCGAGCTCCAAAAAGACTAGCCCGTTCTCCTTCTCTTTGAAAGCTATTATCTATATCCACGCTTATATCTTCCAAAGTTCTCCTTGAAGCATATGTGTTCTTAACAAAATGACACATTTCATCTAAATTATGGAAGGTCTTTGGGCTCATTCCTTCGAATGCGTCTCCTGTTAGCCGTTGCTTGATAGTGCTTGTTACGCCTTGCAAATGTTCTTCGTCGATTGTGGCTTTCAAAATTTCACATCCTCCGATAAATTTGAGTACTTCCTCTCTAAGTCCTGGTCCTTTCGCTCCCAAAAAATATGGAACAAGGAGATGCGCACTTCTGATGGCTTCGTTTATGTTTGCTGCCATTGTGACTTTAATTTTCGGTACTTGTTTCTGTGTTGACTTTGGATTCTCTGACTCGAAATGAGTTTGCTGGGACGAATAAATTGTTGCTCGTCTTGTTGGAACCGACGTTTCGCAAATTGTTCGTAATTCCTGTTTAAGATTAGCTATTTCCACTCTGAGATATTGGATTTCGTTCTCTTTTGCCTTATTTTGTTCAATGGCGTCTGATAAATCGCTGTTTCCTACTGCCTCTTTGAGAGCTTCTCTCAGTGACTGGTTTTGTTCTTCCGACTCTTCAATGAGAATTGTTTCTTGATCTATCCTTTTTCGCAATGTCTGACAACTCAAGGTGAGGTGTTGGACAGTTTCTTCTAAATCCTTAATTCGCGTTTTCGTCACGACGTTCGCTGAACTTACTGAATTCTTTGCCTTTTCGAATAAGTATATTGCTTCTTCCAATTGAGTGCAATGGGCCAATGCTAGTTCGTTTTGGATCAAAAGCAAAATCTCGCGATTTGGATTTATTTCTCGTATTAAACTCCACCCTTCCGCTTGGGCAATGCTAGCGTGTTCTTCGGACTCTCTTAGTTTTTGTTTTAAAGCTTCTAACTATTTTTCCATTTAATCGACGGAAAAAAAACTCCGTTTTAATAAAAAAATTTATGTGCAAAAACTCGATTTCGCAAAGGGCACAATCTCAAAACAGCAAATTACATATGTATGAAGTTTATTTGTGTACTTACCATATTGACTGCGATTCTGTTTTTGTCGATTCCTCTTTCTTCTTTCGGCCCCTTGATTATAATTTCCTCTGCCGCTGATTTTTATTTAAGGTCAATTATTCTTGTTCTGTTATACAAAAAATTTTTTTTTTGGGTTTTCTTTTATCCCCTTCCTGCTTTGTGCCGGAAGTTTCACTCACACCCGGACCCTGACGAAGTAGGTTTCACCACTGTTCGACAGGTTATAACAGTACAGTACAAAAAGGTTCAAACAGTTTAATCGATACAAATCGGAATATTTTTGACGTTTTTCACGAAAGTGCCTTTCGGAAGTTTCACTCACGCCCAAGCCCCACTGAATTAGGTTTCACCACTGTTCAGTAGGTTTCAGTGAATAACTCAAATCTGCCCAATAAGTATCAATTTTAACCCACTGTGGCCAAACAATAATATATTTTATTATTTTGCAAATTTGACCTGACACTTGCAATTCAAGTTAAAAAACCTCACGGATCGTTATTCGTTTCCAACTATCCTTAGTCGAAAACCGGCTGCGCCATAAATGTTGTGTCGTCTAGGGAGCACGTCCAAGTAGATTAACGCAAGTAATTACTCGAAACCATTTAATGTTTAATATAACTTTTATTTATTTATTTTAAAGCTAACAGTAAATCCTTATGCTAACTAACTTAACTGAACTATTCCCTAGCTAACACGGAGATCCACACTTCAACGTCCTGGCTCGTGAGTAGGTGCGTTAAAGTTGAGATCTACTGAATACTTCGGTTCACGGTTCTGATCGTAGTCCTCTTCCATAGATCGATGATCAGCTTTTATAATCAGAAAGTGCTTTTCATGCACTTTCCTAAAGTCGATCATTTCCAAAGTGCTCTTCTGCGTCTCTTCATCGTTCTATTTCTTCAGCTGGTTGTTGTTGTCGCACTGACCCAGTTCTTCTTCCTCGTTCATGCAATGTTAAGTAATTATTGCCACACATTCTTCTGGGTCAACTTGATTGTTGTTGTTGCTATTGGCTGTGGCTTATTTCCTCTATCGTCAGCGTAATTTCGGTCTTAAGCTGCGACCTGTTTTTGTTGTTATTGTTCTTGGCAAAGGTCAGCTTATGCAGTTACTTCTGCTGACTCGCTGACTCATTCCCTTATGATTTGTTGCTGGCTCGCCCGTTGGCTTTGATTGTTTACGTAAGCATTTCCTCTTTGTACTTTCTTATTCTGAGCGCTAATGGGTTTGTTGTTGCATTCTACTGTTGAACGAGAAATGAGTCGAAGAAGTGTTTGTGCTGTTGTGACACACAACACTGTGCTGCCAGTATTGGCTATTGCCACACTCTCGGCTGACGTTGTCATTTTTGTTGATAAAGGTCACTGTTATAATGCGTTCTTGTGCCCAGCTTATGCTTGCGAAGCGTATTTCGGTTATTTCCACAAAGAACTTGTGGCTGTTGTTGTTGTTACAAGTCTTGGTTGTTTACGCCAGCTTTAACGTTCGCTTGATTCTGAACGCCGCACAGAGGGGCCACTCCATATATTTTTTGGATAAATTTAGAAGGAGTGGTCGTAGAGAATTGAAATTTTGCAGAAACACCCCCCCCCCCCCCCCCCTTTTATATTGTTAACGCAGAAAATCCTTTACAGTCATCAGTCGTTAGGTGATTAGTAGCGCTTGAATGCGCTCAACTGCGCTTGTTTCGAGAAAAAACGAGAAAAAGATCGGAGTCATTGGAGTAGAGAAGGGAGCGAAAATATATTTTACGCTTTTTCTCAACACTTCGTACATTACGAAGCATACAAAACTACAAGCGAAACTTCGCCTTTGCTGGAAAAAATCGCTAAGACGGGTGAGGAGAGCTTCTACAAACTGACTATGACCACAGTTTAACATGCACATGCATTCATACACTGACATTACAATCTCACTTTCCCGACAGCACGTTTTCTTTTTCAGTCGAACTGACTTAAATTGTTCTTCCTAGAAGCAAACTCAAAAAAAATTTGAGAGTGTCGTTTGTATGTTGTATGTAACACAGCATCTTTTCAGCCCCTGGATTAGCAATTGGGAAATTTAAAAAAAAAGTCTAGTGCTTCTACTAAAACGAATAGAAATTGTGCAACTATCTTTACCTGAATTAACTAAGCTCCACTAGTGCTATCACCAGAACTTGATTACTAGTTCTAGTGGCTACAAAGTTTCCTATAATGGGCTGATATAAAAAAATAATAGGACATTTCAAGAGAAAAAATATATGCGTGCTTTCCAAAAAAACACTTCCATAATCCACAAAAAATTCGGGTATATTTTTTTAAATAAAAAAAGGTGGGTTGGTGCTAAGAGAACTATGTAGTATTTAACTGGTGGTTACTTGCTACAGGAGAAGTAGTTTTAATCTATCCCCATTATCCAATTGGTTCTTATAGTACTAGAAAAGCGGTAGTTTTGTACTACACCTGGTAATTTTCCGTCATAACTCGATGTTAATTTTTTACAGAGAATTGTTTAAACAGGGGTATAAAGAAACACTAGTACTGGTGCAATTAAAACTAGTAAGACGCTACAGCTACACTGATCGAATTTCCTGGAGGGGCCTTAGCAAGAGTACACATTCTTAACTCTTCAAGTTACTATCTCATTTCTCAGCTATTTGCTTTATGCTGTTTCCTCTCACCAAACGCAATACAATGCAAATGCAGTTTCAAACAAAGACAATAAACTTTGCTATGTGAACGGCATAACATAAACAAAGACAACTAGCTGAGACAATCCCTGTAGAACCTAAATCAACCAGTATGAAAGAGAAAGCAACTTGAAGTTGATGATTTTAGAGCCAACTATAAATTGGTGGATTAGTCATGCAGAAATCAACCAAACTAAACAAAATATTATTTTTGAGCGCGTTCTTTTCCAATGAACTGAGAGTGAAAAACAATTCTCAGAACTACGAAAACTCGAAACTTACTGAAGTTAAAGACAAGTAAAGGGACGATTGAAGTCATTTGCGTTTAGATTTTCTGCTTGAAAGGCGCGCGAGAAAAGTACTTTATTATTATTTTATAAAGACATGAAAAACTAATTCAACTTATATCTTATATGCAAGCGGATCTATGTACATATATCGACTTGATACTATTTAATAGAGGTTGATCTATAGTTTTGATTGGCAATTTGTATGGTCGTCCTTTTACTCTTTTGGCAATTATAATTTACCTTTTATTTTTGTTCAAAACACAGTAAATCAGAATTTGGCTATTGAATTTTTTCCGCAAAAAGTTAAAGTCACAATCTGATTATTTGTTTTGTCTAAACAAATAAAAATCTTAACGCTCCTTTTATATTTGTTTGAGAAATATATGGTTTGAACCCATTTAAATCAGTACACTTACTTTCTGATTACAAATCAACTAAAAAAAGCTAACTGCTATTTAACTACAATGTCAAGCAGAAACGGACGACTGACTACTGCCTAGGACATGGCCAGGTTAAAGTAGTGAGTTGAAGCCAAGGAAAGAAGTCGAGTAATTAACCAGTTGTGCTTATTAAAATCTAATTTTTAGTCACTTTAAAATTGGTTTGATGCCCTGCAGGGATAAGACAGTAAACAAAAACTCTCTGATTTTTTCTTGTTGGTGTTTCAGTGATTTGCGTATGGAGTTTGTTTCTATTCATAACTATTAATAGCTAGTAACGCCTCTCCCCAACCCAAAAAACTATTCTCGCAAGCAATTCGGTATTTGAGTTATGTCTTTGACCCCCCTACGCCAATGTCTGTGGGCTAAATTAATATATTTTGAAAAAATCTTGCAAATCCGCATACTGCCACGTCCACCTACCATATAAGTGCGCAAGTCAAATTTTGTATTTTTGGAGCTAGGGACTTTAAATTCAGGACACTTTTTAATTGAGTCCTCCTAAAAAAAACTAAAAATATTGGGGCTGCTACGCCTATTTTGGGCTTAACGCCGATCGAAAGTTGGATATTTTACATGTTTTTATTTCCTATTTAGCGTTCGTGGAATGACCCATATGCAACTTTAGCATCAGTAACACCTGCATATCTCAATTTTATATATCAACTCAATGAAACTACATTGCGATCAGTGTTAATAAACTCCTCGGTTAATTCTTTATATGAAAACGAAAAAGTACTCATGTTAATATGAACTTTATACGATAACATTGAATATAATCTCTCATCCGCGAAAACTTTTGTTTTTGTTTACATTAAAATTTCATAAAATTTCGTTACGCCTTCATATTCGTAAACAAAATTAATGATTCATATATAAATCGGTCATATATAAATCGGTCATATATAAGTCGGTACAAACTTCCCGTGGGCTGTAACAGCTCTGTCGCAATCGTATTGGGATGGGTTAGAAGGCGGTTGGCGTACTGCAAATTGTATTTCTGCACTTCTTCTACGACTGTCGCTATGTTGAGGTCGCGATGAAGAGTTTCATTTGTGACGTACCAAGGGGCTTTCGTTATCATTCGGAGGACCTTTGACTGGAACCGCTGTATTATTGATATATTTGATTTGGCTGCTGAGCCCCATAGTTGAATTCCGTATAGCCATATTGGCTTTATGATGGATTTGTACACCATCAGTTTATTTTGGAGAGATAGCTTGGAGTGGCTACTCATTAGCCAATACATTTTGGTAAGCTGGATCCCAAGTTGTTTTCTTTTGGTGAATATATGTTTTCTCCAGGTGAGCTGTCGGTCGAGATGAATTCCGAGGTATTTGACATTGTCTGCCGTTGGGAGTTGAAGGTCATTAAGGGTTACTGGTGGGCATTGACTTTTACGTGTGGTAAATGTGACTTGCACCGATTTAGTTGTACTTACTTGCATTTTCCAGTTTCGGAGCCATTCTTCTATACCAAACAAGGCATATTGCAGGTAGAGAGATGCCGAATGTGGGTTTTGGTGGGTTGATAGCAATACTGTGTCATCGGCGAAAGTAGCAATTGATACATTGTCGGCTGCTGGTAGGTCTGATGTGAATAATGTGTACAGGATAGGGCCCAGCACACTTCTCTGTGGCACTCCAGAGTGTATTTCGTGAATTCCTGTTGTTTCTTCGTTGATTTTGACCATGAAGTGTCTGTCTGAAAGGTACGACTTAAGAACCTTATAATAGGGATATGGCAAGCTACCTTTGAGCTTAAATAAAAGTCCAGAAAGCCAGACTTTATCAAAGGCCTGCGTTACGTCTAGGAAGGCTGTCGTGCAGAACTCTTTCTTTTCCATTGCTGATTTGACGATTCTGTGCACCCGATGAACTTTTTCTATTGTGCTACGTCGTGTTCTAAAGCCAAACTGATGGTTTGGGACGAGATTTTTTTCATCAATTATTGGTTTAAGAAATGTTAGAAGGAGTTTTTCATAATGTTTACTCGCAATTGGCAGTTAGCTTATCGGCCTATATAATGTGACTTCTTCGAGTGGTTTTCCGGGTTTGGGTAACATAATAATGTGTGATACTTTCCATTGTAATGGGAAGTATGCCAATCGGCTAATTGCGTTGAACAGTTGTGTCAGGAATATGTGTCCAACACCTGGGAGTTCCTGAAGATCTTTAGCTGAAATAAGATCAAATCCAGGGGATTTCTTTTTTTTCAATCTTAAGCACTCTCTGATGACCTGCGCTTTCGTGAACTTTGGGATTGGTAGGTCGAGTTGTCCAGGTGCATCCAAAAATGAAAGAATACGGGGTTCGATGGTTTCGCTGTGATTTGATGCCAATGGTTTGAAGACATTCGTTAAATGGTCAGCAAAAATAGCTGCTTTTTCTTTGTCAGTTCTGGCCCAGCCTCCTCGATGATTTTTAATGGGTGGAACTCGTATTTTGGGTTGTTTTATGTTCTTCGTGACTTTCCACAAGGAATAATCGGTATCTTTAAAAGCATTAAGAGACCAGCTTTTCTTCTATGTCCTTTTGTTTATGTTGTGAGACTAAAAGCTTTATCTCCCTCGTAACTGAATTAAGTTGCCTTTTGTCTTCGGGATACCTGGTTTGTTGCCACCTGCGTTGCAGTTATCGTTTTTCTTTTAGTTTTGTTTTTATTTGGGGGTGGGCAGGAGTATGGTGTTTGGTGTCAAAATTTGTGGGTGTTGATAACCAACCCGCGTTCTGTACGGCTTTTGTGAAAATTCTAACTGCATCTTCCAAGTCGTTACCGTTTTTGAGAGGAATGTTAATTGGTAGCGACTGATGAACTATTTCTTTAAAAAGTTCCCAATTCGTATATTTGTTGTGCATTGAAGCACTTTTCTGCTCACATTGTACGTTGCAGCTAATCGAAACGATGAGTGGGGAGTGGTCAGATGCATGATCGAAGCCGGATGTGAGTTTTAATTTTTTAGGATCTATTCCTTTATGAATACAGAAGTCAATTAAATCGGGTGTTTTACTGAGATCTGATGGCCAATAAGTGGGTTCGCCTGTCGACAAGTGGTTTAAGTGTTCTTTCTGGACCGCTTTTAGTAACTCGCGCCCTCTGCATGTTATAAGTCTCGACCCCCATTCCGCGTGTTTTGCATTTTAGTCTCCGCCTGCAATAAACCTTGATCCTAGGCTTTGAAAGTAGGAGGTGAAGTCCTTTTCTTCGATCGAGCTGGAAGGTGGGCAGTATAAGGCTGAAACTGTTATAGGGAAGGGGGAACACTGAATAGAGATACTTGTTGCTTGAATGAAGCTCTTCTGCAGGCTGTCTTTGGGGCTGTGCCGTATGTTTCGTTTTATAATTATTGCCGACCCTCCTCTTGCTGTTCCTGCAGGGTGGTTCGTGGTGTAAATTATGTAATTTTTGATTCGAATGAAACTCTTTTGTGTGAAATGTGTTTTTGAGATAAGCATTATATCGATACGGTTTTGATTCAAAAAAATTTCTAACTCTTTAGCGTGTTGGCAAAGGCCATTGGCATTCCATACCGCCATACGAAATGAGGTCATGGTTTGTTTATGAGGGCGGTGAGCAGGTTGAGCATGGTTGCCATGTTTTGCATTAGGTCTTTCAACATGGCTTTGAGTTCCGTAATATCTGTTGAAACTGAATTGTTATTATTTACTCCATTACAGCTGAAGTCGGTAATAGGCGGGTTGTTTTCCGAGATTCTGATCACTTGCGCGTATGATATGCCTGGCAAGCAGTTTGAGAGGACTGCAGAGCACTATTTTTTGCAGGCAACTGTTTTTGTCTTAGCGTGGGGTACAGTTTTTTCTGCAATTCTTTGAAAACTGTACAGCCTTTATAGTTCGCTGGGTGTTCTTTTCCACAGAGAACGCATTTGACACCATCTCCCTTTGTTTTGCGGGTACAATTATATGTGTGATGGTCGCCTGTACATTTAACACATCGTGGATTATGGTTGCAGAATTTTTTTGTGTGCCCATACCTCTGCCACTTGGTGCATTGTGGTATAGTACGCTTTTTCCTTGGTGGTTCAAATGTGATTTTTGTGTGTAACAGATCGTTAACTTGCTATATGTCTTTATTGTTGCTGTTCTGTTTTAAGTTAGTCCAAAATAGTGGGAGGGGTTTTTTTTTTGTTGATCTTTGTTTTATGTTGCTTAGATTTACCACTTCATGACCCAAACTTTCTATCTCCTCTTTTATTTCTTCTATCGGAACAGAGTGGTGGATACCTCTTAAAACGACATCAAATGTTCTATCACTTTTGAGCTGGTATGTGTGGAATTGGGTATTCTTTTCTGCAAGTGCCTTTGTAATATTCGAGTATGATTTTTCGGTTAAGGGTAACACTTTAACTTCTTCCAAATTATAAATTTTTATTTGGTAGTCGTTGCCAGCTATCTGGGTTAGAAGGCTTCTTAGAGGTTGTATATTTGCCACTCCTGTAATAAAAATGGGGGGCGGTTTTGGTTTGGCTTTTTCTACTTCAGTTTCCATTTTTTCGGGCTCGTCTTCTGTTGCTAGGAGACTAAATCTGTTATTATTGCTTGCTGCAGGTTTTCCAAGCCAATAATTGGAGAGCGTGCTTTGTTTTGCGCAGCTTTGAATCGCCTTTTCCGGGCTTGACCTAGGCCTTTTTTTCAGTTCCGAGCTATTTTGACTTTTTCCTACTGGTATGGTGCTTTTCCCTACTGGGGTGTTCTTTTTTGAGTGCAAAGGGCTGAGTGTGTTGATTTTTTGTGGCATACTTTTAGGAGGCATGATAATTTTGTTAGAGTCGCTCTTTTCATTTGAAAGGGGAATTGTAACATGAGCAGAAATTATACTCGATGTACTCACTGTGTAGGTTGGATTTGTGACGGTGGCTGACGAAGCAGTTGCTGTTACAGTGCTTGTAGTTGTTGTTACCACTCTACTTGCTTGCGTTGTCGGTTTGCAAGAATTCGCTATTGTTCTTAGGCCGAGTAAATCAGAAGAAGGAGGAGATGATGTTTGATTGCTCCATAGAGGCATCTCGCTCAGAGCCGCTCTCTCTGTTCTTGTTGAAGATTTTGCAGGTGTTTCCGTACTTGTCGTGCTTGCGGAACATGATGCGCTGAGTACGTTAGTTGGTGAGCTAGCTAGCGATTTTGGGCTCTGAGAGAGCCCTTTGTTAGCCTCTTTTTTAGGAGAGTGCTAAACTCCCATATTCTGATCTTCGATTCTCTATTGAGTTTATTTTTTGTTTTCTTTATTACTGGGGCTCTGTTTCACAATATTACACTCAATTCAGCTGACTTAACTAAGCGTCTCTATCGCAATTCAATATATCGATAGCTTCGGATAGAAAGGGCGTAACTCATTATTTTGCTACTTTACAGG
The DNA here is from genome assembly GCA_020466095.1 of Chlorops oryzae. NCBI lineage: Eukaryota > Metazoa > Arthropoda > Insecta > Diptera > Chloropidae > Chlorops > Chlorops oryzae. The sequence goes on along the minus strand of CM035808.1, from coordinate 70,460,176 downwards.
AGAAGGAAAAAACTTCATAAAATCGCAAAGGTTAGATATTTAAAAAAAGTTTAAACGCAAAGTCAATTAAATACTACGCACGAAATTTGTTTTAGGCTTGAATTTTTATTTTTTCTGTGTTTCGAGCAGTTTTCTGAGTTACGGCTTTTTGATATCAATTTTCGTTCAAAACACATGAGTTATGTCTTTGTACGCAAAGTTTAAAATATAAATAAAATTATAAGATGCGATCCAGCACTATACTATAACCAATAATATCGGTTAGTGGTTACTATTGATAAAATTTATTCAAAACAAATATTTTTTGAAACGCATTATTTACTGTTTTCACGTTCGTGTCTTGAGTCCTTGCATGCATACAGACCAAGAGAGACATGCAAAGACTTAAGAAAGGAACGTGAAAACAGTGAATAATGCGTTCCAAAAAATATTTGATTTTGAATTAATTTTATGAATAGAAACCACTAATCGATTTTAATAGTTATAGTCTCAAAAAACTCGTCATAGATTGAGGTTTGCGGCATTTGAGTAGAAAATTTATTTTTTTTCTACTAGGGTCATTATTTGGCCAGTTAGGGTATGGAACCCAAAATTCAGTTTAAAAAAAAAGTAATAATTATAACATATTATTAAAACATACCAAAAACGAATCCAATATTCTTCATATAAGGCTCGTTTAAAAGGTACTTGTGTAAATTTTTCAAATATACATACTGAACATGCTCGTTCTTGTTCCTACGGCATCTATATTATAGATTGAAGTTCGTGAGGCATTTTTCTTTAATTTAAGCCTATTTTTGTATGGGGACCCCCCTAAGGAGGGGAGATAGAGGGTAGGTATGTTTAAAGAAAATACTTGGGGTAAAAAAATAATGGGGGTCGGTCATATATATCAGCCCCCTAGGAGGGGTTTGACTGTAGTGACAGGCATTTTGTCTGAAATTGTGATAAAATTAAGGTAATTTTGTATGGGTCACCCCCTAAGGAGGGGAGATAGGGGGTCAGTATGTTGGGAAAAAATGTTAATGAGACAAAGTTAATGGGGGTCGGTCAAACATTTGACTCCTCTAGGGGCACTCTGGGGCTAGTTAGCACAGTGGGGGGAAAATTCATAAAAAAAATTACTTTTGTATGGAGCCCCCTTAAGGAGTGGAGATAGGGGGAAGGGATGTTTGGATAAATTGTTGGAAATAAAAAAATAATGGTCTTACATTTGACCCCTCTAGGAGCGACTCTGCTTACAGTAACATCAAAAATTCGGAAGAAAAACAAAAATTAAAATTTTCAAATGACTTGATGCGTGAAATTTTTTTTACCAAATAACCTTAAAATTAGTATTTTATGAAGTCTTTAATAAAAGTTCTTCGTACTATGATACAGGAAAAGAGTTTCAAAAAAAGTCATCACCCTAATGCACACGCACAGTTATGAATGTTAATTTATAGGTCTCGCCATCACTGGCGTAGTTGAACGTCTTTTTGTGAGTTAGGGCTTTTTTCTTTCGCAAAATTGTTCGCTATGAGTTAGGGCTTTTTTAAAAGTAACTATAACTTCGGTATTTTCAATCAAAGGGCGTCAATTTTTTTGGAGCGGGTGTATTTGAGAGTCGACCATCAGAAAATGCAAAAATCTCGTTTTAAAAAAAAAAATGAGTTACGCCCTTTCTATCCGAAGCTAACGATATGTTTTAATTTTTATTTCTCTTTATTTACAATTTTACGCGGAGCACAATCGGCACACGTCCGGCCGCGAGACTTGTAATTAAGTTTTTTTGTGTATAGTAAGATGGTTAAGCAAGGCAAAGCACATAAAGTTTTTTTTTTCAACGAAATATGAGAAGTTGATATTTTTACTCAAATTTCTGGCAAAATATAATAGTTATTCTAGTTTTCCAATTTTAATAATTTTTTTTGCATAAAAGAGCACGGTGTGCTTGAAAAATTTTAAATGGAATTTTGGAAGACGTAAAAATTTTTTGATGCACACTATAGTTTTCTTTATTTTGATGAATTCTGGTAAGTTTTAAAAAAATCTGTGGAGCCGTTTTTTTTTTTTTTTTTTTGAGATTTTCAAAACTTTGTATGAAAAATTTTAAATTATGCCAGATTTCACCATTAGATTTTCAAAATAATACCAATGAAAGATAATTTCTTTGAATAATAAAAAGCAAATGTATTAACGGAATTACTATAAGTATATAGCGCTCACCTCCCCTTGCATACCTCCCTCCTCTCTTAGCAAGATATTGCTTCCAGCCCCTCACTGTGCATCATAACTGACTGCAATCATGCGTGAAATCTAAAATTTTTATATAATTTATATTCATATATGCCTATACATATATGTCTCTCTATTATACAAAAAAGTTTTTTTTTTTCGCGTGTACTTTTATTTTTGTGTGGCGCATCCAAAGTGGTTGACTTTTTTCAAAAATGGAAAGTGGGTGATTGGGACAGAGGGAGAGAGGTTTATGGGGAGAGGGTGAGAGGGAGAGAGGGAGAGAGGGAGAGAGGGAGAGAGGGAGAGAGGGAGAGAGGGAGAGAGGGAGAGAGGGAGAGAGGGAGAGAGGGAGAGAAGGAGAGAGGGTGAGAGGGATAGAGGGATAGAGGGAGAGAGGGAGGGAGGGAGAGGGGAGAGGGAGAGAGGGTGAGAGGGAGAGAGAGGAGAGAGGGAGAGAGGGGAAGAGGGAGAGAAGGAGAGAGGGAGAGAGGGTGAGAGGGTGAGAGGGTGAGAGGGAGAGAGGGAGAGAGGGAGAGAGGAGAGAGGGAGAGAGGGTGAGAGGGAGAGAGGGAGAGAGGGTGAGAGGGAGAGAGGGAGAGAGGGAGAGAGGGAGAGAGGGAGAGAGGGAGATAGGGAGATAGGGAGAGAGGGAGAGAGGGAGAGAGGGAGAGAGGGTGATGACGAAGCGATCGTAGGAGGGTTGGGGGTTGGTGAACGAAGCGAACAGGGGGCGAAGCCCCCTAGTATATATACATATATATTATATTGTTAGTATATATTTATATGGCAAGTCCGCGTTTACACGTAGGAAGCAATGTTTCGAGAACATTTGAAGTTATCTTTTGTTGTTTCGTTAAACACTTCTTTGGTTATATCGAAAAAAAACCACAAGCTTTTGCCGACATAGCCAACAGAAGATCCCTTCTTTTTCCTGTAGATCACCACTACCTATTTCTTAAGTCTAAACGCGCACTAAGTAATTGAGTTGGCCTTCATTTGCAGTAGTTTTGTTGGAATCCTTTGCAATGGAAGCAAAGTCATTCAAATTATCGTTTCACTACTAAATGAAAAGAATAAGTAAAGAAAAAGTAAGTCGTATATTTAATTTTGACAAGAATATCTAAACTAAAATATGAGTCTTAATTAAGTTAATCTAGAATGGAAGTATGGTCGTTAGGGTCGGCAATGTTCTATTTTCCCCAAGCGGCCGTCAAAGCTCGCTACACCACTGTATGTAATATCTACATATCATTCGTAATACTGCAAATGAAGGTCAACTCAATTACTCAGTGCGCGTTTAGACTTAAGAAATAGGTAGTGGTGATCTACAGGAAAAAGAGAGGATCTTCTGTTGGCTATGTCGGCAAAAGGTTGTGGTTTTTTTTCGATATAACCAAAGAAGTGTTTAACGAAACAACAAAAGATAACTTCAAATGTTCTCGAAACATTGCTTCCTACGTGTAAACGCGGACTTGCCATATAAATATATACTAACAATATAATATATATGTATATATACATATATAGATAGGCATATATGAATATAAATTATATAAAAATTTTAGATTTCACGCATGATTGCAGTCAGTTATGATGCACAGTGAGGGGCTGGAAGCAATATCTTGCTAAGAGGGGGAGGTATGCAAGGGGAGGTGAGCGCTATATACTTATAGTAATTCTGTTAATACATTTGCTTTTTATTATTTAAAGAAATTATCTTTCATTGGTATTATTTTGAAAATCTAATGGTGAAATCTGGCATAATTTAAAATTTTTCATACAAAATTTTGAAAATCTCAAAAAAAAAAAAAAAAAACGGCTCCACAGATTTTTTTAAAACTTACCAGAATTCATCAAAATAAAGAAAACTATAGTGTGCATCAAAAAATTTTTACGTCTTCCAAAATTCCATTTAAAATTTTTCAAGCACACCGTGAGAGTAGTTACTATATTTCCACCAAAAAATGAAACAAAGGCATTAGTTAGCTTTTGTATTTTCACATAAAAAATGTTCTCTATTTGGACTACCATTTTAATCTGAAATTTAATGAAAAACATTCCCTTGACTTTTGTTCGTTTTTTAATAAAAAAGTTCAATTTTCATAAAAAAGAATGTTGAAATCTTCATATCCAAATATTTCTTCACAAAAGTGAATCATTAAAATTTTGAAATTCAAAACTTGAAAAATCAAATTTTTTCCACTAAGCGCCGGTGCTTCTGCTGTTGTATTTTTTTTTATCGCAATAAGGTATAAGAACTTTTTGTGCGGTTGTGACACCCAACAAAAGATAGAAACGGAACAGGTGTAACAGGTGATTGTTGAAAGTGGCAGGATACTGGTATTACGCGTTGAATATCTGTCGGTGAAACTCTCGTGTCCGGGGGCACGGACTTATTACAATTTATAAAAAATTAATTTTCTTTGAAGTGTACCAAGGCTTAGAAATTTTAAATTCTCATGTAGCTTCAGCCGACGCAGCTCCGTCTCACTTGACATTTTCCACTACACTGAACTTGTTTTTGCATCACACCTTTGCTTTCATGGAGCAATTATGGTTCAACAGATACGATACATTTTGCTTCTTAATGCTTCCAACTGGCAGGACAGCACTATATATATCAAAAGTTTTCCAATAACAATTTCTATTCTTATAAGTTTTCGTATAGAAATCAAAATGCTTTATTTGAGAGCAATATGTGTCAACGAAAAAGAAATTTTGCAGTTCTTACATATGCATTACAACGGGCAGAAAATATAGAGAAGTTTTCAATAAATGCAGATTTCATATTCTTAAAAGTTGAAGGAAAGTCAGAACATTTTTGGCAAGTTAGATAAATTTGATGATGAAATGTTATTATAATATATATAGAAAAATATAGTAGAGAGAGATGAGAAGAGAGAGAAAAAAGGTGAAGGAGAAGGAGAACAGAGAAAGAGATAAGATGAAAGAAATGAGAAAAAGAAAGAAAGAAAGAGAGGAAAGAGAGAAAGAGAGAGAGAGAAGAGAGAAAAGAGAGAGAGAGAGAGAGAAAGAAGAGAAAGAGAGAAAGAAAGAGAAGAAGAGAGAAGAGAGAGAAAGAAGGAGAGAAAGAGAGAAAAGAGAGAAAGAGAGAGAGAGAAGAGAAAAGAGAAGAGAAGAAGAGAGAAAGAGAGAAAGAGAGAAAAGAGAGAGAAAGAGAAAAGGAGAAGAGAAAGAGAGAAAAGAGAAAAGAGAAAGAGAGAAAGAGAGAAGAAAAAGAGAGAAGAAGAGAGAAGAAGAGAGAAAGAGAGAAAGAAGAGAAAGAGAGAAAAGAGAGAAAGAAAGAGAAAGAGAGAAAGAGAGAAAGAGAGAAGAGAAAGAGAGAAAAGAGAGAAAGAGAAAGGAGAGAAAGAGAGAAAGAGAGAAAGAGAGAAAGAGAGAAAGAGAGAAAGAGAGAAGAGAGAAAGAGAGAAAGAGAAGAGAAAGAGAGAGAAAGAGAGAAAGAGAAAGGAGAAAGAGAGAAAAAGAGAGAAAGAGAGAAAGAGAGAAAGAGAGAAAAGAGAAAGAGAGAAAGAGAGAAGAGAGAAGAAGAAAGAGAGAAAGAGAGAAAGAGAGAAAGAGAGAAAGAGAGAAAGAGAGAAAGAGAGAAGAGAAAAGAGAGAAAGAGAGAAAGAGAGAAAGAGAGAAAGAGAGAAAGAGGAAGAGAAGAGAGAAAGAGAGAAAGAGAGAAAGAGAGAAAGAGAGAAAGAGAGAAAGAGAGAAAGAAAGAGAGAAAGAGAGAAGAGAGAAAGAGAGAAAGAGAGAAAGAGAGAAGGAGAGAAGGAGAGAAAGAGAGAAAGAGAGAGAGAGTCACACTTTTAAACTCAACGTTCAGTTGGTACCTGGACCCTCTCCGTTTGTCACAACCCAAAAGCTGGAAGAGCGAAGTCATCAGAATCCATAAAAAATATGTGGAACATTAAAGGCTAATTAAAGGCTATTTAAATGCCCCAATCCGAAATTTTCCGCTCCAGCCATTTCCCGGAAAATCCATGTTCTGCCAGCTTTACGTTAAGCTGGCGGAGCATGCTCGAAAAAATTGATTGCAAAATTTCATCAATTTAATAAGCACAGGAACTCATTAAAGGCTCTAGGAAAATATCAATCGCAAAAATATCGCAGCATTTCCTCAATATAAAAGTTCGACTAAACACTGCGCGCGCGCCTCGCGTTACCAGAGCATCGTACAAAACCTGTTTCGGATAACAAAAAATCGAACTTTTTTCTAAGAATTATTTAAAGGCTCATTTAAGGCTGCAAGGAACTCTAATTTCACATTTTTCGGCTCCAGCCGTTTCCCGGGAAATCCATGCTCTGCCAGCGCGTGAGCAGAGCATCGTAAAAACTCTGTTTCGGATAAAAAAAAAACGACTTTTTTTCTAAGAGTTATTTAAAGGCTCATTGAAGGCTGCAAGAAACTGTAATTTCCCATTTCTCGTTTCCATCCGTTTCTCGGAAAATCCATGCTCTGCCAGCGCGTGAGCAGAGCATCTTAAAAACCTGTTTCGGATAAAAAAATCTAACTTTTTTCTAAGAATTATTTAAAGGCTCATTAAAGGCTGCAAGAAACTGTAATTTCCCATTTCTCGTTTCCATCCGTTTCTCGGAAAATCCATGCTCTGCCAGCGCGTGAGCAGAGCATCTTAAAAACCTGTTTCGGATAAAAAAATCTAACTTTTTTCTAAGAATTATTTAAAGGCTCATTAAAGGCTGCATGAGACTCTAATTTCCCATTTTTCGGCTCCAGCCGTTTCTCGGAAAATCCATGCTCTGCCAGCGCGTGAGCAGAGCATCGTAAAAAACCTGTTTCGGATAAAAAAATCGAACTTTTTTCTAAGAATTATTTAAAGGCTCATTAAAGGCTGCAAGAAACTCTAATTTTCCATTTTTCAGCTCCAGGCGTTTCCCGGAAAATCCATGCTCTGCCAAATCTCTTAACGAGATAGCGGAACATTCAGCGGTATCCATTTCCTGAGTACCGGGGCAAAGGGACACCGAAGGAAACAGCGAGGCCGATGAACTTGCTAAGATGGGCACATCGCACAGTGTCGCGAGCGCGGCCAAAAATGCCAAAAATGAAGATTGGAAATGCTTAAAAATTTTTACTGTTATGAGTAGTCAATATTTATACTAAGAGTAATCAAAAAAAATTTTCTTAATATGTTAAAGCCGTTCAAGTGCAGACACGCTTTTAAAGTTACACTAAGCGAAATTTTTTCGATTCTGTTAGCGAAACTTTTAAAAATAGCTAATATTTGGAGTGCTATAATTTTGTTGAAAGTAGTCTCACCTTAATTATTTATATGCCAATTATAACATAAGCTTTATGCTTTAAGTGACATTTAATTTATTGTTTATATTTGTAACATATGTTATTTTCCGTTACATCAAAATAAGGAATTTATAAAAAGAAGCGATAAAAAGCAAAATAAATTTTTAAAATTAAAAATAAAAAAAACGACCCCTCAAACCGCAAAGTGTTTTTTTGTTTTATATACCTCGAAGTGATATAAGCATAAGTATGAAATATGATCAGCTTTTTCTTGCGGGTTTTTTGTTATGTCGATTTTATTATAGTGATCTCCGTTGCTAGAAGGGAACTCTATAGTGTGTGGCTCTCTTCTAAAGACAGAAAATGGGGAGCAAAACAAAACGATATGATAAGTTTTGTTAAACAAACTTATTTTGCTGATTTAGATGAAGAAGATTTGAAAACAAAATTAAGCTGGTTTGGATCCAAAATTCAAAAAAAGTGGCATCAAAGCGGTAGGAGGAAAACTTCATTCGAAGAAACCAATGCGAATTGGTTAAATTTCTCCATCGATTTTAAAATTAGTGAGGCAGTAAGTACAGGAGTTTTTAATATTAGCTTTAAAATTAATCTCATCAAAAGAAATGTCCATGCCAAATTTCAAGAAGAATTAACACTCAAACATTTAATAATTTTGGAACAGCAGTGATTATTGAATGAGCGTACGGGCGAAAGCGGTACAATTGTTTCGTTGAATTTTCATGCATTTTCACTGCATTGCAATTATCGTAAGTCGTCGTGTAGACCTAAAATTTTTTTGAATTGTGATAAATATATATTTAAGTGTTGAAATCCATAAAAAGTTTTTTTATTTTTTAATTAGCTAAAAAAAATTCTATATAAACAAGTGCACCATAAAATTGCGCACTTTTAAGGGGCGTAGTTTCTTAAGGGGGCGTGGCACAAAAAAAAATATTTTGGAGTCTACATTTTTTTCCTGTACATAATCTGTGTACTAAGTTTAAGCTTTCTAACTTTAAAACTGTGGAAATTAGAAAATCACTTTATATGGGAGGTGGGCGTGGCAGTTGGCGAAATTCTATGATTTTCTCAAAATTTCTTAATTTAGGCTATAGTAATACTCCAACCAAATTTCATTGCTCTACGACCACGCCTTCTATTTTTGGCCAAGAAATGTATGGAGTCGCGACACTGTGCATCGCTTCCAGAGACCTCCTTTTCCAACATAGGAATCCCACTGGCTACAGCGAAATTCCGCATAAAAGAAGAATATCTCGACCTGGCAAACAAGCTTTGGGTCAAGGAAGATTTCTGCGGGATCACTAGACAAACCTGGCCATCTCCGAACAAGAGATGATCCAGTAACCTAATGAAACTCAACAACATCTCCATCCATCAGACGGTATCAGTTCTCTCCAGCCACTGCCTCTTCGGCAGGCATGCCGCAAGGCTGGGAGCCCCATACAATGACTTTTGCCGGAGCTGTCGCTTGGAGGAGGAGGAGGAGAAACCTATTCTCCACCTTCTGTGTCAGTTACCGGCCTTATCGTCAAAAAGACTGTCTCTAGTGGGACACACCTTTCTGACCAGCCTCACCGAACTGTCCGAAATCAAAATTTCAGACATCGCGCGGTTCATCAGGAAGTCAAATTGGTTTTTATAAGAAGTAGAAAGGGGCTGGTCGTGCCTTTCCATGATATCACAAAGGGCTCATCTTTGAGCCTACGTGAGCAATTAGCTGCCGCACCTACCTACCTACCTACCTACCTACCTACAGATGTGAATTCTCCATTTCTTTTTTTGTTAAAAGTTGAAAAGCTTCGACTATTTTCAACCGACGTCAAGACCAATACGTAATTTTGTTGGGAATTAAATGTTTTATCCAAAATAATGCCGATGTGAAGGCTTGGTAGTGTAACTAATTGGAATAAAATGGCTCCAAAGTGGAAAAATTAAGAAAAAATTCAAACGAATTGACTTTCGGCATTAAAAAAAATTTCAATTAAGTAATAATGTTTCAGCAAGCTGCTTATATTTCTGGAAAAAGCATTCTTTTGACTTTCTATAGACGTAAAATTACAATCGGTTGATAAACAATGAAATAACAGCTTGTTGGGTCAATGTCCTAAATAACAGTTTTAAGTTCATATCTCCGAATGTAGAATGTCTTCTTAAGGTTCCTTTTCATTAAAGCCCAATATTTTTCGATTGGACGAAGTTCGGGGCAATTCGGAGGATTTGCTTCTCTTGGTACCACAGTGACATTATTGGCTTGGTACCAATCTATCGTTCTCTGGGCGTAGTGAGATGTTGCTAGGTCAGGCCAAAATAGTACTGAACCTTGGTGTTGACGTATAGAAGGCAGCAAACGCCGGTCCAGACACTCTCTGATGTAAGTTTCGGTGTTGATTGTGCGATCCGTCACAAATTCCTTACTTCGAAGGCCACATTTGCAAATGGCCTGCCTCACCATGTATTTCTTTGGAAATTTGGTATGTTTTTCGGTGGTAGATTTAGAGGATGCTCCACCCCTTCTAACCGCAGTATAATATCCGTGTCCGAAGTGCCTGCATTCTGAGTAAACAGCCGCTTAACGTTCTGGGCCACCGCTTGGTTCGCTGGACCACTTTTTCTCCCTGATCCTGGTGTTTTTGATAAAGGGGTAAGCTTTCTGTATCGTTTTATGGTCCAACCGACAGTTTTTTCGCACACGCCAACTTCCTTAGCGATCTTTTTGTACGTGGTGTTTGGATTTTCCAGGTGTTTGTAAATAATTGCTTCCGCTTTTCTTCTTGTTGAGACGACATCTTTTCAGTAGCTCTTTTATTTTACGAATGAGTACTTTGTTTTTATCTGCAATACTTATACTTTATTTAGGTACCAAATTTGTTGCTATAGAGTTAATATTTTTTTATAAATAGCCTAAAAACAAAAGGCCAGTTATTTCTGGGTTATTTTTGATAACAGATAAGCGCTCCCAAATCGGCGTACATCAAAAATCTTTTAAGGAAATAATGTTTATTAATGTTAATGTAAATCAGCAATATACACATACAGACGTTATCTGTATCCATCATAAGCATTCATACATACATACAGTTGTGAGTCCAGAGAAAGAGTGCTTTGATAGAGGTTATATATTCAACAGTGGTGAAAAAGATTCCCCTATTGAAAATAAGTGGGACTGATAATGGATGTTTTTTTTTTATCAGAGGTTAGATTAACCCGTAAAATGCAGAAAACATTTTCTTTCTAAAAACAGTTTTTGTAAGAGAAATTTTTTATGTGTAGCCACAGGATTTTGCAACCCCAGGAGGAAAGAAGCAGTTTTGAAAATTAATAAGGTCTTCAGGACATTGCATGTAGCTATGAACAGTCGTTTTTGAGTTATGGCTATTTGAAAAATTAAAACTAGTAATTTGCTAACTTTGAGGCCGTTGCGAGACCTCTAAACTTTGCTTAATCATCATCAAATTTTGCACAGGTAAGTTTTTGAGAAATACGAAACTTTTGGGCCCCTGGTAACGAGAAAATTTCACCATCGCCAAAAATGGCCACGTCAATGTACAATTTCGTAATTACGGATTTTCCGAAAAACAAAAAAAGTATCATTAATCAGAATGAATGCGGCTATCGGGTAAGCTACAACAAAAAAAAACCCAAAAAAATTTACAAAATGGCGCAATTTTTAATTTAACACATTAAAAACGCCCTTTTTCGTCGATTCTTTTAATGAAAAAATATGAAGTTGTTCAAATAAAATTTTGGTTGTAGCTCACCCGATAACCATTAATGTGGTCAATAACATATAAAAATTTCAGACAAATCGGTGCGATGGTTTTTTTTTGTTTTCATGTACGCCATTTCAAAAAATTTGGTTTTGAGATAAACGCGTTCAAAGTTGCTTTGATCAAGCGCGCTGCCTGCTGTCTCCAGCTACTTAAACGGCTATAGCAAAAAAAATATTGTCAATATCTTCACGAAACTTTGCCAGCATATTCTTAGAAGTCTATTCTTCCGAAATATATAAAATAAAATAAATCGATTTTCAAAAAATATAGACCCTTAATTTGGACTCGAAATGGACTGCAGAAATCTTGAGAAGTTAAAAAGTTGAAGAACATATATTACAATTTTTTAGTAACATGCGAGTAAAAACTTGATTTCAAATCAACAAACGCATAAATAAATTATCAATATATTACATTCGAAAACTGATATAATTAGTAAACGAACGGTGCTGGTCTTATTTAGCTTAATATTTGTTTGGTTTTCGAGAGTTCACTGTGTACTTTTTGAATTTATTTACTTTATAGTCGCAGATTTAATTGAAGTTCGCAAATCAAATAGCGGCATCAGAATTGCTTCCTCTATAACCAACGACTATACATAAAGCAAACATCAAAAACTTACTCGTGACCCACCTCTATTTCAAATTAAGAAAGAGTACAGAGAGAAATTTTTTTTCTCTACCACGACGGGCTCTCGCCTAGGAACAATTTGTTTCTCGAGCGTATTAGCCGTACGAAGAAGCGCGCATAGCGAAGTTAAAGTTGTTTTAAGCAAAGATAATAGTGTTACCGATATATTTGTTTCCAAAGCATCATCTCAAATTGATATTTTTGGTTAATGCTAATTTCGTGCATTTATAACTGTTATATCGGTATTTGCAAGAAAGACATTCTATACTCACTCTATTCAAAGGGCGAGAAACAGTTACAAATAGATACCAGTAAAAGCAAGAAAACGAAATAGATGTGTGTAGATGGCGTTTATGTCAGGGACACCAAAATATGAGACGTATCTGTCTGTGTTGATGAGGACGTTGGAGGAATCTTTTTTTGCCGGCGATTCCGGTGGTTTTTTCGGTCTGCCGACGGTTGCACGACGCGACTAGGAATTTAATAATACGAAAAAGAAATAACTTTGCCTCTGTGGCGATTTATGTAAATGTAATTTAAGAATTTGCCTTCTTGGCGTTCATAGTTATAAGTTCTAATAAGTTTTTTTTTGTGTTTCATGTTTTCACTGCACTTAAATATTTGTTTGGTTTTCACGTATATCCCTTTGACGACCGTAAGTGAACGACTGGGAATTTTATAAAAAATCGGAATTGGTTTCTAAAGCCCTTTATTTCTATTCAAAAGTACTTTCAAAAATAAATTTTTCTAACAGGAAGTCCTTAAAAAAGTATGGGACATATATGTCCCAATGGTCGTTAAGGGTAATTTCAGTTTCAGTTCAGTTTCAGTATGACCTTTTCCTATTTGCCAATTTATGTTCATTTTCTACACATTTATTTTTATTTAAGTGCGTTTGGTATGTCTTGCAACATGTCGTCCAACATATCGCGTCGTGTAGAGCCGGCAACGCGTTAAAACGAGCATATGATTGCCATGTGATCATATTGTTTATTTGTTGCCAATCGGTTCGCGTGTTTTAAATATAAGTTAAGTGCAAGTATACTACATTTAAGTTTTTGGCCCAAGATTGATAACTGGAAATATTTAGCTCAAAATGGTTAAGTCACGACGTTTTGCTCTAACAGAAGATGAAATAGTTCAAATAGCTAATGCTTCCGACAGCAATGATGACGAAAATTAATTCGTCCTTGATGAAATAGCATTTCTCGAAACTGACGTCCAGAGCTTAGAAACGGGTCCTATCATTGAGATTGAAGACGCAATAGTGCCCAATGAACAAAATGTTGAGATTCCAAATGCAATAAATGGAAAATGTGGCAAGAAGAACAACACGCCAAAACTATACATCGGAAAAATATAAGGAAGTGGAATACGAATACGGAAAAGTCTTGATATGGGAAGCAACCTCACTCGAAGCTGTTCCCAGTGTCTTAAAAATCTTCACCAGCGTTTGTAATTTTGAAAAACTTCTTTCGCTAATAATCGAGCAAACTTATATACAGGGTGCCGTAGGTGAGTGCTTTTTTTTAAGGGATTAGGGGAGGTCACGCGAAAAAAAATCGTTATGGGAGGGGGTCCCAAACACCCTGAAGTTATTAGGGCCTTAAAGTTTTCTGGCACTAAGTCCAGAAAAAACAATTCTCCCACGCTAGTGGCTACTGTAGAAAAAAAATTGGAATGCGGTTTGAAAGCCAATTGTACAGGCTTTTGGGCAAAATTGATTGATGGTCAAAACTGCAGTTATTGTGTGAAAAATTAAACGCTCAAAGTCAAAAATTCTGAAAAAAATTTTCAATTATTTTACTTTGGAGCCATTTTGTATGGAAAAGGTCCAATTAACACATGCTTTTTAATTTTTTTTAAATTCTTCGTTCAATTTACTTCAAATCTGTGGTACATTTGTTATACCTTATTTGCGGTTTATCCATCGAAAAAATGGGATTTTAAAAACGATTTTCAAACTTTTTTTTATGTGATGAAATTCTTAAATAGCAATCTTTGGCTTACAATGGCCAGTTAGCAATTTCTTATTTAAGACAAATTTGGTTTAAAATTATACGTACTTTTATTGGAAAAATTGGTTAATTTTTTGCTGAGATTATTTAAATTGGATTTTAAAAAAGTTCAAGTTCGTTTTTAAATCCTATTTTTCCTGAGGTTAAACCGCTAATAAGTTATAACAAATGTCCACAGATTTGAAGTAAATTGATCGAAGATTTAAAAAAATTAAAAAAGCATGTCTTAATTGGAATTTCCATACCAAATGGTCCAAAGTAAAATAATTGAAATTTTTCAGAATTTTTGACTTTGAGCGTTTTATTTTTCACACAATAACTGCAGTTTTGACCATTCAATTCAATTTTGCCCAAAAGCCTGTACAATTGGCTTTCAAACGCATTACAATTTTTTCTACAGTAAGCCATAGCGTGGGAGAATTGTTTTTCTGGACTTAGTGCCGGAAAACTTTAAGGTATAAATCCCAGGGTGCATTTGGGACCCCCCCCCATACGATTTTTTGTTCGTTGAACTCCCCTACCATCCTGTAAAAAAAAGCACTCCCTACGGCACCTTATTTACTGCGAGCAGAAAGGAGTTGTATTTTCGATTAATAAGCGGAGTTGAAAGCATTTTTCGGGATCATATTAGGTATGACATTGCACCAACTACCCGAAACTCGATTGTATTGGTCCACATCACCTATCTACAATACTCCATTTATTGCCAACGTTATGAGCCGCGCACGATTTGAAGAAATTCGCTGTCTTTTACATTTTGTGAACAACGCCGAGCAACCAGATCCGAGAGATCCAGCTTATGACCGATCGTATAAAATTCGACCTGTGATTTCGCTTCTGCACATGCCCAATGCATTCTTTCTTTTCCACTATAGGGTCACCGTCATAGGGGTCGACATCTAATACACCTTTGAAGGTCTGCGAATCACCATCGCCGATATACTTTACATATTTTATGCCGTGTGTTTCAAACGACCTGGAGAACATCTCTATTACAGCGTCCACCTCCATTTTCCCAGAGCTTCCTTCATGGTTTATGGTGTATTCTTCGTCATGAGTATCAAGCCAAATTTGGTAAGCCTCTGGCTTTTCTTCCTTCTTGGCTTCCCAATATTTGCAGCTGTTACACAGACGAGATTTTACGACAGTGTCAACAATTTTTTTGGTATGCTTGGCAATCAAAGTTGTGAGACCATAAAGGGAAGCAAAGCCACGCTTCTTCCAAGTCCCATCCCCCGACACAGTAAATAAAGTGGGATCGCACTCTGGATTCGCTTCGATCGTAGCCTCTTTTTCTTCTCCAATAGCTTTTGAAATGACATGTTCGTACATGGCTTTTCCAGCAACGTACAAATTTTGTAGGGTAGTATAGTACAGATTGTTGGACAATTTTTGTGCGAGGTTCATGAGGCCACAAAACATGGTTATACCTTTTGGCCCAATCCCTAAAAGCCGCATGGCAACAACCAAGCGTCGATTAATTTCATATGGTTTTCCGATCATAAGTGACGAAGGAATATATGTTGTGCGTGGGAAGCCGCAGTTCAAAGCGATTCTAAATCCAACTCCATTTGGTGAGGCTTCTGAGAACTCAATTTTTTGCTTGCATGAGGCACAAATTACCAACGCTGACAACGTGGTTAACAAAGAACAGAACTCGAGAATGCAATACTTCAAATTGGTTTTGATTGATACATCGTCGTCTTCGTTATTCTTGAATTTCTTGGCCGATGTACTGGTATATTCAGAATCCTCTGGTCTAAAATGCTGATTTCCACTAAACCCGCGTTTTTTAGCACGATTCTGACGCTCACTTGGGCGTTTTTTTTTTTTTTTTTCTTTATTACTTTTCCGATCCATTTTACAAAAATCACAATAAATTTATGAAAAATTTACTTTTCCGTTCACTGAAGCGCACGCGTCTGTTGCTCAATTCGATACAAACTAAACTAAATGATGCTTTCAGTTGAACACCTGGACTCAAAAAATGCTTAACCCCTAAAATAAGCAGAAATGTGTATTCGTATGTTTGTATGAATATGTGTGCAAACACGTTTTTACCTAACAATAAACATTTTCAACGGAATTCGGTGGTTACTTTATGCCGCTTCGTTCGAAAATGAGTCGAAAAAAAATAGCTCATTTTGACGAAGACCTTGCTTCACAAAAAAGGCTGTATCTTCTAAAGTATTTCGAATTTCTAAAAATCCTTTTAGGGGCATATTCACAACTACCCAAGCTATAAATAAATGCAAAAAAAAAAAAGTCGAAAAAAAAGTTGCTCAATGAGAAGACCCCCTTAAACCATGCTTTCAAAAAAGCTATTAACGAAAGCAAAAGTCAATCTATGGATGAGCATATGGTCAAGTTTAAAGGCCACAGCACCATGAAGCACTACATATAATAAAAAAGAAGCCCATATCCTGGGGATTCAAACTGTTGTAATGAGGTAAAATTTTGGAACCAAACGGAAAATTTTAACTCATACATTTGTTCGTTTAATCATTATTTTTCTCCCTCCCGCACATTAGAAAGAAACGACCAAGTGACAACGCGAGATGTTTTGCTTTATTTTTTTTTTCAAACTTCTTTTATATTTCGGAAATGGATTTGTTTTGTTAAAATTATGATTTGTTAGGTTTAAAAATATATTATAAGAAAAAAATGGAAAATATATTCAGATATATAAGGTTAAGAAATAAGAAGAGGAACAAATGGTTTGTTTTAACAGCCAAGACACAGCGCCACTCTACGCCCCCTGGAACAGTAGCCGTGACACAACAAGATCGATATCCAAGTCACAGTACCAGTTTACGCCCCCTGGAACAGTAGCCGTGACACAACAAGATCGATAGCCAAGTCACAGTACCAGTTTACGCCCCCTGGAACAGCAGCCATGACACAGTTACTACTATATCCGCGACACAGCACCAATCCACCCCAGGCACAAACCCGACTTCCACCGATCGAGCCAGGTTTCTGCACACGGCGTCAGTACACGCCTTTGACAGTGTGCACAAAAAATTTGTAGAATTCTCATTTCGTTTAACATTTTGGACGAACATAAGCCACAGTTTTCGCAGCGAAGGATCTCAGTGTTCAGCTCACGGAGCGACCCAGTTGTGAAAACAAAAGTGTTTTATCCGATTGGGACCACCAAGCCGAACAACACGGTAACCAGAGGTAATTAACACTCAGTTGTCTCTCAGGTTAGCCATACTTTTGGAACTATTGTCTGGATGGTGTCAACCCCCGACAGTAGTTCGATTCATCCAGGCAGCTATTGATCAGGTGGTTCAACCCCTATCAGTAGAGGACAATAGTCTTTGCATTGTCCACCAGTAAATCCTCGCTATTTGTTGTCCCGGCGGTCCAACCCCGTTCAACAAGTATAGACGAGTAGTAGCTATTCCCGCTAGCTCATTGTACAGGTGGTCCAACCCCGGTCAATGAACCAGGCAAGTAGCCAGTCCCTACTAGTTGTTGTTCCGGCGGTCCAACCCCGTTCAACAGGTAGTCGAGTCAGAAGCTAGGAATAGACTACGCCATCGCCGGAAGTTCACCGATCGACACCCTACACGCGGCTTACGGATACTGCCCGAGTTCCAATTATCGACACGGCACCCACTGGAGAACGCACGAAACTTCGCTACGCTACCAGGATTTGGAGTAAGAGACGCCGATGCTACCGCTTCAACCATTGTAACTAGACATTAAGATTATGTTAGGAGAGAAGAAACAAAAAAAATTGAATAAAGGAATTAAATTTACGATGTTCTAAATCATTATTGCGTATTGAACTACACTAACACAGTTTCTGGTCTTGTAACGAACCCTGGATTGACTGAGTGATACCCCGGCTGAAAAAAAGATCGTTACAAGTGGCGCCCGAGCAGGGACCTAGTAGCGATAAATCAAGGAATCGCTCACCGAAGAAAAACACAGTAAAACCACAGCGCAGAGAGAATCGATACGATGGCACAAGAGAAAGTAATCATCAAGACACTAGAAACCAAATGGATTTCGAAGCTAAAGAATGACGAAGTATCTGAATGTCTTGCTTCGTTTGGGCTAGACCCCCAAGGGACAGTAGATGAAAGGAAACAACGGCTTATGTCTTTCATAAATGCCCACATGGAGGATCCAGTTATCAGCACTAAGGTACAGGAGCTTGAGGTACGCTTCACGAGGAGCCCTTCTCCATTACCGCCAACCAAAACATGCGAGACAGGAAAGACAAGCGATACAGGAAAACCGAGCGAGAGAGGTACAGGCACGACAATGCTAGACGAGGCGAGAGCATGGAGTACCGGCACTCACGAAAAGGTCACCCAAGCACCGATCCAACACGAGTATCCCCAGACCAGCCTGAAGGACGACATGGCCTGGAAAGCCCATGGCTACCAACACCAACCAACTAGCAACACACCTGTGAGGACATACGCTAGCATAATCGACTAGGTACGGAAATGGTCGATCCGATTCGATGGGAAAAAAGATGCCATCGAATTCATTGACAGGATCGAGGAACTTGCTGGAGTTTACGATATTCCCCTGCAGTACCTGCCGAAGGCGATGCCCGAATTCTTACGAGACTATGCACTATCATGGCTGAGGAATAATAGGCAAGAATTTTCCGACTGGCCGACGTTCAAAAAGGAATTTTTAAAGTTCTTTTTACCCTACCGATATCTAGAACGATTAGAGGACGAAATCAAAGCCAGAAAGCAACGCGCAGGAGAAACCTTTAAAGAGTATATCACCATCATCCAAGCGCTCATGAGACATGTCGACTATACCGAAGAGAAGCGTCTGGACATCATTTTCCGAAACAGCCGACGGGAGTATCAACTATTAATTAAACGGCGAGATTTCAGCACATTGAGCGACCTAACCGAGCTGGCTGGCGAACGAGAAATAATCGAGACGGAGAACCACACCAGGGCTGAATCTAGCAGCAGTGACGAAGCCAGGGTTCAAACGATGGCTATGGCCCCAAAGCAAGTTTGTTATCGTTGTGGGGAAACAGGGCACATGCGAGCAAACTGCAAGAACCCCCAGAAGTTGTTTTGCTGGGTATGCAGGAAGGAAAATATCAGGACAGTGGAGTGCTGCCGGAAAGTATCGGAAAACCCCGGAGGAGATCACTAAACGCAAGGCCTAGTGAAAACTCCCCGCAACGCGCCTTGTTACCATCCAAACTTTTACAGTATAATGAACTACTATATGCCCAGGTCCAACTCGGGGACCACCGACACATCGCCACCGTAGACACAGGAGCCTCCCGAAGCGTTATCAGCACCGAAGTGGCGGCCAAACTAGGATCGCAAGGAACGTTCAGAGACAGTATAACCAACGTACGCATGGCAGACGGATCAGTACAAACCGTGGAAATGACCTTTACCATCACCGTACAGCTGGGGTCATACAAAGCAGACATCACGTTCGTTGTCCTACCAACCACTTTGGATGGAGTAATTCTGGGAATGGACTTCCTGAGCAGGGCTGGAACACAAGTAACAATAGGAGGATATTCGGCGTGGATTACCCAGCAAGCCGACGTCCACAGAACAGACTCAGAAGGCACCACCAACATTCTACTCACCCACGCGGAGACTAGCACCACCAAAACCATTCCCGACACAAAAAAACAATTCCTCGCACAAGAATTAGCAGAACTCGCAGACATCCGAGGTCCATCTAATAGCACCAAGCATGAAATCATCATGAAGGATACCAGGCCCTTCAAGCAGCAACATCAGCAGCAGCAACATCAGCAACAGCAACTACAGCAACAACCAAAATTGGTACAGCATCCAACAGCAGTGCCAACACAAATGCAACCACAGCAACACCAACAAACACATATGATTGCGATTCCGCAGCAACAGCAACAGTTGGAGCCGCAACAACAACAAGCAACACCACAACCACAAATATCGCCAGTTGTGATACCGACTTCACCTATACTCGAACAGCCGCCATCGACAGCACCATCACCGGGTCAACCGCATCAGACGTTCCATCAAGCACCACAGCCATCTCCTGCTGGCCGGGGACCTCAACAGGCATATGCGCCTCAATCGCAACCACAAACATGTCAGATCACGTGCCCACTCATGTATCCTATGCCGAATCCATATTATCCGACGACGCCCCAGCATCCACAGCAAACGCAACCATTCCATTCTCATCTGCTCGCCCCCTGTTTCTTTCTTCTCCTAACATTTACTTACAGAATAATGGAAACCCCTAACGTTGACAGGTTCGCCAAAGCAAGGGTGCGCTTCCTGAACGCCTATCACCGGACAGAGGCGCAACAGAAGCAGACGGTCTTCTTGAAGAGACACCCTCTGTTCACAAAGAAGGCACCCACTACACCGTTGTTACGCCTGATGGCCGTGCCCGCGGATGAAAACCCCACCAGCCGGGAACTCTTTGGAAGTGACTCCAAAAGTGAGAGTGAGGTGACCAACCCGAGCCCAGGTACCTCGCTGCAGAGCCAGCGGAAACGACCGGCCGCCAGAATACCCACCGAGCCAGGCCCATGCCAACGTAAGGCCACCCGGCCAAGAATGGTGACCACAAAATTCATGACCGCCCGGGAGGACGATATCCTCCAAATTCATTCCGACGAAGATGAATTCCTGGAAGACACCAGCAATGACCAGATACGGGAATTCGAAGCATCCCTAAGGGCACGGTGGGAGGAAAGGCGCGCTCTTTCCCAGAAAAGCGAGCGGATCCGCTGTACCAAGACCATTGAGAGCCAGTGGTATCGGTTCACAGTGACCAGGGAAGGTAACGTGACTCATTTCAAACTTCCCCCAAGTAGGGAGGGGATGTAATGAGGTAAAATTTTGGAACCAAACGGAAAATTTTAACTCATACATTTGTTCGTTTAATCATTATTTTTCTCCCTCCCGCACATTAGAAAGAAACGACCAAGTGACAACGCGAGATGTTTTTCTTTATATTTTTTTTCAAACTTCTTTTATATTTCGGAAATGGATTTGTTTTGTTAAAATTATGATTTGTTAGGTTTAAAAATATATTATAAGAAAAAAATGGAAAATATATTCAGATATATAAGGTTAAGAAATAAGAAGAGGAACAAATGGTTTGTTTTAACAGCCAAGACACAGCGCCACTCTACGCCCCCTGGAACAGTAGCCGTGACACAACAAGATCGATATCCAAGTCACAGTACCAGTTTACGCCCCCTGGAACAGTAGCCGTGACACAACAAGATCGATAGCCAAGTCACAGTACCAGTTTACGCCCCCTGGAACAGCAGCCATGACACAGTTACTACTATATCCGCGACACAGCACCAATCCACCCCAGGCACAAACCCGACTTCCACCGATCGAGCCAGGTTTCTGCACACGGCGTCAGTACACGCCTTTGACAGTGTGCACAAAAAATTTGTAGAATTCTCATTTCGTTTAACATTTTGGACGAATATAAGCCACAGTTTTCGCAGCGAAGGATCTCAGTGTTCAGCTCACGGAGCGACCCAGTTGTGAAAACAAAAGTGTTTTATCCGATTGGGACCACCAAGCCGAACAACACGGTAACCAGAGGTAATTAACACTCAGTTGTCTCTCAGGTTAGCCATACTTTTGGAACTATTGTCTGGATGGTGTCAACCCCCGACAGTAGTTCGATTCATCCAGGCAGCTATTGATCAGGTGGTTCAACCCCTATCAGTAGAGGACAATAGTCTTTGCATTGTCCACCAGTAAATCCTCGCTATTTGTTGTCCCGGCGGTCCAACCCCGTTCAACAAGTATAGACGAGTAGTAGCTATTCCCGCTAGCTCATTGTACAGGTGGTCCAACCCCGGTCAATGAACCAGGCAAGTAGCCAGTCCCTACTAGTTGTTGTTCCGGCGGTCCAACCCCGTTCAACAGGTAGTCGAGTCAGAAGCTAGGAATAGACTACGCCATCGCCGGAAGTTCACCGATCGACACCCTACACGCGGCTTACGGATACTGCCCGAGTTCCAATTATCGACACGGCACCCACTGGAGAACGCACGAAACTTCGCTACGCTACCAGGATTTGGAGTAAGAGGCGCCAACGCTACCGCTTCAACCATTGTAACTAGACATTAAGATTATGTTAGGAGAGAAGAAACAAAAAAAATTGAATAAAGGATTTAAATTTACGATGTTCTAAATCATTATTGCGTATTGAACTACACTAACACAGTTTCTGGTCTTGTAACGAACCCTGGATTGACTGAGTGATACCCCGGCTGAAAAAAAGATCGTTACACTGTGGTGCAGATGCGATTCAAAAAGCTGGTTTTTTTTGCACAGAATGGACATTTATACAGGGAAAAGAGAAGAGAGAGAGTTTGGATTGGGCGAATCAGTTGTTTTAAAAATGTCGGAAGGCTTGCAAAACTTGGGTATCGAACTTTATTTTGATAGTTTTTTCAACAGCCTTGCAACACAGACTACAAGAAAAAGGAATTCGAGCTGCGGAACTGTTCGAAAAAATCGGGCACAAATGCCAAAGTTTCAGGACGATAAGAAATTCCAACGTGGAGATTTTAAAAGCTTTGAAGAGCATGGCCGTCACGGTGTTCAAGTAAGTGGATGGATTATAAGGCAGTTTATTTGACGTCGAACTTTATAAACCCAACCGAGGGTGTGAAAGTAAAGAGACGCCAGGCGGGCTCTGCTACAAAAATTGATATGCAGTGTCTTAAGATGGTCCAAATGTATAACAAAGCAATAGGTAGAATTGATCTTATGGACCAAAAGAAGGTTTTATTTAGTTTTAAATAAATATATTTTTAAATTATTACATTATGTTTCAGTCCTACTACGAATATGATAGGAAATCAAAACCGAAATTCTACCTAGGTCTCTTTTTTGATCTTTTTGATTTGTGCGTGCACAACTCCTGTGTTGTATATAACAAGATCTCAGCCAGCAATGAGAACTAATTTTCACTGAAGGCTGTAGAATTTCGCGAGCGGCTAGCGATCCAGTTGATAAACGGTTACACGTCTCGACAGATGCCTCGTAACATAGCTCCAAAGGATGGTCACAAGCGATCGAGGATGAACGAATCCAAAGAATTTAATGGCCACTATCTCATCAAAATCCCTGAAGGAAAACGAAGGCGTTGCTTTGTATGTTCGAAACACTCAATAGACAACCGCACGAATTCGCTGTGTGCCTTCTGTAAAAAACCATTTTGTTTTCAAACTGACCGTAATTGCTTCGAAATACATCATACATCCTAACCATTTACGTGCATCTTAATTATAATATTACTTCGTATGCTCTGTTAAGGACGATTAAAAATAAGTCCTTCTAAGGGTAAAGAAGCAAGAATAAAACTGTACATCAAAATAAAATATCTTGTATAAGAACTTACCATTGACGACCATTGGGACACATAGGTCCCATGGCAAAATCGCCTCCTACTAGGAGATTAAATCACTTTCGAAAATTTTTCGTCCTTTCGAGCTTAACAGTGATAACTTTAATATTTTCTAAAAGCTTTTCAAATTTTTTTTTTGTTATTTGCCGGTTAGATGGCTTAACATAATATATAAAAAAAAAATTTTTTTTTAACTTTGAAGTGGTCTAGAACGAATCTTAGAAATTTTATCCCACACACGTGATAAATTTTAAAAAGCCTACACATATCCGCATCAAGTGGCTTCTTTTTCATTGGAATCACGTAAAAATTGAAAACGTACCATCTAAAAAAGCTGATGGGACCTATATGTCCCAATGGTCGTCAAAGGGATATAATATTAACTTTTACTATTTACAACGATCTGATTTTTTTGGCGTTTGCAGAACGAAGAGGCACGTCCTAGCGGTAGCGACCAAAGACTCCCCCGTCTTCGCTAAAGATTGAGCTGTCTAACAAGAGAGAAAACGTTTCTTTGATTCGGTTCGATTAAAAGCTCGCCCTCATAGCGGCTACGGCTACGTCGAAAAACGGACAGATGGTTTTTTTCAAGGCGTTATTTAGCAAACTAAGAAGCTTAAGATCGGGCGATGGGAGAAATGTGACTCCAGATTCGGGTTCAGCATGCCAAAAAACGTAGGGTATGGTGCTTCATCTTTTTGTATCAGGACCTTTATTTTATATTGGCCTGTGTAATCAGTACTCTTGGAAAAATTAAGTTTTTAAAAAATTTTTACTTATATTTTAATAAATGCCACACTTTTAATGCGAATATGATCTTTATGAGCTTCCTTAAAGATCATTCTTTGATGCCAAAAGAAGAAAAAAAAATGAATAAAAATTTATCATGGTGTAATTTAGGCTAAAAATGATTTTCATAAGAAATTTTGTCAAAAATGAAATCGTTGATAGGGAATTATGCTTCCTTTAATTTTAAAGCTGAAAACTTTAAATCGGTTAAGTATGTCCGGAGATAATTGCAATTTACCATCCATATTTTTTTTTATAACTAAAAAAACCGAAAATCTCGAAAACGGTTCTACTTTAAAATTATCTGACATATTCGGATTCAGCAGAAAATTTTACTTATATATATTTATATATAAGGTATGTATCGAAAAAAACTGGTCGCGCACGAACGCTTGATTTCGCGTCAATAGTAACGGTAAACTTACATTTTATATACGAACGTGTAGCTTATTCAATGTTATACATTATTGCATTATCATTTTTACCATAGTGTGTTCAGAAGTCGATATGAATTCAAGCAAAGAACACGTACGTAAAATAATTGTGCGCAAAAAGCAGGAAAATTCGCACCTTTCACACAAAGACATCGCAAAGCTTTTGAATGTTGCAAAATCAACGGTAACTCTCGTTCTAAAAAATTAAAATGAAAGGTTGACAACTGAAAGCAAAGCTGGAAGCGGCAGAAAAAGTGGATTTGAATCGAAAGAAACGTCTAATAAAGTTGTCCGTATATTAAGACAGAATCCTGGGCTCTCTATACGGAATGTAGCCAAAAAGGTGAACAGTTCACCTAGTTATATCCAAAATGTTAAAAAAAGGAACGGTCTACAATCGTTTAACGTTCCATTGCGACCGAATGGAACGGACAAGCAAAAACAACGGCGAAAACCCGTGTAATTAAATAATAACTCTTTTTTATAATGATTTGAATTTATTTATTTTTTATTGAGCAATAGGCTGTAAACAGCATAAGCCAGTATCAACACCTATTGCTTTGAGAGTTAAAACTTAATTGTTGTGTTTTAAAATTAACATGCTCTTTATACCCGACACACTCTGTGTCGTGGGAATATTGCGTTTGTTGGGTTGTGTGTAACACCCAGAACCAGTCGAGATAGACCATACAAAATGTATATAGAAACAAGTAAGGGTGTTATAGTCAGGCGAGCCTGACAATAGAATATCCGACACAGACAAATAATTTTTAATATCAAGAGGTGTTTAAGGGCATAAGGATTTCAATAAAGTCTGATTTTGAGGCATTTTTGGGATTTTTGTGACAGACCCTAGTACTAGAGGTACCCTTACTAATGGTCCGATCGATTTTTTGGGAAGGACGTTACTGGCTATCAAGGAAGTATACGTGCCAATTTTTGTTCAAGGCCCATTGGTATTTCGGGAGTAGGAGACTATTTTTGAAAAACGCCCTTATGCCACGCCCACTTTTAAATTTTTTGAAATCGTACTACTTGCCCTTAAACATGTTCAAATATCAAATTTCATCAAAATATCATGAAAAACTTCGATTTTAGAGCAGTTTTTGTGATTTTCGTAACAGACCCTAGTACTGGAGGTACCCCTAAAAATGGTCCGATCGGGTCCATTCTCTAACTTGTTCTTGCTCATGTCCCCGTTAGCACGCATACTAAATTTCTTCAAGATAGTTTAACTCCTTCGATAAGGTCTTTGCACTATTTCATGCATGCAATATGATCGTTGGGTCAAAATCGGTTCTTGTGCTACTTTAAGTGCATAGCTCAAATGTGCGCCGCATTCTTTTCCATTTCGTTCCACCATGCAACTTTCCTTTGTTAGGATAAGTATAAAAAGCGAATGTTAATTTGAAGACACAACAATTAAGTTTTATTGCATGCATGAAATAGTGCAAAGACCTTTTGAACCAAAGATCGTGTTGCAATTGACCCTTTTAAGAATTTATGAGTAATGCACTTTGCATGTGCTTGCGTATTGGAAACAGATGTGAGTCAATGTTTTGACATTCTCATTGTGTGGTCGTTTCACCATGACACCCGTGCTAGAAGACTATATGACAAAATTTGGCATAAATACAACTGCGTCATAATGGATGCCGAAACTTACGTCAAAGCCGATTTCAAACAGATTCCCGGTAAACTTTTTTACACAGCTAAGGAGAGGGGTGGTGTTTTGGCAAAATTTGATGAAGAAACAAGGACAAATTCGCCAAAAAATATATGGTTTGGCAAGCAATCTTCAAGTGCAGCTTAAAAAGTATCGCTTTTGTGACAACCGGAACTGTAAACCAGCAAACTTATGTGGAAGAGTGCTTGGAGAAAAGGCTACTGCCTTTAATACGTCGCCATCAAGATCCAGTATTGTTTTGGCCCGATTTTGCAACATGCCATTACGGGAAAGTAGCGACGAAATGGTATGAAGACCATGGTATAAATATTGTTCCCAAAAGTTTCAACCCACCAAAATGTCCTGAGCTGCGGCCAATTGAAAAATTCTGGGCTATTATGAAATGAAAACTACTAAAAACAAAAATAACTGCCAAAAATGAGCGGGATTTTAAATTTAAGTGGGTCAAGGCAGCATCTGAAATAAGTCAGAATGATGTGCAACGCCTCATGTCAGTCGTCAATTCCAAGCTACGAGGTTTCGCTTATAATTCTAAGAAATAAACCGACGTACCAATTTTTTTATTCCACTAATCATACGCTTTCATAATTTATATACTTTTCGTTTGTCGGTAAGTATTAACTTATTTTTCACGTTATTTTATTATAAGATGAGGGTTCTGTGCGCACCGCGACACATAATGGATCTATTGTGCTAATCACGTGATTTACTTCGACCAGTTTTTTTCGTATACATACCTTATATAAGAGACGGTATCTAAAAAAATATTTCAAATATAAAAAACCTTTGTAGTAGGACACCTGAAAAACGGGGAGATCTAACCAAAGCATGTGAGACCTCTCAGATCGGACAAAAACTTTTTAAGTTATGAGCAAATGGAAATTTATCGTAATTTTCGTAGTAAAGGGCGTAAAAGCTTCAAATTCGAAACATTTGTTAACAACTTTAACAGCTTGGCTGATAAGTCCCCGGTCTAACAAAGAAAAACACATTTTTTTGTCAAAATATTGTCGTTTTTATTATTCAACATAAATCCCTTCAAGAGCGATACAACGATTATAACGACCTTCCAATTTTTTGATACCATTTTGGTAGTACTCCTTCGGTTTTGCCTCAAAATAGGCCTCAGTTTCGGCGATCACCTCTTCATTGCAGCCAAATTATTTCCCTGCGAGCATCCTTTTGAGGTCTGAGAACAAGAAAAAGTCGCTAGGGGCCAGATCTGGAGAATACGATGGGTGGGGAAGCAATTCGAAGCCTAATTCATGAATTTTTGCCATCGTTCTCAATGACTTGTGGCACGGTGCGTTGTCTTGGTGGAACAACACTTTTTTTTTCTTCATATGGGGCCGTTTTGCCGCGATTTCGACCTTCAAACGCTCCAATAACGACATATAATAGTCACTGTTGATGGTTTTTCCCTTCTCAAGATAATCGATAAAAATTATTCCATGCCCATCCCAAAAAACAGAGGCCATTACTTTGCCAGCGGACTTTTGAGTCTTTCCACGCTTCGGAGACGGTTCACCGATCGCTGTCCACTCAGCCGACTGTCGATTGGACTCAGGAGTGTAGTGATAGAGCCATGTTTCATCCATTGTCACATATCGACGCAAAAACTCGGGTGTATTGCGAGTTAACAGCTGCAAACACCGCTCAGAATCATCAACACGTTGTTGTTTTTGGTCAAATTTCAGCTCGCGCGGCACCCATTTTGCACAGAGCTTTTTCATATCCAAATATTGATGAATGATATGACCAACACGTTCCTTTGATATCTTTAAGGCCTCTGCTATCTCGATCAACTTCAGTTTACGGTCATTCAAAGTCATTTTGTGAATTTTTTTGATGTTTTCGTCGGTAACCACCTCTTTCGGGCGTCCACTGCGTTCACCGTCCTCCGTGCTCATTTCACCACGCTTGAATTTTGCATACCAATCAATTATTGTTGATTTTTGCTTCCACTGTATTTTTTCCCTTCAGAAAACAGTATTTTATCAAAACACGAAATTCCTTTTTTTCCATTTTTTTCACACTAACAAAAGTTGCTTCACAAAAGACGCTCTATCTCACAAACTAATTGACTTACAGACGTCAAATTTTGACACGAATCATTTGAAGGTTGCCACTATATAAAAAAAATATGCATTTAATACTAGCGACGCCAACTATGTGTCAGACCGGGGACTTATCAGCCAACCTGTTATGAGACTTTTTACTTAAAATTCTGGCAAACAGCTGTTTTTGGAATATCGAACTCAAATTTGTTATTGTATTTCAATGCAATGTCTAGGTGTTCTTAAATTTTTTAAATAATTTGAATGGGGAAAAGCGAAGGCGGATATTTATTTGAAACATTTTTCAAATATAGTTGGTTATATTCACCCCAAATTTTCGAACTAAACTCGTAAAAAATGGTTGGTTTAGATATTATTGGGGAAACGACCGTTTGAAAAAAATCACATATAAAATTGGCCTTACCTTTGGAAAAAGACGTTCTCCCAATTGTTGTAAGTGCACTGTCAGATGTTCATTTGTGTTGTCCGAAAAATTATCTATAATACTTATTCTTATAAGAAATTATTTTAATTTTTTTTAATCTCTTTGATTTACCTGCGATGTTGTTAACAAACGAAACAAACGGCCGTGCATCATGGTTAAGCGCTCTGCGTTCTCGAGCAGAGCGCCATAATATTTTGTTGCCGGAACCACGCTTTTGCATCACTTGTGTGTCTTTTCCTGACGATCCTCTTGTGCGAAGAATACTAGAAAATGGGACACCATACTTATTGCTACATCCTGCTTGAACCGATTCTAGATTAGGCATTCTAGCACTGGATAATAATGCTTCTGTTATCGTTGTATAAAAGCTTCGCGCAACTCCAGAACCTTCTCCTGGCTCATCCCTAAACGTGACTTTTACTCGATTGAACGCCAAAGGCGGCTGAGCACGACGATTTTGGCTCCCAAATAGTGTGTTCAATTCTTTGAACGTCTGTATTATTAGACAATCGCGAGTGCGCTCAAGCTTTGATAAAATTAAATCTCGCTGTTGACCATTTCTTAGCTTTTCCATCTGTCGTCTGAATCGCATTTCTTTCACATGAAAACCACGAAGTTCAGGTAAAATGGAACTGTTTTCCATGCCAACGTCATCCATAAAAACACGGCTAAACAAGTCCAAAGTAAGCTTCCATCGTCCTATAAGAATGTTCCAAAAAGCACTAGAGTTTGTTGAAGCAATAGCATTGCAGAAGTTGTATCCTCGTGGGAAACTGTTCGAGTGTTCATGCTCGGAATTTGTATTTTTAGCTGAAAAATCTGCATTTCCCTCATATGTGGGCCGAACTATAACAGAACGAGCATTTAAACATTTAATCTTGTCATTGGCAGGCATATTGGATTGAACAGTTTCAAGATCCTGTGTTTTGTTTGGTGCTACTATTATCCCTGGGCGCCCTGTTGTTGGCAAATAGTCTTTGATTTTTTCAGTACATTCTTCGCTGGATTTGATATTTGTTTCTGCTTTTGAGTTAAGCTTATCGTTAAAACTACGAAACTCGAAACAAGGTTTTTCTTCATCAGAGCATTTATTTCTCGTCAGTTGATCGTGAAATTTGCTTGTATATTCATCGCAGTGGCATTTATATATATTTTTATGTGTTGACATTTGACATTGATTACATTTGTAATTTTTATCCAATATATTAGGCGGTTTGCAGCATGTATAGTTGGAAAAGCCAAGTCTTGTCGGAAGCTGATCATATGGGCTAGCTTCTTCTTCTTTCCTTAGTTTGTTTGAAGAAAGTAATGGAACATTTGCAAACAAATCTTCACGTTTTGCATTTGGCTGTAACAAATGTGGCTTATCTGCTAGTGGAATCGCTTCATCCAGTGGCAAACCAAAGCCATCAGGTGCTTGGCATCCAAGACTTAGAGTTGAATCCGATCTCAAAAAGAACAAAGAACTTCGTCGTGGAGCTGAATTGCAGGATGCCAACACAGAGAAACTTTCATCAGTGGTTATATTAGACAACTCTTCGTCGGTGTCATAATTTTCGCTGAAATTCACCGAAAAGCTCGAGGAATTTAAATCCTTTTTATCATATACTAAAGTATCAGAGCGCATGTAATATATAATGGCATCAAGAACATACGCTATGTGCTTTAAGGAACTAATGTCTAGCACAGGGAGTGCATCAAGGTGCTCCGAAGTATGCGCACGCATTAAAGACAAGCAATATGTAAAAAACTCGCGCCGTGAAGAAGCTGAAATGAAAATATTAAATTAAATTTATTTCTGTACTCCAATACATCTCTTTTTATTACTTAATGCTTGGCAAAGGTATGTCAAATTTAACGGTATACTACAATCATCACGTGGTATTTGGGGTTATCCGCAGTTGCAAGTCCCAAAATATACGTTTTTCTAAAAAATTTTTAATAACAGTTTTTATTTATTTATTTCAAGTTATTAAAGTTAAAAAAGCGAACTTTCGAGAACTCAACTGCACGTCGGTCATGAAAAAATTTTGGTGTGCACCGCTAGATAATATCCAGAAGTACCTCTAAAAAAAGGCGCTTGGCGGTGATCTCGATTTCAGCGGTTTGAATTATATGAAATCAAAAAACAAGGAAAACTATTTTAAAGAATAGAAAAAACTTTTCAAAATCTTATTTCTTCGTTCAATAACTGGGCAGGATATCTAAAGAGACGTAGTTAAGATTCGAGGACGATCGTTTGAGCTATTTCTGAGAAATTGAGATCAACCACCTTGAAAACACCGTTTTTAGAAAGTAGCGTTTTTAGTTCTACTTACTTTAATTCTAACACTGACGCACAGTGTAACGCGCCCATATATGTGGGTAGTACCAAATAAAAACTTTCATATAAGACAAAAATATCAACCTGGAGTACAAAACGAATTCTGTAGTGTGTAAGTGCGAAACGAAGGCATTGTATCGAAAGCCGTCGAACGAGCATCACGAGCTACTGCGCTCTGTTCTTTTTATTATTATCGTTCGCTAAAACGGTTATTTTACATTTTTAAGTTTAAACTCAACGAAGAGTATATTTTACATTTTATCGTTCAATAAAACGTCTTTTATTTGTTAATTAAATCTCAATCAAGAGTGTACAATTTTATTTTGAAACCACGGATATCTGCAACTGGGAAAAAATCCAACTAAGGAGCTTGGTGGCAGTATCTACATGGGGGCTCACCCGAAGATTTTTCTAGAAGAGCCGGACAGAATTCAAGCGAAAGGGATCGCAGAGGAGTATTTGATTACGGAAAATCGGCGTTTTATGGTGAAACGAAGCTCAAGAGTCATTGGATGTATGCAGAAATTAAAAAATTGGAATTGACGAAACGACGCTTCGAGTAGAATTTCGCAGAATCTTTCGCCGTTACTTTTGGACAGACGCTAAGGTTGCAGCTACAATAACAACAACAATACTTGGAAATAGAGGACGCCAGCCAACGGTATTTCCTGGAAAAAAAGCATTAAGTGACGAGATTTCGAGAAGAAGCGAAGAGAAAGGGAAGATTGTGAGTAATAAAAATAAAGAAGTTTGTGCGCTCCGTTGAGAGCAAGAGAGAATCGAAAAATTTTAAGCAACTCTAATCAAAGAGAAAAGAAGATCAAAAGAAAATCGAAAAGTTAAAGAAGTAAATAAAGAGAAATTAAGAAACGAAAAAAAAAGAGAGAGAGAGAACTCTAATTAAAGAGAAAAGAAGAGCAAAAGAAAATCGAAAAAGTTTTAAAGAAGTAAAATTGGCGTTGTGAAGTCCAGAAAATCGATAAGTCGATAAACGGGAAGATAACTTTGATAAGTTTATGTTGAACGATAAATTCTTAGTCTTGATCAGTGCAAACGATTTTTAACTGAACGATTATCGAAGTTTGAACTTCACAATTCCAATAACAATTTTCAAGAAATTATCTAATAAATTTTGATGATGCGCTTATTTAATTTTATGGAATATATGGAATGATAATCTCATTTTGAATTAAGCACAATCTATATTGAAAGTATTTAAAATTCTGTATTTATTCAATAGAATTAACTCAAAAGGAAAAAGTATAAATAATCGATTTGGAATTTATTGTATTGTTCATATACATATACCCAAAATGGATATGTTGGATGTTTTAACATTCAGTGTAGAAGAGTTAAGAACAAAGTGTGAAGAATTCGGTTTAGACTCCAGAGGTGTACGCGCAGAGCTGCAACAGCGACTTCTCCTACATTTTGGTTATTCCGCCAGGTCAACACGGGCAAACGAAAATGAGAACACAGTAAACGTAAATAATAGTGGTGACGAAGAAAATTCAGTGTATGAATTTGCTGCCAGAAGTAATCATAAACAGATCTTTACGTTGAGGGATATTGAAGATTCGTTAACGTCCTTTTGTGGAACTGATTCAATTAATATAGAATCATGGTTGACCGAATTTGAAAACGTTGCTTTAACGGTTGAGTGGAGTGATTTGCAGAAATTTATATATGCGAAACAACTTTTAAAGGGGGCAGCTAGACTTTTCGTCAGGAGTTTATCGGATGTAGGAAGTTTTGTTTCGCTAAAGACAAAACTTTTAGATGAATTTGGTCGGAAACTTACATCGATTGAAGTACATCGGTTGCTAGAAAAGAGAAAGAAAAGGAAAGACGAAACCCTTTTAGAATATTTATACACACTTATAGAGATGGCAAAACCTGGTAAAATCGAAGAGCAAAGTATACTGGAATATTTTATAGAAGGTATACCAGATTCTCGACAAAACAAGACCGTTCTTTATCATGCAAAAACTGTTCTTGAAATAAAAGAGAGGATTAAAATTTACGAAAAAGTTAAACATTATTCTCACCCGCCTATGCGTCCAATCCAACAAGTAGGCCCAAAGCAATCATGGAAAGGTGACAGCTCGAGTAGTAGGCAAGCACAGGACACCGATCAAGGCGGAAGTAAGAAGTGTTATGTTTGCGGAGATAGCACACATTTAGCTAGGAATTGCGGTCGCAATAAAATTCAATGCTTTAAGTGTAAAAAATTTGGGCATAAAGCTGTCGATTGTAGCGAGGTGAAGACAGAGCCGCAAAGAAACGTTAACGCAAGCTTGCATACGGAAGTAGCGGTTAGGAAAGCAGGCAATAACCGAATTTTTAAGAAAATAAAAATTTGCGATCGGTGGATGACAGCGTTCGTGGACACGGGAAGTGATCTTAGTCTTCTTTCTGTTTTTATGTACTTTGACTTGTTTGGTAGAACCGATTTCGAGGAAGCCAAAACCACTTTGTATGGCATAGGAGGAGGAGAGATGAAGACTGAGGGCGTTGTCAATGTACGGATTGAGGTTGATAACATTCCGGTTAATTTGAAGATGCATATAGTGGATGAGTCAGATACTCTTTTCCAAATCGTTTTAGGGAATAATATTCTCCAGCACGTAGACATCCTTGCTACAGAAGGTGGCGCAAAATTTTTAAGAAAAGAACAAATTTTGCAACAACAAGAAGGAAGAATGCTTTTAGCAACAGGCATTGCGAGTGACGGTGATGAGAGGGACGAATTGTCGATGATGGGAGAAATTGATTTGTCGAATGAATTAGCTGACGACGTTGAGTTAGATCACCTGGCAAAGAATGAAAGGGAAAAAATTCGAGGTTTTATAGAACGATATGAGCCTAAAAATAAATTTGAATCCACAATCGAAATGAACATCGTTTTGAAGGATGAGATACCAATTTTTCAGAAACCACGTAGAATCCCATTTAAAGACCAGGAAATTGTAGATCAACAAGTGCAAGAGTGGCTTGAAAAGGGCATTATTCAGGCCAGTAACTCGGAATATTCATCACCCATTGTTTTGGTATCAAAGAAAAATGGCACCAAAAGACTTTGTTGCGATTATCGCAAACTTAACCAAAAAATAGTGCGCGATAACTTCCCAATGAG
The DNA here is from genome assembly GCA_020466095.1 of Chlorops oryzae. NCBI lineage: Eukaryota > Metazoa > Arthropoda > Insecta > Diptera > Chloropidae > Chlorops > Chlorops oryzae. Next base: position 70,425,969 of record CM035808.1, on the reverse strand, counting down.
TTTGATCGACGACGTTGTATGTAAACTTCAAAAGGCGAAAGTCTATACAACACTAGACCTGCAAAACGGATTTTTTCACGTGCCAGTGGCCAAGTCTTCTCAGAAGTATACTTCGTTTGTAACAAATTCTGGACAGTACGAATTTAAGTTTGTCCCATTTGGAATTTCAAATTCGCCAGCAGTTTTCTGTCGATTCATACACAGCGTCTTTAGAAAGTTAATGCAGGAGAGAATTGTTATTATTTACATGGACGATATAGTTATACCGGCGGTAACAGAGGCAGAGGGACTAATAAAACTCACTAAAGTATTAGAAGTAGCCGAAGCTCATGGTCTGAACATAAATTGGAAGAAATGTCAATTTCTTAAAAGGAAAATTAATTTCTTGGGATATGTCATAGAAAATTCAACTATAAGGCCATCAGACGAAAAAATTAAAGCAGTAGTTAAGTTTCCACCTCCATCGGATAATAAATCAATACAACGATTTTTGGGTTTAACTTCTTATTTCAGAAGATTCATACCCGATTATGCGTTGATAGCTAAACCATTATCCGATATGTTAAAGAAAAGTGTTGATTTTGTTTGTTCTGACGAAGCCAAAATAGCCTTTGAGCAACTTAAATCGTGTTTGGTCAATGCACCAGTGTTAACGCTTTTTAATCCTGAGGCATACACAGAAATACATACAGATGCAAGTAAATTTGGTTACGGGGCAATTCTATTGCAGCGAGATTCAGAGGACCAGATGCTACATCCTGTTGAATTTATGAGTAGAAAAACAACGGAATGTGAAATGAATTACCACTCATACGAGCTAGAAGTGCTAGCAATAATTTCCGCATTAAAGAAGTGGAGAGTTTTTGTGCTAGGGATCCATATTAAAATAGTTACGGACTGTAAAGCATTTTCAATGACGATGAAAAAGGCCGATGTCCCACCAAGGATAGCGAGATGGGCTTTGTTTTTACAAGAATTCGATTATGTTATTGAACATCGACCAGCCAATAAAATGAAGCATGTAGATGCATTGAGCAGGATTTATTGTCTATTGATTGATGGTTCGTTGCATCATAGATTAAAGGAGACCCAATTGCAGGATAACTGGACAAAGGTTATTATAAAAGTGTTAGAACGGGCAGAATATGACGACTTTTACCTGTATCAGGGAATTTTATACAAAGATCCGACTAAAGAACTGGTAGTCATACCATCGGCAATGGAACAAGAGATTATTCAAATGGCGCACCAACAGGGACATTTTTCACCAAAAAAGACTCAGGAGTTACTCGAAAAACGATATTTTATTCCAGATATGCGAGTCAAAGTAGAGAAAGTTGTAAAGTCTTGTGTCGAATGTTTAGTGATGGATGCCAAATCGGGGAAAAAGGAAGGATTACTAAATCCAATAGACAAAGGAAACAGACCGTTGCAAACGTTCCATATAGACCATGTAGGACCAATGACGGCAACTAACAAAAACTACAATCACATCTTGGTGGTTGTAGATTCATTTTCGAAATTCATATGGCTCTATCCGACTAAGAGCACTGGAACTGAAGAAGTTGTGAATAGGCTCGAAAAGCAATCTTACGTTTTTGGTAATCCCGAAAGAATCGTAACTGACAGAGGGACGGCATTTTCTTCTACAGCTTTCCAAGAGTACTGTCAACGCGAAGGTATAGAACATTTGATGATAGCTACGGGAGTCCCTAGAGGCAACGGGCAAGTAGAAAGAATTAACAAAATCGTGACTAATATGTTAGGTAAACTTTGCGTGAATAAAGATAGTAATTGGTATAAGTACGTAGATAAGGTACAACGAATTGTGAATAATACTCCACCAAGAAGCACAAAATATTCACCTTTTAGAATTCTTACCGGATTCGACATGCGAACGGCACCAACCGAAGAACTTGGAAATTTAATCCAGGAATCATTTCTAGAAGAACTAGATGAAGAGCGTTCACGAATGAGAGAGATTGCTAGAGAAAACATAGAGAAGATTCAGAGAGAAAATAAAAGAGGCTTTGATAGCAAAAGAGTGCCAGAGCGCGAATATAAAGTAGGAGATTTAGTCGCCATCAAGCGCACACAATTTGGAACGGCGATGAAACTGAGACCTAAATTTTTGGGGCCATATCGTATAGTTAATTGTCTTAATTACGGGCGGTATCAAGTAGAGAAGCTGGGAGAGGGAGAGGGTCCGAGAAAGACTTTTTCTGTAGCCGAGAATATGAAGCCGTGGACCACCACGACCGGGTCGGTCGATCCGCAGGATGGCCGATTGTAGGAGTAGTACCAAATAAAACCACTCTGCATATAAGTACCAAAAATATCAACCTGGAGTACAAAACGAATTCTGTAGTGTGTAAGTGCGAAACGAGAGGCATTGTATCGAAAGCCATCGAACGAGCATCACGAGCTACTGCGCTCTGTTCTTTTTATTATTATCGTTCGCTAAAACGGTTATTTTACATTTTTAAGTTTAAACTCAACGAAGAGTATATTTTACATTTTATCGTTCAATAAAACGTCTTTTATTTGTTAATTAAATCTCAATCAAGAGTGTACAATTTTATTTTGAAACCACGGATATCTGCAACTGGGAAAAAATCCAACTAAGGAGCTTGGTGGCAGTATCTACATATATGCTGGCGACAAAAATAGAAGGACTTTCTCTAGAGCACTAAATTTTGGCATGGAAGTTTCTTTGCATGTAAACAAGAAATTTTGTAAAAATTGTGAAAGGCGAACCAACCCAACCCCCACTCCACAGGTAAATGGAGAACTTAAATTTTGGACCTACAGACTTCACATTTGAAAAAGAGGTTACTGTTGTGCTCCTTAAATTGAAAACCTTAAAATAAATAAGCTGCCATGCCATTTTGTGCCATGCCCACTCAGAGTTAGTAAATAGAGGACTTATGAACCCCTAAAAATCGTATGAATATTTCAAAAACCTTTTTAAATGTTATTCATTATACCCGACACACTCTGTGTCGAGGGTATATTGCGTTTGTGTGGTTGTGTGTAACACCCAGAACCAATCGAGATAGACCATACAAAATATATATTGAAATGATCAGCGTCACCAGGAGATTCGATTTAGAGATGTCCGTCCGTCTGCCTGTCTGTCCGTCTGTCCGTCTGTTTGTATACAGTTTTCTTATCGAAGGAGTTGAACTATCTTGACATTATTTGGTATGCGTGCTCACGCGGACATGAGTAAGAACAAGTTCGAGAATGGACCCGATCGGATCATTTTTAGGGGTACCTCCAGTACTAGGGTCTGTTACGAAAATCACAAAAACTGCTCCAAGATCGAAGTTTTTCAACAAATTTTGATGAATTTTTATATTTTATCATATTTAAAGGCCAGTAATATTATTTCCAAAAATTGAAAAAGTGGGCGTGGCAGAAGGGCGGTTTTCGAAAATTGTCTCCTACACCCGAAATTCAAATGGGACTAGAACGAAATTTGGCACTTATGCTTCTTTAATAGCCTTAAACATCCTTCCAAAAACTTTTTTTTTAAGGGTACCTACAGTACTAGGGTCTGTCATCAAAATCCCAAAACTGCCTTAAAATCTGACTTTTTCGAAATATTTTAATGCAACTTAAAATTTGAGCGTATATTAAAGCCTTTGATTATAGTTCAACAAAAATTGGAAAAGTGGGCGTGGCAAAGGGGCAGTTTTCATAAAGAAATCTATCAAAAGTCGGTATATGGGGCCCCTTATGGTCTTAAACACCTCTTGATATTAAAAATTATTTGAACATGTGTCTGTGTCGGGTATTCTATTTTCAGGCTCGCCTGACTATAACACCCTTACTTGTTTTTAAAATGAAAATGTTTATATAACCGAAAAAAATTAAATAAAAACGGGCAAGCCCACAGTGATTTGTCCCCCATTCATATATAGCAAAATTGTTGTGGTGTTGGAACATAAAAAGTTTGGTACCATTTCAAAATTAACACTTCAGATACACAAAACCCAAAATATGTTTGCAAAATTTTAATATATACGGGCGCTATATCTCTTCAAAGTTAGTGGTTTTTACTGAGTTTTTAGTTCGCAAATGTGCAACTCTGAACTGTCAAAAAAACAGTTGTAACAAATACATTTTTTAAGATATTGATGTATGCTTTTATCCCCTTTATTGGAATTTCTAAGTTAAAAAAAATGAATTTTATAAATTTTTTGAAAAATGTTTTTATTTTTGTTTCATAGCAGCGTAAAATTTAAGACAAATCTAAGAATCATTGATTTTTGGTAGAAAAATTCTAAAATTCATTTTAGATCTTTTCTCTAACGTCACAATTTGTAGTTCAGTTCATTAGCTTTAAGAATTTTTATTTATCTCATCCGAGTAGATCCGAGCCGGTGAGATACACGCATTTCAAAATGGGTTTAAAATAACTTTGTTTTCTTTGTTTATACGTTCGCGAATAGACGACATATAGCAACACAAAGCAATTGATGTTTCCAGCGCTTTGTAAGCGGAAAAGTCTCATTTAAAGAATTTTATCTTTACAAATAAATCAACTGTGAAATGATGAAAAATGCATTTTTAAAAATAACAAATGTTATGTAAAAAATAAAAATTACTATATTGCAGATATGTGGAATTATTTGTGATTTACATTCCTTTGAAGAAGCTTCAAATAAATAAAAAAAAAATATAAAATGTGCATTGAATTAAATTTTTGGAATCACCAACCTCAAATTAACAAATGTACCAAATTTCATAAAGATCGGGGCACTACTTCTATTTATTGGTAGCTTCTGTTTGCCGTCAAATCACTTTGCAGCCTTGCCGAAGAAAGAAATGTGAGATGGCAACACAACAACAAACACTGAAAATCATGGTATAAAATTCCACCAATCTCATTCGTTTAAGTACCTTTTTGGCAGTATTTTGGACCCTTACTACTTGTGCGCAAGACAAATCCTATTCTATTCCGCTGCCGTAGCTCCCGCGCGTATGGGATTAGCTCTAGCTGACCTTAAAATACGTCTGCAAGCTATCCTATCTTGAACTTATTCATTTGTAAAACTTATTCGCTGACCTAGTTTTGTCATCTGACTAACCCACGAATGTTTTTTCCTACCCCTTGTCCCAATACCCTGTTTTACCACTACTGCCATTGCCCTTTTAACTGGATTCGATTCAGCCTGTCTTTGGATATGACATTACCAACTTAATTTGTTCTTTTTGATTTGTTCTACAATTGAATTTTCTGTTTTAAGACTTCCTCGAATAAAGGCAGACGTTATGCGGTCCATTTTTGTTACTCCAACTGTAGTTATCAACATTTTCATCTCCGTGGCTGTCATTTTTCTTTTGTACGATTCGTACATTGTCCAACACTGAGTGCGGTATGTCAAAACTGGTCTAATTCCAGTTGTGTAAAATTTTTCCTTCAGCTTAAGTAGCATCCTCCGATCGCAAAGAAAACCCGAATTTTCTTTCCACTTCATTCACTCGACTGCTACCTTATGTGCAACAACATCTGAACAGTCTCAACCTTGATTTATTATTGATCATAGATACTTATACTTTCTTCACTTTGGAAGAAAAACGCCATCTAACATGATGTCTGGGCATTGGAGAAAAAGGAGCGGAGAACAAGCAGGACAACTGTTCAGTTTTTGAACGACTTACCCTGAAACCGTTGTTCTCCAAAGCGCTTCTCAATTTATTCAAAGAATGCTGTATGTTTAAATCATTGCTACTGGCTATCACTACATCATCTGCGAAAAACAAAAAGTTACATTTGGTTCATTCACGAGAGCTTTCAAAAGATAATCAAAAACTATGTTAAACAAAAACGGGCTAAGTACACTGCCTTGATGTACGCCGACTTTAACTAAAAGATTTTCAGTCGCTGCAGCCGGGCATTTCACCCTTTGAATTCTTTCGTACATATCCTGTTCATTCTCCCTCAAGTCAACGCACCTGTCGGACGTGTTTTAAATTCGACCGCAAGTCTCTCAAAAGAGAAAGAGAAAATAAACAAAACAAAAAAAAAAAACAAAAAATCAGGAAAAAAATAAAATAATATAAATAATATAAACAATATAAGTTTATTAATATATGTTAAACAGTGTATATATGTAATAATGAACTAAAATAGTGAGGCAGTGACTCTTAAAACGAATATATTCTTAAATAAACAAAACAAAGTTTTGTGCAAAAAAAAAACTAAAATATAAACTAAGAAGGGCTAAAGCTACGAAAATAAGTGTCCAACGCTCTCAGCCGTGCGGCCACCGTCGCTCGCACAGCGTTTCGGATGCTATCCAGCAACAAAATGTAGGGACAAGCCTTACTCGGTGCCTCTAGGCAAGCTCCCACGCACATCGCAGCAGAACGAAGCGGCAAATACATTGCCCGTATCGCCTACAAACCCCCATGCTGCCTGCACCGCAGTAAGTACGCTTACTTCTAATTATGCTCTTCCTTAACATACAGCAATAGCATCAACATCAACGGTTTCGGCTCTCATTGCAAGCTTGACGTTTTATGGCACTCATCACCCAGATGGAAAAGCACACGGCGGCACCGGTATACTGATAAGAACACGAATAAAACACAATTCTATGGATGAATTTTCCCAAAATTACTTGCAAGCAACCTCCATTTCACTGCAATATGGTAACAGCATTGTCGCCTTAAGTGCAGTATACTGCCCACCCAGGTACTCAGTTACTGAAACTCAATTCATGGAGTACTTCAAAACGCTCGGAAACAAATCCATAGCAGCTGGGGACTATAATTCTAAGCACCCACTTTGGGGCTCAAGATTGATAAGCCCCAAAGGCCGACAGTTATATTCAATAATTATAAACAGTCATTAAAATTTTGACTGTATTTCAATAGGTCAACCCACCTACTGGCCATCCGATTTACAAAAAAAACCCGACCTCATTGATTTTGCGATCAGCAAAAACTCCGATCTTAGAGAAGTACATGCTGAACCCAACTTCGATCTCTCATCCGACCATTCCCCTGTTATAATTACAATGATGGGCTTGCACACATTCACCGAAAAACCCGGCAGAAGAACGAAGCGGCAAATACATTGCCCGTATCGCCTACAAACCCTCATGCTCCCTGCACCGCAGTAAGTACGCTTACTTCTACTTATGCTCTTCCTAAACATACAGCAACAGCATCAACATCAACGGTTTCGGCTCTCATTGCAAGCTTGACCTCAACACTACCAACAGAAGAGCAATTTAGCAATGCACAAACAAGCACCAAAGCTAGCATAGGAGACGAAAACAGACACAACGAAGTCGAAAAAAAATGCAAGGACAGAAGGCTCAAAAACAACTTAAACCGAACACAACAACAAATATTTCTCCTAGCCCAAGCCAAAAAAGGTTTGCGCTTCCGCTAGCAGCGATGATCAAGAACCATCTAACTCTAACCCCGCCAAAAAAAAATAAGCCTCCCCCAATCTACTTGCGTGAGGAATGTTCAAACGCTCTAGTAGCAACTATTGCTCGTTCCATTGGCAGCAGCAACTTTCACGTTGTTTCAATTAAAAGAGGCAACGTGAAAGAGACTAAAATACAAATTTATACGGAAACCCACTATCGTACCCTGGTTAATCACTTTGATGCATTAAAAAAAGTTACTATACCTACCAGCTTAAAGCAAGCAAGGGTTTAGTAGTAGTAACAAAAGGCATCGAGCCCTCAGTTGACCCAGCAGAGATCAAAGGCGCTCTGCAAGCTGCAGGTTTTCCAACGAAAACCGTTTATAATATTAAAAACAAATAAAATATTCCGCAACCCCTATTTCGAATTGATCTTGATCCTTCAGCTAGCTCCCAAAAACTAAAAAAGGACGAGGTCCACCCAATATACAATCTGCAAGTTTTGCTACACCGCAAAATTACGGTTGAAGAGCCCCATAAGCGGAAAGGACCGGTCCAATGCTCTAATTGCCAAGAATTTAGTCACACGCAAAACTATTGCACATTGCACCCCGTGTGCGCTACATGTGGAGATCGGAATTCTTCGAACTCTTGTCAAATTGACCAAGACAACCCGGATGTAAGAAAATGCAGTAACGGTGGTGGTAACCACAAAGCGAGTTATCGTGGATGCCGAATCTACATGGCAATAAAAAAAACGACCAACCCAAGCGGAAAATTCACCAAGAAGTTCTGAACTTGCCGAGCCAGCAAGGGCCAGCATCAGCTGCTCCTCCTCCCAACGCATTTTCATATGCTGAAGCAGTAAAGTCTAACACTGCGACCCAACCTGAAGCGTCTCTTGCGACAGCAGCACATCCTGGTCGTACTCCTATGACTATTTCGTATGCTGACGCTGTCAGGTCGAACACTGCGGTACACCCTCAAGGTGCCATATCAAATTTGGGATCAATGATCTCGAATTTGACAAACTGCATGATGCAGTTCACTTCAACTGTGCAATCAATGCTGCAAGAGATGATGCGTGCTCAAAGCCAACTCATGCAAATTCTAATTGCAAAGAAATAAGTGTCTTAAAAATTTGTCATTGGAATGCTAACGGCATTCGACAACACAAGCTTGAAATTAAAAAATTTCTTGAATTACATTCAATTGACGTAATGCTCGTCAGTGAAACCCACCTTACAAGCAAAAATAATTTTACTATTAAAAATTATACGTTTTATGGCACTCATCACCCAGATGTAAAAGCACACGGCGGCACCGGTATACTGATAAGAACACGAATAAAACACAATTCTATGGATGAATTTTCCCAAAATTACTTGCAAGCAACCTCCATTTTACTGCAATATGGTAACAGCATTGTCGCCTTAAGTGCAGTATACTGCCCACCCAGGTACTCAGTTACTGAAACTCAATTCATGGAGTACTTCAAAACGCTCGGAAACAAATTCATAGCAGCTGGGGACTATAATTTAATGCACCCACTTTGGGGCTCAAGATTGATAAGCCCCAATGGCCGACAGTTATATTCAATTATTATAAACAGTCATCAAAATTTTGACTGTATTTCAATAGGTCAACCCACCTACTGGCCGTCCGATTTTCAAAAAAAAAAACCCGACCACATTGATTTTGCGATCAGCAAAAACTCTGATCTTGGAGAAGTACATGCTGAACCCAACTTCGATCTCTCATCCGACCATTCCCCTGTTATAATTACAATGATGGGCTTGCCCACATTCACCGAAAAACCCGGCAGAATTGTAACAAATAAAACCCACTGGCTTAAATACAAAAAATATATAAGCTCGCATTTGCACGAGAACTCTTTACTCCGAAGCGAATTTGATATTGATGATGCCGTAAGAGAGGTAAACTATATTATGATATCGGCAGCAGTTCATGCAACCCCAAATATAATCAGCAACCCAAAAGAACCTCGAAGATATACTTCAAGCGAGATCGAAACTCTTGTACGAGAAAAAAGGCGCCTACGACGGGAATAGCAGCGACAACGATCACCCACCGCGAAAGTTAACTTAATGCAAGTGACTAAGCGCCTGAGAGAAGCTCTTGATAATGATCTGAAAACTAATCTAGAAAATTACAGTCGAAATTTGAGCCCGACAGCTGAATCAAACTATTCTCTTTCGAAAGCAAATAAAAAGATGAAGGCACCCAAAACAAACGTAGCACCACTGCGTACTAACACTGGAAGCTGGGCTAGAAAGGACGAAGAAAAATCGCATGTATTTGCTATATATCTCGAAAACGTTTTTAAGCCCAACCCACGCACTAACGCTTTTCAATTTCCTGAAATAAACCCTCGTTCTATCGAAAATATAGGCGAATTTCAGCACAAGGAGATCAAATTTATCATTGGCGAGCTAAACACAAAAAAGGCTGCAGGCTTTGATCTAATAACCCCACAGATGGTGCAACAACTCCCCGCTGTAGCAACAAGGTTAATCCTCTTCATATTGAGACTAGGACATTACCCTAGCCACCTTTGCAAAACTCTGGTGCTATTCCCGAGCACCAGTTTGGTTTTCGTAAAAGCCATGGCACCATTGAGCAGGTAAACAGAGTTACCACCGAAATCAGAAACGCATTTGAAAAAAAGAAATACTGTTCCGTCATATTTCTGGATATCTCGCAAGCCTTTGATAAAGTATGGCACTCTGGTTTAAGGGGGTCTTCTCATTGAGCAACTTTTTTTTTCGACTTTTTTTTTTGCATTTATTTATAGCTTGGGTAGTTGTGAATATGCCCCTAAAAGGATTTTTTGAAATTCGAAATAGTTAAGAGGATATAGCCTTCTTTGTCGAGCAAGATCTGCGCTAAAACGAGTAATTTTTGCGTTGCTTCAAACTTTAAACGCGTTTATCTCGAAACCACGTTTTTCGAACTGGCGGCCATAATATCTCCAGTTCAACTGAACCGATTTTCATGAAACAAAGTGGAATCGACGCAGAATTGTCACCATTCTCGGGTGAACTTCGACCATAATTTGAAAAAATTGTTTACTATTTTTTTTTTTACACTAAACTACAAAAAAAAAAAAGCCCGAAATTGAAATTTTTATTTTGAATGGCCGCCATTTTGTCAAAAAAATCACAAAATTAAGCTTGAGGTTCACCCGAGAATTACATCTATACTGATTATAACCCCTTTTTCCATTTCGGACGCTCCGGAGACCCGGAATCGTGGCCGCCGTGACACCTTTTTTTCACCACCAACTTTGAAGTCTCATTACTTTTTGAACAGCCAACGTATCGAGGCAAAATTTTTTTTTAAATTTACTTTGAACCTTTTGTAATACAATAAATAAAAAAAGTTTTCAATTATTCTTTGCGTTTTCAAATAAGAATTTTTTTTAAAAGGGTCCAAAAAACGGGTTTTCAATGAGGAGACCCCCTTAATGTTTAAAATTAAACATACCCTTCCCGAAAAAACTCACAAAGTCCTAAAATCCTACCTCTCTGAAAGGAAGTTCAAAATCAAATATGGAACACACACGACAAATTTGGGTCTCAGAAAGGTTTTTACTCGATTTGATCCGCACACTTTGAAACAACACGAAAAACACCTCAGAATTCAACATTCAAGAGATATCATTAAAGAGGCCAAAAAGGACCCAAACATTTTGTATTCGATTGTGACTGGTCACAAAACATGGTGCTTTGATCATGAGCCCGAAACCAAGCGTCAAAGTGCGAAGTGGCAATCTTCAGAGCAGCCGAGGTCAAGGCGACCGACACTAAAAATGTAATGTCACATTTAGCGCGATATCTCAGCTGTTATATAAATTTTATACGGCAATACTGAAGAATACACAATTGACGGATAAAAATTTCAGACAGATTGCGCCACTAGGAGCCGTGCTGATCAAAAAGTGCTGGAACTTTTGAATTGCACCTTGTATATGAACTTATGGCTTCCAGCTCTGGAGAAAAGCCAGTAACTCTTTAATAGACATTATACAACGCTCACAGTCCAAAATTCTTCGGACTATAACTGGTGCTCCATGGTTTATAAAAAACGAAAACATACATAAACCCCTTTGTACCGCGATGGTAAAAAAACGAGCTTATTTCATTAAGCCGCAAATATTGCACTCGGTTGTCCCAACATCCGAACCCACTAGCTAGAAATTTGTTGCTAACAAACAGCTCCTCAAGGCTAAAAAGGCGGGACTAGCCATCACTGTCTCACAACTAATCCCCCTCTAAATTTTTTTTAAATTTTTGTAATAAAAAAAAAAAATCTCCTGGAAGCCCATCTATAGATTTCATCATGAGGAACGGCAGCCCAGTTCACGCGTTGGCGTGGACTGAAAGTCATATAATATTAATAAATATTTTTAAGTCTTAGTTTTAAGACTCATTAACTTGCTGTTAGTTCATATGATATGAAGATGCAATAATAAAAAACCGTTGAAAAAAAAATATCCTGTATTTGCTCAACATATGCTTCGGACACTTTTTGAGACCTAAACGCGGCCGAAATGAGATCTCTAGGGACCCTATCAAATGCCTTTTCTATGTCTATGAAAACCAAATATTTCGCGTAATTGCGAGTTCAAGACACGGTCATTCCTTTCATTCGCTTAAAGCTTTAAGCAAATAACATATAGAGGTCTCACGTAGAGCAAACAATTGGCTGATAGCTGCGCTGGGCTCTAGCACCCCAAAAACCAATTCAAGCGTTCGGAAGCATTCTGTTTTTGCTTCTGCGCTTGCAAATTGGTTTTGCTTTACATATCAAAGTCAAGTCAGTGTGAATTTATTTTTTTGTATGTGTATACGCACGTTTATGTGTGCGCAAATTCCAAGCATTGCTCTTCACATTTATTTCAGCACAACGAGCAAGCGCGTTCGGACTGTAGCTGCGAGAGCGAGTGTGCGTAAGTGAGTATGCACACTCACTCACGCAGTTTTTTTTCGACTTCAAGCGCCAAAGTTGCTCCTAAAAAAAATTCAGACCTTCCAGACTATCATAACCTTCATTTTTATGAGCCCAATATCTGAGACTAATTATAAGAAATAAAGAAATATTTTTAGAAGTCATTTGGAAAGTCTTATGAGCCTGTTTGCAATCTTATAATGCTTGTTCTTAGTATTTCGAACACGACTGTATATGTAGGCATGTATGTATGTATATATTATTCTGTGCCGGTGTTGTTGTTGTCACCAGCGGTCGAGCTTCAAATCAGTGTGTCAGCGGTTTTCGCTGGCCGTTGCTTGGCTGTGATATTGCATCACCTTAGCGAAGAACTTCATAAGCCACTGACTTTAGCTTTCGTTTTAAGGTAACCAGATGTAAGTTCGGGAGAGACTCACAACAATGTGAAGCAAAACCAATTTGCAAACGCAAAAGCAAAAACGGAATGCTTTCGAACGCTTGAATTGATTTTTGGGGTGCTAGAGCCCAGCGCAACAATCAGCCAATTTTTGGCTCTACGTGAGACCTCTATATGTTTCTTGCTTAGTGCTAAAAGCTTACTTTCTGAGTCCTTTATATACTTGGGCCTTTGAATTTCTATAGTTTTTGTGGGTTTTTGTTCAGCTATCTTGTAAATATCTAGACTCATATTCCGCGCTACTTTAGACAACGCTTGATTGCGGTCAGAGGATTTGGATGAGATGCGCTCCAAGTCACGGTAAAATTGCTGCGCTGATGCTCCATTCTTAAACGAATCTCTTCCATGTCATTTCCGTGATCGAATTTCTTCCAATTTAAGAATGCAGATTTTGTTCAGAAACTGCCTTTCTTGTTTCCGCATTCCACAACCAAGTGTCGCCTTTAATCTGTCTATAACCCTTTGTAATCCCCAACATTAACTTAGCCTTACGCAAATGTGCGTTCTGAAGTAATAAAACATCTTTTGTGGAGTTAATGTTTCTGCATTCAATATTGAATGCCCTAACATTTCGTTCATTTCATTTACAACATTTTTCCCGGTTCCTGTATGCAAATTATTCCAATTTACTTTTTCCTCAGATGTTCTTCGTCTCTTCTTTTGCTTGTCAAAACTTTATCTAGGCAAATCAGTCACGAGCAATCGGTTTTGCGATACCAAGGGCTCACCTTATATGACCTTACAGTCTTTAATCCTAGATCTGAGTTGCCTTGAACATAAATGGTAATCGATTTGAGTATCACAACCTCCACTGCTGCATGTGACCAAATGTCTTCGGCATTAAGTGAACATCGTAATTATGATACAAAGCTCATACGCTCAACAAGTTTCTAAAATATGAAGACCTATTTCATTCTTAACATAGATCCAAAACCTTTTCCTCCATGACATTCTCTAAACCCTAAGCTGCTTTCTCCTACATGTCCGTTCAGATCTGCACCTAAAATCATTTACCTCACAAGGAATCTCTGCTAACATTATACTGAAAGCTAACCAGAAAGCGTCTTTTCCCCCTTGATTACAACTTACATGCGGCGCAAACGCACTAATAATATTCCAAATCTTTCCCTCAATAACTATCTTAATATTCATAAGCCTGTCATTCTTTTTAAATACGCTTACAGTGTTTCCTAAAAGACCTTCCCTAACAACAAAACCTACACCGTTTTTCTCATTTCTGATATCGCAATAAAATAATTTGAAGAATCGAGTACCAAATATGTTGGGCTTTCAGAAGAGTCACCGGTCGTATAAACATGTCAAGAAATAAATGAAATACGATAGTTTTTATTCTATCTAAATTCGGTATTCTTTTGCCATAAGTTAACATTGGATTTTAAGTTTGCACTTTAAAGCATTGTTGTCAGATTTTTATGGGAATGTTTCCCTGAATGTGTCAAAACAGGGCCAAAATTCCCTAAAATTGAAGTTTAGAATGTTCAAAAAACAAAAACTTGGCCTTATTAGTTCCTACAAAATTTTTCAGTCACCACTGAAAATCATAAATGTCTTCTGATTTAGTGGAGATTCCAGAGCATAAGTCAACTTTTATATTTTTCAAAGATATTTAATGCTTGATGACAAATTGAATCTGCCAATCGATTTGTAATATCTTCGCTAGCTTATAGCGATATATTTTGTACAGCACTTTGACGTTTCTGTGAACAGCTAGAAGCCTCCACAGTTTAAATAAATTTTCGTGTGTGATTCACACACACTTTCCCTATTTAAGCTTGTTGGAGTTCTTCAACTGACAAACTTTTACTTTAACATTCATATATATATTTTTTTTTTTTGCTTTATTGCTAACTATACGTATTATAATATTTAATTATGAACATAAATGAATATGCAAGAGTCCGGTAAGGAGAAATCACAGCGGAAAAGTAGCCGCTTTCATTTGCGTTTTCTAGCGTGAAACCAAAGACCTTATAACTAACAAGATGCGTAACGACGAACAAAAAAATGTCCACAGGAGCCAGAGAAGTCTAAAAGCAAGAGATTTTCGATTTCGTTAGTCATTGGCTTTTGTGAGAGCGTAATGCGTTGCTTACTCAATTCATATGCTCGTTTTGACGACGTGTTTTGACACGAGGTCCAACCGAAGCAGTGCCGTAGCAACCATAGGGGAAAGAGGGGGATTTTCCCCCCCACGCATTTTTGTTTTTGCCCATGACAATCGAAAAAACGTGCATTGAAAGCGTGTATGTAATGTGGTTTTAATTAAAATAGACGTTAAAATTAAAAAAATAATTATTCCTCCCCACGCAAATTAAAAAACTAATTTGCCCCTCCACGAAAAACGGAATTGCTACGGCACTGAACCGAAGTGTTTTTAGAGATTTTTCGTGCATACGAGTACATGCATTCATACAAATGAACTGAGAAAACATACAAACTATAGGCGCAGAGTGTTTAGCTTCCCTGCAGGAACTCTGTCGCCATCTGGCCCCATGTCTATATTGATGTCAATATAGACAAGAGAACTAGTGACAACGTCAACAATATTTACAGGCGGTGTCATTAGAGAAACTGTACTGTCAAGAGATATAGTTCATCTCTTTTGACCATGTCAACAACGTGTCTCCTTATAAAGCCAAAAAGTACTCCTTTTGTCTACATAATACTACCGACGTCACTAGTTCGTCAATAGTTTTTCGGTCTACTGTCGACATTCAATCACAACTCAATGTTAAATGTCTATAGCGCAAAGCATTGCGGCGGGTATAGCTGGTCAGTAGTACTGTCGACGCGGTCATTAGTGAAAGAGTATAGATTCACAATTGACATTTCCTGCAGGGTTGCTTGAATGGGAAAGAATGTGTGTATGTATGCACATATATATTCACTCACATAGTTACGCTACTACATCTTTCATCGACTATTATTTGACACAGCGCTCACGCTACCATTCGGTTACTGAGCTCACAGCCGACTAAAATCGGCGTAAAATACGAATGTCACAGAAGCCACTTGATTTCGTTTCGCTCTCAAAAATATGCCTTGGCTGTGGCTTTTTAATAGAGCCACCTCGAAAATTCTTATGGATTTTCAAATGTATGGTCGTTACGCATCTTGTTAGTTATAAGGTCTTTGGTGAAACTTATGTCTTTCGTATGATTTCCGGATTTTAAAGATTTTTTCGTGTTGATGTAGTTTTATTAGTTATAAATTATTTAGTTTGGGCTGCCAATATTCGCGAATATACTGTTCACCGTTTTTTAGATTCAATGTCGATGTTCAATGCTAAAGTTTTTTTAATATGGCTCAAAGCAGACAACTCTTAAAAAAACATTAAGCTGATAAAGCTTATGTAAACAACGTCGCTGATATGTCTTCGTATGTTGAGAACTTTTTAATCAGCGGAAGCCGTTTTAGAGCTTCTCCCACGCAAGTATATGAACCCAAAACGAGACAGAGAGTCAGTTTCGCTTGGAACTCGAAGCAGGCGAGACGTGTGCCGCATTCACGGAAACTGAGAATATACAAATACTCGTAAAAAGTACATTGTACAAAAGCGAGTTGGAAATTTTGATCTGCGGTATTAATTCTGTTAAGAGTCAAACAACGAAATTAGAGTGAAGAGCTTCTATTGACCCAGTGACTGCGTTTGTTATCTTCTTAAGAATTCTTTGACTTGAAATAAATATTGCGACAATGTATGGAATGAATTAATGGCGGGAGTATAGCAATAATAAATTGATTCATTACTTCATTAACATATACTACACCTTCCCTTTTTGGGAGAGTGACCCTACAATGTTTTGAAGGATAATAGGGTACTTGACTTTATCAAAAAAAATTATTTTTTTCTTGACTTAGTACTAAAATCTGAATTTCTTAATGGAATTCATTTACCAGACAATAAAATTTTCAATTTATTTAGCTAAAAATCGAAGAGAAAGAAACAATTTTTTTCATACTTTTATGCTTTATCTGAAACGTTTTTGATTGGCTGAACTTAAAATGACGTAACATGTGTAAAAGCATTGCCAGCTGCAGCTTTTTTTACCAGCTGTTTATTTTCAGCAAGTTCCAACCACTTTTTTCGTATTTCGGCATTCCTTCCTTATGAAAGAAATTGTGCACTCCGGTACTGCACACAATTTATTGCGGCTCACAATTTCTTATTTATTGATTCATGTTTGTTTCAAGTGCGAATACTTTTTTGACACTTCAACATTAACCCAGAAAACATTGAGGTTCGAGAATGATTTGAGAATGGTTTCATAACAAATGTTTTCTTAAGTTACATTTTATATCGATTTGCGATTGATTCGAGAAAGATAGCATTAATGTCTATCATTAGTTTTCGATTAAAAAATTATGCAAGAATCGTAGGTATTCGAAATTTACTTTTAGCGAAAAAATTCTTAAACCATTGATTTATGTTTTCTGGGTTATAAAACATATGTTTTTGCACGCAGTCATCTGCTTGACTATTTCTGTGGCAGTACAGAATAACTGCTTAAGTCGACTTAAGCTAAAAATATTTTATTGAATCCATTGATCAATAAATAAATGTCAGTAAAATCTCTACTCTCTACTGTTATTAGTTATTAGTTGTTTTCGCGGCACATTTAAAAATCGAATTTCTATTTTCAGTTTTCTCTTCGAATACTTACCAAAATTTTTTGTCGAGAAGATTTGCAGACCAATCTGTGATATTCACAATCTAAATAAATGTATTGAAATTCCCTTTAAAAAAAACAGCCTAATAATATGCTTAATTTTTTTCCCAATTCAATTTTTTCTACATAAAAAAATTTTGAATTTTGAATGTGTACGTCACGTCACACTACAACGTCACGCTATCAGCTCTAAGCGGTAAAAGTGACAAAACATACAAAAACAATCGAAACACAGCAAAGGAGTTCGACGACACAGCACTAAGCTCGAAATCCGACACCCTTCAGCAAGAACAACAACAACATAAGAACTCGACTACTGAGAACAATTACGTAAACAAGCATACCGATCGCCGGTACCAAAACTTTGCACAACACCGATCAGAGAAAAGGGCGAGCGGGGGAAAAGACGAAAGACCACGAGCATGCAAGTCAGCAATAAGCAACGGCATAAGCGGTTCAACGTCTTCAAATGTAGACCTACACCAACAATAGAAACACAGCAATAAAGCTATTGGTAACAACAACAACAGGCGATCTAGACGGGCAATCAACGCAACAGAACAACAAGAGCCAGGTGCAACAACAACAAGTGCAACGTAGGCACACCGGCAGGGGAAGTTCGAAGTCACGCTGATGAAATCAATCAATATGCAATTTTGCTAGATCGGCAATATTGATCTATTTAAGCGGAGCTTCGATCTACGGAAGAGAAATTGCAGTTTGGAATCGAAAGTCTAATCAGATCTCAACTTTGGCGCACCTACTTACGAGCCAGGACGACAAAGTGTGGATCTCAGTGTTAGCTAGGGAATTAGGGCAGTAAAGTAAGCTAGAGTAGAACCTGTAAACATCATTAAAAGACTTTAATAAAGAAATACCTATGGAAAAGGAGTAAAGAGTGTTTTATTCAACGGAATCCTTTGTTGGCGCTTTACTAGAGGTCCTTCTCCCCAGCAGACACGCAACAACATCATAATAGGCCTATTATGATGTCGATTTTAAAATCAAAATGAAGCATATTATGACACTAGATTTGAGAAAGTATAGAAAAAATTTTAAAACAAACAAAAAGCATGGCATACTACCAGGGTTTGTAATGAATTTCAAAGCGTGCAATAATAAATTTCAAAACGCACGCATTTCAAAAAATACAAGGCAAGGTGTGCAATAATAAATTTTAAAATGCACGCATTTCAAAAAATACAAGGCAAAAATAAGCAGAGCATACTACGAAGTTGTATAATAAAGAATTTCAAATTATGAATCTGTCAAATAAAAATAAAAATTTTCTTCACAAAAAAAACGTTTTCTTAAATTTAGGTTAAAATCTAGTTTGAAATCTTATTGCATAAAATATTGTTCGGCACTCGTGTCGAAACTCAGCTCGCACTCGTGGTATTGTAAAACTCGGCTGCGCCTCGTTTTACAACATTTACCACTCGTGCAAAAAAAAGCTTCATTTCGACACTTGTTTCGAAAATATCTATTTCGAGTTATATTTTTTGCTCGGATGCTAAAAATTATTCTTAGGCCCGTTTGCTACTGTTCCGATTCAATTTTTTCGTTCCGAAAAACAAAAACTTTGTATGAAAATTTTGACATTTTGAGAGGACATAGTAACGAAGAACTTTAACCGGAACAGTAGTAAATGCGCCTTAGAGTTATATTTTTTACTAAAAAAAAAAATTAGTTTTTTAAATATTTTTTTTTACTTCGAAAAGAAAACTCTTACATATATTACCACTTCCATCAAGATAAGGTCTGATGCTGTGTAGAGTTAATAGCGTGATATGACTTACCAAATTTTTAGCCTCACAAAAATATCGCTACGAAAAATTTAAATATCTTGGGTCGGCACTTTCTGCTGACGGGACGATCACTCGCGAAGTTACTGACAGAGTTAACGCAGCTTGGCTTAAGTGGCGTTCAACGACTGATGTTATGTGCGATAAAAAGATAAGCGACCGCTTAAAACCCCAAATTTACCGCACAGTCATCAGGCCAGTCGCTTTTTATAGTTCCGAATGTCTACCAGCAACGAAAGTAGCAGAAAGAAAGGTTAGTGTTATGGACACAAAGATGCTTCGCTGGATATCCGGACTCACTCGTCTTGATCATGTTCCACACGTAGACATCCGTAGACGCTAGGGAGTTGCGCCAATTTTAGGGAAAATGCTAAAAGCAAGGCTACGCTTGTATGGACACGTCCTGAGAGTAAATGAGGAGACTTTGGCAAAGAAAAGCTACGCACTGAAAAATCAAGGTTGCAGAAAACGGGGGCGTCCAAAACAGCGCTGGATGGACACAATAAAATGGGACCTAGAGGCTGTAGGACTTACCTCGGATGACGCAACCGATACACCAAAATGGAGGAACTGGTCGCGTTTTGCGGACCCCGGGATAGACCAGAATAGTTAAACACGCAAGAAGAAGAAGAATAAAAAATAAAACTCTAAAAAGGATTGTTATTTCCTTATCAAAAAATAAAGCTTGAAAATAATTTTTATTTTTTGATAAACAAAATAAAACTCTAAGAATAACACTCAAATACTAATTTTTCAAATATAATTTATTTCATATTGATTTTTAAAATTCAAAATTCAAAAATAATTATTATTTTGGGTCCATGGATAATACATTTCTTGCCATTAATAATATGGAGACGAACTTCAGTCTTCTTAGAAAATAAATTTGAGAAGTGGTGAATGGGGGGAAAAAATTAAAAACTTCTTTTGATTCACTGATGAATGAATTCAAATTTAAATTCTTTAAAATTTTTTGTCAAAGGAATGTATTTAACTTTTTAAATTCTCCTTAGAGTGAATTCGAATTTAAATTCTTTTAAATATTTAAATTCAAAAGAAATCATTTAAAATTTTCAATTCAAAAGAATGCATTCAAATTTTAAATCAATTAAAAATTTTTGTTGAAATGAGTGGATTCAAATTTCTTAAATTAAATTAAATTAAAAGAAAAAAATGAATCATTCATTTACAGCTCTGGTACCTAATACCATTGAGTTTATACTGAAATGTCCCTTACGGCAATAAAACAGATAATGCAAACACTTCTCTGGTGCAACAATTTAAATGTGTGTCTCATCGATGCATCCGATTACTCCAGGGATACCTACCTGTTGCTTCAAAAAATTTCGATTTTGCCCTCCCTTTTTCTTCTGCTGTATAGAACGAAACAATCCATTTATTACAGAGAGTCTTTCAAAGCAGATAAGGTTTCACTCGAGACAATCGAATTTGTAGGTTGCGCTGACCCCAACAACGGCTTATTTCCCCAGACTGTTGGTATGATCTCAGTCGAGACATAAAAAAAAGATTCTTTTGTAAGCCTAAAATTGGTCTGAAACCTTAAAGAAGAACTCTTTACTCGATGGTTATGCGCACCTTGTATTAACTACTTAAATTGTAGGGTTCATTTCTAAAGGATTTAAAACAGCTCTCTACTTCTCAAGTAAACATGGCGAACGTTAAATCTTTTTAAGTTTGTTTTTGAAAATTTGAACATAACTGGCACTTTAGTTTTCTAAAAGCTTTGTTATAATTTGTTATTTTCGATTAAAACTAAACAAACATCAGTCATACTAATACAAACTTATCGGGCGTTTGAAAATGATAATAAAAAAATGTTTTTATACGATACGCTTGTAACCGTTTATCGTCTATCGTATGAAAATTCATAATAGGGGGTTATTAAGTTTTTGAGATAATACATTTTTAAAATCATGCCTTTGTATTGCCATACATTTGTATTGGATAGTAGTCCTGAGATCGCCTATGTGGACTAACACTTTTATTAGTGTAGTGTATCGAACTAAATGATGTATCAAGTATTCTTGTAGTCTATCGAACTATATAGTGTATCGATTATTCTGTACTTACAACCCTAAGATATCGATGTAAAACTTACCGACCTAAGAAAGAACTGAATTTTTAGAATAGAAGAAATAAAGAGCTCTCTTGGATTTTGACTTCCGCTCAAGCAAGTCGTGTTTTCCCCTTGCTCTGGGACTTTTCAATGGCGACGAATGGAGAAAAATAAATATCTAAGCTGAAAGATAAAGCAACATCGAGTACAGAAATTAAAAGAAAAATCCTGCAAAATAAAAAGGACAACGTAACGCGTGCTGTACTACAAATATTTTATAAAAAAAAATAAAAAAAATAAATAAAACAAAACAGAGATGAGCATGGAGGAAACGAAAGCCGACGTAATAAATAAATTCGCGTTTTTCCAGACAATGCAAATGCCAGAGTTTTTGCCTGAATCACACAGATGGGACGAATGGCTGGAACGTTTGGAAGTCCATTTTGTGGACGCGAATATAGCGGAGGAAAGGGCAAGGAGATCAGCGTTATTGAAGTCAATCGGCACCGAAGCATATAAATTACTACGGGCATTGTGCGATCCGATCTTGCCGGCGAATAAAACGTATAGCGAATTGTGCAGTATATTGGAGACGCATTATACGCCACCTGTTATAATTTTTCGGGAGAGGCTGCAATTTTATTCTGCAATGAAAGGCGACGAAGAATCAGTGACGTCATGGTATGCACGAGTCAAGGCATTGGCGCTGAAATGCAAATTTGAAAATTTGGACAATTACGTGCGAGATAAGTTTGTGACCGGCATGGCAAACGACAAGAGGCTATTCGACCGTCTATGCGAAGAAGACGAAGGTTTGAAGATTCAAGAGGCGTTGCGCAAGGCGCTAATTCAGGAAACTAAAGTGACATCCACGGCGGTACAGTCCGACACCGGAGTGAACTATATACGCGAGCAAAAAAAGAAAGGAAAGGCGAACTACAACAAAAACAACAATGGCGGAAATAAAAGCAACGAAGGCGAAACAAAGAAGAAGCCATGCAAGCATTGTGGGTGGAAATCGCACGAAGCGAAAGACTGCAAATTGAAAGCTGCAACGTGCCATAAGTGTGAGAAACAAGGTCACATAGCCAGCATTTGTCGATCAAAAGATAAGAAAATCAATTTTATTGATTCTACACAAAATAACAGTTCGAATCAAACTAATGAAAAATTTTTTTCTGATAATTTAGATGTGCACCCGGCCCGAGGGGACGGTATCTGGATGGAGGAGAACGTCTCCATTTTTAACATTCAGAATGGTAGTGCATCCAGATCTTTCAGTGTGACGGTTTTCATTGAGGGAATCAAATTTGATGTAAAATGCGACACTGGTTCTCCCTGCTCGTTGATGTCAGCGAGCACCTTTCATAAATGTTTCGATCGAGAGCTGAAGCCGATCACGAATAAATTGTTCAAGGATTACGGCGGTCATCAAATACAATGTGTCGGTGAGTTTGAGGCAACTGTAGTTTATCGAAACCAAAATAGAAAAATTCCGATAATCGTAACCGACACTAATAGACCAATTTTATTGGGTGAGAACTTTTTGCACGCATTTGGGTTTCAATTAATGCAGGTACAGGAGGTATATGAAGGGAATAGTGGAAAGGAAATAATTAAAAACCTAAAAGCGAAATTTTCAGAAGTGTTCAAAGGCGGGTTAGGTAAATACACGCTAGAAAAGATTCACTTAGAAGTGAAGGATGAAGCGAAACCAATCTTTCATAAACCTAGGCCGATCCCACTGGCAATGAAACCGAAGGTTGAATCCAAGTTGAAAGAACTTAAAGAATTAGATATAATCGAAGCGGTAACGAATTCCGATTGGGGTACACCCATAGTTCCGGTAGTCAAACCAAGCGGCGATTTACGTGTCTGTGGCGACTATAAGGTCACAATTAATAAATACATAGTAGATTTCAAATACCCGCTGCCTCGAATTGACGAAATTTTCGCATCATTGCAAGGGGGACAGCAATTTACAAAGCTAGACCTATCAAACGCGTACAACCAATTGGAGTTGGATGAACAGTCACAGAAACTTTGCACGATTAGCACGCACTTAGGTCTATTTAAAACAAAACGCTTACCATTTGGAATAAAAGTGGCAGGAGCAATTTTCCAAAAGACAATTGAGAGCGTACTGCGCAATATCCCGGGGTGCACAAATTTTTAAGATGATATTATCATCACAGGACATAATATGCAGAGCCACATTAGTACACTGGAAAAGGTGTTACAAAAACTTCAATTAGTAGGACTAAGGGTAAACGAACAAAAGTGCGAGTTCTTTAAAGACCAGGTTTCTTATTTAGGTTTCAAAATAAATAAAGATGGTCTAACGAAAAATGAAGCAAACGTAGAAAGCATTATACGAGCCCCTAGTCCAAACAATATAACGCAGGTTCGAGCGATTGTGGGCATGTTCAATTATTATGCGAAATTTATAGATAATTTCGCGGGAAAAATGGAACCATTATATAGACTGTTACGCAAAGACGAAAAATTTAAATGGAATAACGAATGCGAAGACGCATACAATAAATTGAAAAAAGAAATCGCATCTGATCAAATTTTGGTTCATTTTGATCCACGGAAATCTTTAGTGTTAACGACAGATGCATGTGATACCGCCGTAGCAGGAATATGTTCTCATGAATACCCAGATGGTTCATTAAGACCAATAGCGTTTGTCTCGCGGGCATTAACGAAGTCGGATAGGAATTATAGTGTAATTCAAAAAGAGGCACTCGCAATCATTTTTAGCGTAACAAAATTGCAACAATATTTAGTAGGAAACAAATTCATTCTGCAGACCGATCATAAACCATTATTATCAATCTTTGGGGAAAATAAAGGGATACCGCGTATGGCTGCAGCGCGATTGCAACGTTGGGCGTTGCTATTATCCGGGTTTAATTTTGAAATTCGCCACATAAAGGGCACCTCGAATTACGCAGATGCTTTATCTCGAATACCTCAACAAAAAATAGAGGAATCGAGTGTACCGGAATCAAGCTATATAAGCTTTATAAATAGAGAGAATAAATTCCAATTAAATTTTCAGAACATAGCAACCGAAACCCGTAAGCACGCAATCCTGTCGAAGGTGATAGACGCTCTTAATCACGGTAATCTGGAACAACTACAAGATCCAAAGTTTACGGCATTCAAAAATAAAACATTGGAACTTTCAGTTGAATCAGGATGCATATTATGGGGCTATCGCACTATAATACCGACCAAATTGCGTAAGCAAATTTTAGAAGATTTACATAAATCACACCTTGGAATTGTGAAAACAAAGATGCTAGCAAGATCTCACGTATGGTGGCCAAAAATGGACACCGAAATAGAAAAAAGTATAAGTGGGTGCACACCTTGTCAGTCATTGCTACCGAGTCCAGGGAAAAGTTACACAATTCCATGGGTACCAACAAGTAAACCATGGTCAAGAATTCACATCGATTACGCAGGCCCGGTCAATTCATTTTATTTATTGGTGATAATTGATTCACATTCTAAATGGGTGGAGGTTTTTAAAACCAAAACCATAACCTCGAAATTTACAATACAGAAATTGAGAGAAACATTTTGCAGGTACGGGTTAGTCGACGTCATCGTTAGCGATAACGGACGCCAGTTTACGTCAGAAGAATTCCAAAAATTCACCAAAGCAAATAGAATTCAGCACCTTTTCACGGCACCGGGACATCCGGCAACCAACGGCCAAGCCGAAAACTTTATAAAATGTTTAAAAAAATCATTGATAGCTAGTTTAACGGATACCGATCCAGAAAATTTCGAATTAGTATTAAATAGATTTCTAATAGATTATCGTAGTATGAAACACATGAGTACAGGAGAATCGCCAGCCAAATTATTATTCAAAAGAGAATTAAAAACAAGATTTAGTTTATTGAAACCACCGTCGACACAAGATAAGATCTTAGAAAGGCACAGATCAAATATGAATAAACAAAAAGGGAAAAGAAATTGCGAGTTTCAGGTGGGTCGAAAAGTGTTGGTACGCGATTATTCCACAGTAAACAAACCCAGCTGGACACCAGCAGTGATTAAAGAAAAATTTGGTTCGAGAAACTATAGTTGCATATTAACTCAGACGGGGCGCACAATTAAGCGCCATTTAGACCAAATAAGGGATCTGAGGGTAGCCGAAAACGACGAGCAGGGAACCCCAAATGTCGAAATAGTCGAGCAGCCGCCATCAGAAACCGAGGAGGCGGCCGTCAACTTGGAAGAAGAGGAGACAGACAAAGAGAGTAATCAGGGCCAATTAGCTAACACCCTAGAAGAAGAAAGGAATGCGGAAGCAGACATACCACGAACAACCAAAGAAGGTCCTACTCCATCCAGCGACCGTCCACCTCGGGCTAGTGCCCGTCAGGCATTAAGAAAATTAGAATCTCAACGTCAAAAGAATCTCATTTAGAGGGAGTTGTAGTGTATCGAACTAAATGATGTATCAAGTATTCTTGTAGTCTATCGAACTATATAGTGTATCGATTATTCTGTACTTACAACCCTAAGATATCGATGTAAAACTTACCGACCTAAGAAAGAACTGAATTGTTGGAATAGAAGAAATAAAGAGCTCTCTTGGATTTTGACTTCCGCTCAAGCAAGTCGTGTTTTCCCCTTGCTCTGGGACTTTTCAATTAGTATCTGGGTATTTCCATAGTAACGGGTGTGACAGATTTAGGCGAATTCTTTAAATTTCTCTAAAACCATCAACCCTTCGATAACAGTGTTGCATATTTTTGAAGCTTCCATTTTTAAAGTATTTCTACCATTTCAAAGAATCCGTTAAAAATTACTTTTAATGCCTTAAAAACCTTCAAAAGGAGGTAACGGGTGTGACGTTAGAAAATGGGGGTTTGTATGTTATTTGTGTTCATTAATCGATTCTGTAAAATTTTCCAGGAAACATATAAAAATAATGTTTAACCAACAGTTCTAAGGAGTATTCTGACTATGAAGAAGTATTTACTTATAATGTATCGGTATTCGTATGTGTTTTATACCATTTTACAAAAGTAACGGGTGTGACAGAAAAAAGTAGCGGGTGTGACAATATAAATTGAAACAAGAGTTATATGAGGAAGACGAGTTTTTTAAAATATATTTCAGTGTAGCTATTATAAAAAATATCAACGTAGTATTTTCGTAAAAACAGCTTCATTCGTTTTCCGTTAAATAACTTGCTTTTAAAAGTTTTTGGTTTTTTAACACACGATTTTGGTTTCCTGTTACTGAATAGACTTTTTTTGATAATAAGGTTTTGAGAATAAGGTTTTGTGTGTGGTGATCAGTGTGAGTCGTCAGCATACAGTATTAATTAAGACATTTACAATATACTATTAATTAATACATAAATAATAAACTTCTATATTAATTAATATTTATATAATTTAATTTTATTCTTTATTTGTTTATTTATTTTTTTTTATTTATTATTTA
Source organism: Chlorops oryzae (assembly GCA_020466095.1). Classification (NCBI taxonomy): domain Eukaryota; kingdom Metazoa; phylum Arthropoda; class Insecta; order Diptera; family Chloropidae; genus Chlorops; species Chlorops oryzae. The sequence continues at coordinate 70,399,094 of CM035808.1, read as the reverse complement.
TTATTTATTATTAATTTTGTATTATTTATTATTACTTATAATTTATTAATTATTAATTATTTATTCATTATATGTTATTTATTATTTAAAATTTATTATTTATAATTTACTATAAATGAACTGTAAGGTAAATTGGCCCAAAAATATAACACAAAAAAATAAATAAGTAACGGGTGTGACACCGTTTTAAGTGGTAAAAATGCCATCTCTGTCACACAAACTCCAACTAGGTTTCGGTTTATTATTAAACGGAATTACCTTCTTACTATCTGCAGGTTAACACTTTGTTAAATTCTTTTGCTAAAAGATAATTTAACTGTTTGTAGTTTATCGGTAACGGGCGTGACAGTCTAAGGTTAATTTTCCAAACGTCTGTAAAAATTTCAACATATAACCTAAAGCATTCTACTTTTTCTACAAACCAGATAAAATGACATACTTTTTAGCTGATATCTATTTGTGCTGCCACATATTCAAAAACAGCTTGTAGCGAAAGCTCAAAAAAGGGATAATTTTTTTGTTTGCGATGTGTTTAAATAGCACTATTTCAAAATTAATTTGTATACAAACCAGACATATTTTTTAATATTACTCTGCATGAAAAAAATGATGCATGTATATATGTTTTAATAAGAAGAACAAAAATGTGTTAAAGTGTAAATTTTTTTGCAGTTGCACAGGGTACGTTTTCGTGGAAATGCCCATCTCACAGTTGCGCCATTTAGATTAATTTTGCAAAAACCCAGAAAAACAACACGTTTATACATTGCCGCTCATCTGATTCGGTTTGAAATTTTTTATGCATTCATTCCTCTTGTTTGTGGATTCACAAATATTTTTAGCTCAAATTTCGAGGAGTCTTATTCAAGCGTAGAGTGGACTGTATATTTTAAATAAAACAAACTGTTTGCAATTTTAAACTTATATTTTTGCTCTATAGACGTCCGTATCTTTTGATAGTTTCTTACGACTTCATTACATTCTCTTAAGTGATGTACATTTTCACAGTACTCATTTCTTATGTTGCCGCTAAACTTAAAACTGTAAAAATAGAAATCTTCAAGCCCTGTCAGCACTTCGTACCACAATCTCAAAGCTGTATCAACACTAAACAAACGCATATCGAATTTTGTTACGATAACTCAACACTTTTGATAAGAAAACTGTATACAGACAGACGGACATGTCTTAATCGAATCTTCTGGTGACGCTGATAATTTCTATAAACATTTTAAATGGTCTCTCTCGATTGGTCCTGGGAGTTACACACAACCACACAAACGCAATATACCCTCGACACAGAGTGTTTCCGGTGTAAAAACCAGGGCACAGCTTATACATATAGCTTAAATAGTGTCACAACTCAAAATTTTCAACTTTTCAAAAACGCGGTTTAACCATTGCAGTCTAGGTGCATTTGTATGGCGAAGAGACTGACATAAGTAGCTGCTTTTGCTGTGATTTTCAATAACAAAATCGCAACTATGAGTGTGCGATGAAGTAGAAAGGTGACGTGTGAACAGATTCTTGCATTAACCCCAACTTGACAAATTTTGACTTGTGACGCTATTAAAGCATATGTGTGATATATTCCCTTTGATATTTAAAGTGATACCACCCTAACGAGACCATCGCATGCAGGATGTGTTTCTACTACGCGAGCGATACTGCATTGTGAAGGTAGTAAATTGTCGTCCTTAACTAGGACAATATCATTAATTGCCACGTTTTAAGAGCGCTCCGACCACTTTGTACGCCGCACAGTGGGATCGCTTCAAACATTGTTTGGAAGAAATTAGAATGAGTCGTCCTATGTTAATAAAAATTGGTATGCTGATTTTTTTATATCTGATTAAGAAATAAACAAAAAATTATGTCAATCGGTCAGACCCTAGGGGTACCTGCCATAGACCCACAGCTACAGCTTTGTATGGTAGGTACCTCTAAAAGTAAGCAGATTTTAACGAAATTCGGTGAAAATGTTGCTTATGATAATATATCAATAAAAGCCTAAAATCATACAAATTGGTCAAACCCTAGGGGTTTCTCTCTTGGACTCATGCAAATTTTGATATTTCTGGCTTGATTTTTTGAAGAACACACATCATATCATAGATTCAAACAAATAGTTAACTAGTTTATTAGCTTATTCAAGTATCATTTGTTTAACTACATCATCTAGCTCTAAATGATGTTTGCAAGGTTGAAGTCTGATGCTTGTAATATGTAAGGGGTTGTGTCAATGGTGGGCAGTGGCGGTTCGGCACGGTGGCAATCCCCGGTCTAGCTCGCCGTATTTGGGCGTAGGGCCTTGCCATCCCGCACATCAACCCCCTCAACTATACATGAAAATCGTGCCGGTTAAAGTGGATTCAAAGAAAAACAAAAATAGAGTGAAAGAAACAAGAGAGCGTAGGATGCAAAAAAATAGAAAGGAGTGACAGAAACAGTAAATATGGAAGCAGCAACTGAAACTAAGAAAGGAAAGGAACTACCCAAACACCTACTGTCCAAAAACTGACTCATTCTCCTGATCGTCCCTAAACTAACCTCATCCATCATACACATACATTTTTTACCCATTCGCTGCCCATACCCCCTCACTCACTCACCCTTACATACTGCTAATCTAAGTCGGAAAAGGCCCGCCCTGAAATCACTCCGCCTACCGTCCCTGTCCTAAGTCTGGAGCAGCCCTCCCACTGTGTGCATTACAGCGGCACACAGTCCGTGAGCGCACTGTGGCTCCGACTTTCTTTTTAGTGCGCTCCCATTATCCGTTTGATTCGCCCGTATTTATGTCCTCATCCGCTGGTTAGAAATACCCCATGTTTTCCCTATTGGGAAACCCCAAAGAAAATGATTGATGGCTTACCACATTATTCCTATTCCAATTTCTTAATCAAAAGAAAATTCATTTAAATACTTTGATTCTTTTTGTTTTGTTTTTTTTCTATTTATTTATTATAAAAAAAAAAAATTTTACAAAATTTTTAATACATTTTTTCCTAGCGGGATACTTTTAGCAGATCATAAATAAAAAAAAGGATGGGAAAGAGAGAAAAGCGAGGAATAAAAAAAATTACTTTTTTTTATTACTATAATTCAATGTGCTTTAAAAAAACTACCGATTTTCAATAAATTGATATACCTTTGTAGGAAGGAAAAGGAAAGAATGAAAAAAAAATTTAAAAAAACTATTTACGTTAATATTTCCCTTTTTTGCTAGAACATTTAATGCCTTTCAGTCAAAATTCAGTTCAAACCTTTTAATATTGGTTTTCTGCCGCAACGTTGCTACCTGCCCAAAATTAGAGAAAACTCTTTCTTTTATTGGGTTGATGAAGTGAAAGCACTTTCTGGTCTGTCCTGTTTGCTGTGGAATGTCTAGTTTTTATACTTTCTCCTGTGCTTTCTCCAACAACAAATCCTTTGTCCCTTAATTTCCTTTTGGCGCAAAAAAAAAACGCTCACAACTAATAGTTGTTGTTGGTGCGTTTTGAATTCTGTAGCTTTCTACTTGAAGAATAACTTAGTTTGTCTATATTTTTATATTTAAGGCTGTAGCTTGATTCGCTGCTTCTACTTTCTTTTCCTTCTATCTATATCTACTGTCTTTAAATTCAAATATTCAAATTGAAATTCTTCTTCTGCTATAAAATAATGCAACCCTTGAGGTGAAAGAAATAGTTTTCCTTTTTTTAAATTGCAACACTGCCGAAAGCTCTTATCTTCAATCCTACCTTCCTCTCCTTCCCATGTACATAGTGTGTATTCTTTCTGTACCTGAGTGTATTTGCTATTAGTATCTTGATTGCTTTTGGTTTGTTTTGTTTTGTTTTTTTTTTTTTTTTTCTATTAACATTTCAGTCTTGATTCAGTAATTCAATTTAACAATACTCAAAAAAAAATTCATTTCCTTAAAACCAATAAAATATTCGTTTCTTTTAAATTAAAAAAAAATCAATTTCTATCACAATCATTTAGTGGAAAAAGTCTTAGTCTTTACATGACTGTTTGCTTCGGCGCATCTTGCCCCCTCCCGTTTGCTTTGGTGCTGCGTTTGGTTTTGCCCGGTAATGCTCATACTTGTTGCCAATTATTTGCCACTCGACGCCAGTATTGTCGGTTTGAATGCTGCGTATCCGGCAGGCGGGCTGGGGTTTGTTTTAGAGTTCGCGAACTTTGGCCCGGATTTCCGCGGGTCGTTGTTGTCCGTCATTATATTTTGTGGATTGTCCGTTAATAGGCTTTGTGCCTCTTTTAGGCAGTCCTCAAAAAGATCAAAAAGATGCATCTGGCGGAGAGGCATAACGCGATGTCGTTGGTATTTGAGTGTTGGCGATGAAACTACTCGCTCTTTTTTTTATTTTAAGTGGTGCTACCCGTGCTGTTTTTGTCTTTGGGTCCCATCTTCCTTCTTCCAGCATGAGCACCCGTGGTTGGTTCGCGACTGGTTGCTGCCAACTTGACTTCCATATCTTTCTCTGGAGGTTTGATTGACAAAGGAAGGTATGTGGTGGTGCTTAAGTGTTGGTTTTGGATTCGTTTTGTGTGGTTGTCCGTCCGAGTGTGAAAATAATTAAATGTTCACTTTTATAAAAAAATTTTTTTTTTATTTTTTTTTTATATATTTTTTTTCTTTATATAAACGAAAACTAATGTTTACATTCTCTTCCTTCCTCTGCCACAGCTACGTAACATGCTACTTATATATGGATCAGACGATGCAAGCAGACGATGGAGCACATCAGAATTATGGAGGCTCTGTTGCATTTTCTTGAAAGCATCCACCCATACTTCCTATAATCTTTATTGCGTGCTTCCTCTGAGAGCATCCCAAAAGGGAGTACTGCTGCATCAATTATATCTTTTCCGTGTATCAAAATTTTATGAACGGTAACAGGCATGAAGTACCAGATATATTTTGATACAAAAAGTTGAGCCGTTTCAAAAGCATAATTTTGGTATATGTTGCTATAAATATTTTCACCACAAGTAATTATTTGTAAAATAATGCGGAAGCGATCTATGAGCTCTTCGTCGACACCTGGTATGTCAGCTAGAGTGCGGGATTCGAGAAGAAACGCCTTGAAGTGTTGCCATCGTTAGAAGACCCAGTTCCTTGCTGTACAGCATCTACGCACAAATTCATCCTTTCATTGAAAGCTCTCTGAATTCGTTGCTTATTTTTTAGTTTTGCTATTGAATTTTTTGAGTCGATCGTAGACCACTTTGCAAAATTCCAGTTGAAGGCAATGTGTAACACGCATTCCATTAATTTAATTCGAGCGTGCAAGGATGAAATGCCAAGCTGGCAAGCTTCAGTATCAACAGCTCTACTAACAATTTTTTCCAAATTGTTCATCTCGGACGGTTTTGCTTGACATATATAACATACGGCAGACGAAGCAGTATTTAAAATTGTCTGTGCTGTTTTCCCATCCAGCATGGTAAAGAGAAGAATGTGTTGAACGCTAAATTGTATACCGCATATTGATACAATTGTGCTTTTCAATGAAGCAATATTGGAGTTCATTGTTTCAACTACTTCCGTAACTTTTTCTTTTGTCACCTTGGCAAACTGGAATGATATTGGGCGGCAGTATCTTGTACACTTCTTCCGTGGTGGACTTTAAACTTAACGCGACAATGATAGTAAAAAGTTTTTGTCGCTAACATCGCATGCTAAGGTCTGGTTACACTCAACATGGCCCGATGATCCATCGCACCCCCACTTGGATGTAAGTGTGCATTTCAAATTTTAAAACAATTTTCGCTTTGTAGTGTGATCTAACAAACTCTGGATACCAACCGAAGCTTCCGTGCCTGATATTTTAAGCTCATCTGGAAAGCATTCCTTCTTCGATTATAAGGCGGAAGAATATCATACCCCTATTCTTGCAGCACGTATTATATTGTTTCGTGCTATTTTGTTAACTCTGCATCCATCACTATAGCTAGAGCGGTCGACGAAGCAATGTAAGATTGCGATTTAATTGATGGGACTTCTTTTGAGCTTGCCATTTTTAGTTGTTCTTGACTATACTTGGAAGCTTAATCGGCAGCTTTGTACCTTTTTCCACAATCGCCACAATCATCAAACTCTTTTTGGGGCCTTCCCGCTCTCCTGAACAAACTGGGAGTCTCATTTTCTAGAGACACTTCCAATGTAGCTACAACAAATTTCAATGTTTACAAATTTCAATATTACAATTCTATTCCATGCTTACAGTAAAGCCAAATCCTATATGTTTTTACAAAACGATCCATTTTTCGCTGTGCTACATTCCAACGCTTGTGGAAATGACTTACAAATCGCTTTGATATCTAATTTTTCACTCTTGCAATATCTTCATCTGAATATTTCGAATTTCTGCTTTTTATAAATTCCGTTAAGCGATTAACGTTTTGATTGCAATGGATAAATTCGTTGCATAGCTCTTGATACCTTACAGAAAACGATTTTATTTTTATTTATTAAAAATTCATCAACTTGTTTTAAAAAATTGCACTTTACTTGCACTTTCAATTCAAATGGAACTATTTTTCAATCATATTTATTTATTTTTATTTATTACGAACTAATTGTTGTTATTTAAATCCTTGTTATAATAATAAACAAAGCATAATGCTAAAAGTATGCAACACATTTTTTAATTAAAATTCTTTAATTTTCATGTAGTTGCGTTGAAAAATTGGACATATTTCCTAATGGCGCAAAAGTGCGCAAAATTTTATTACTGAAATTAAAAGAAGATATTCTTACCTAAAATTTTTTGGTGTGCAGAAGGCGTAGGGTGCTGTAGCTATATTTTTTTTTTTTTGCTGACCAAAGTCGAAAATCTTTCATTTTATGGAGTTATTTTCTAAAGTACATATCATTGAAGCCAGTTACTTGAGCCAGCTTGTTAAGCTTTTTTATTAAAAACTAGGTGCAACAATAAAATAATAAAATTAATCAAATTCCAAATTTTGAACATTTCTTCCATATCAACGTTACTTAGTTACATTCATATAACCACTCCTGCTTACCACAGTATTTATAACTCACTTCACACCACTTTTTTGATGGCAAAAGTGCTTTCTTAGGGAAACCAATTTAAACTTCACTTATTCAAACTATTTTTTATTAAACTACATTACTTAATTTTCGCAAAGGAATAGTACGAAAATTGTATTTTTCCGCCGAAATCCCACTGTGCGCCGTTGCAACTGCACTATGAACTCCTAAGACTACTTTTGCCAAAAATGTTGCACCAATCTTTGTAACTATTGCCAACAAGATAAGCGATTTATTGGATTTTGTAAAACATTCTCTTCTGGTACTGAGTGCATCGATAAAAAGATTTAAAAAATTGAGCAGGCGACCGACAAAAACGGATTGCAGATTTGGAATCAGGAGACCATTCTACATATACAAACCGAGTTTTAACCAAATCCCAGAAACGGCCAGCAACTAGAATTATGCCACACTTAGTGCCGGAAGAACTTATTATGTGGGTAAAACTTCTGTATGCAAATCCCAAAAGTCGAGTACATTCTGCTGCCGGAATTTCATCTGAATTTTCAATATCTGTAGACGTTCACCAAGGATCAGCTCTATCTCCTCTTTTGTTCATATTAGTTATGGATTCAAATACCGAAGACCTACAAATATCACCTCCCTGGACGTTACTATATTCAGATGACGTTCTTCTTGCCTCAACCAATAAAAACAACTTACAGAAACAAGTACAAGACTGGCATGATAGATTGTCTATGTTTGGACTACGTTTCAATGTCTGGAAAACATACTACATAACAACAGACAATTGCGTAGCAGGGACCATCAAAATAAATAACACTGACCTACCAAAGACGGAAAATTTAAATATCTTGCAACTGCACTATGAACTCCTAAGACTACTTTTGCCAAAAATGTTGCACCAATCTTTGTAACTATTGCCCACAAGATAAGCGATTTATTGGAATTTGTAAAACATTCTCTTCTGGTACTGAGTGCATTGATAAAAAGATTTAAAAAATTAAGCAGGCGTCAATGGATTAGGGTCATGGGCAAACTTAAGACACAACGGCCTTGAATAAAGACAAGCTCCTATTTGGCACAACAATGTAGACATTTCTTCAAAAGTTGCTGTTGAGCGTTGCAAATTTCTTTTCAAATGAAATTTAACGGATTTAACTCCTGCTTTAAACATTCCACCAAAATGTGGTCCGAATGGGAGTGAAAAATGCGACTTTGTAATGGTTTCGAGAAGATCATTCATATATCTCTCCTGCGTAGAAGAATTTGAAACATCGCAGAATGTTTCCCATTTGTTGCTGGAATAGTCGATTTCTGTAGCGCATGCATTTAGTGCACTTGTAAATTATCTTTTCGATAATAAGTATTGCGTAAGGAACGCAGAACTTTGAATCCAATGAGTATTCAAGTTGACGACATCCCACATGCAGATTTTTAATATGGATATCCCTTACAATCAATTCTATCATGTATGAGGATTTATGTGAAGTACAAGGGTGTTTTTGATCGTAGGATATGTTGGTTTTTTTAACTCTACAGTAACTAACCACTATTTCCTTTGAATATAGCCTGAGGTGAAAGCTTATATTCGGAAGTTTTTTTTACCTTCAGTTATGATACGAACACTGACAAGGGAATGAAACATTTTATCAAATCTTTGAAACTAGCAATTACTGGCAAAACTCAACAGAAGTGCTGTTATGCGAAGAAGCCTGTTGTAGATGGAATATCGGTTTATGAAATTGGAATCGGTTTTTACTAATGCATGTGTCCATGTGATTTTTCGATCTTCCAGGTCTTCGTCCTCTTTTAGCGATATAGAAGTTAATTGTTTGAATTGTGTTTGCATCCCAATGTTTGGCCCATGCCACCACAAGTCGTTTTTGATTAGTGCTTCTGCAGAAATATCTCTTGTGGCAAGATCTGCAGGATTTTGCTGAGAGGATAAATGTCTCAATTGGTTAGCTGGTAATATATTTAAAATGTATGAGGTTCTGTTGGCAATGCATGTTTTCCATCGTTAAGGATGATCTGAAATCCAGGCTAGCATAATTGTAGAGTCTGTATAACCGAATTACTTCTACTGAATTATCAGGCTTACGTGCAGTTCCACATGGCACTTATCATAGTATTGTCCCCAGTGTTGCGAGTCACAGACGCACAACCATGCGATACCTCCCAATCTTCGTCACAAAAGTACAACAACAAGAACCAGCGCGAAGACTCAACCGGTGGGATTGTGAAATTAGCCTTAGCAGCAATCGCCCAAATGAAATGAATGAAATATGAGACCCAGAAGTTTCGGCAGACGGCAACGGTTGTGAAGTCACTCCAAGCCCACGATCGCAATGCTTAAAGCCAATGGATGAAACCCGAGAATTAGAACGGTGGGAAAGAATAAACGGAGCGACAGCAATGATAGACACGGGCAGCCAAGTGACGAGTATGAGGGACACGTGCCGGCAAGTCAACATTGCAATAGTCTTAGCTATGCTGAAGAACTCGATCGCTGGCAACAACAACAACAACAGACTAACAACGGGATAGCCTTGGCGAGCTTTCGGCGAGCAAGGGACAAGACGGGAGGCACGAGCTGACGAGTCATAAGTTCTGCGCTAGGTTCAACGCCACCAAACACTGACCTGCGACAACATCTACAACAACAACAAGATGAACATAGCAGCAACAAAAACAAACTTGCAGGTTAATCTTATGCAAGAGGTTTTGGGAAGAATCGACAGCGATAGCCAATATTGCCCCATCAGCAATATTGACCTATAAAAAGGGAGCTTCGAACATTGGAAGATCAGACTGGTTTTCGGAAGTCTCTGCTTTTGACGTGCGTACATACGAGCCACGGCGTTAAAAGTATAATTAAGGACATAGGGAAGCTGTAAAGTAGTGCTAGAATTTTAACAGTGAATATAAATCCTGTCTTAGACATAAGGATCAGCAAATAAATAAAAAGGTAATATAAACTTCACTCTTTTACTTAAAGAGGTTTAGAGGAACGTTTGTCCGCTCGACTTTGTCTGAGCGCTTGTTTCCTATAAATTGGTATTGGAATGAAGGAACGTTCATACGCTCGACCGTGTCTGAGCGCTAGATCCCTATATCCCAACATTAATTGGCGCAGCCGGTATTCGACTGACTTTCAGTTGGATGCGAATCACTGTAAAAAAATTATCCTAAAACGTGGAGCGGCAGGACATTGAGTAAACGAGTCGAGCTGAATCAGGACCTTTTTTGGTCTTAATATCTGGTGATACTAGAACCGAATAAGCAAAACTCTTAACTCCCGTGTCAATCAAGCGCACACGATTAGGAGAATTTGAAAAAATCACGGATGGGAATTAGCTTAAAACGTGGTGCGGCAGGACATTGAGTTAAAAGAGTCGAGCTGAAACGAGACCTTTTTTGGTTTTAATTGCTGGTGATACCAGAACCGAATAAGGAAAACTCTAAACTCTGGTGTCAAACAGACGCACACGATTGGAAGAATTCAAAATCATTGTTAAAAAGTTCCGAAGCAGAGTTAGCCTAAGACGTGGTGCGGCAGGACATTGAGTAAAAGAGTCGAGCTGAGGCGGGACCTTTTTTGGTCTTCATCGCTGGTGATACCAGAACCGAATAGGCAAAACTCTAAACTCTCGTGTCAAACAAGCGCACACGATTGGAAAAATCTGAACGAAGTGAAACATCACCAAGTAACGTTTTTGAGCGTGCTATGAGGGTGTAGCTTTGAAGAAAAATTTTTATGCATAATTGGCACAAAATAATAGACATTTTTCATGATCCTTTTGTCTAACTAGGAAGAAACCAAAAACAAAAGAAAAAATACCAAAAAAATTTTTCGACTAAAATAAAAATCAAAAGAAATCAAGAAAACAAAAAATTTTTTACAATCGGGAAAACAAACATTTGAAAAACAAAAAACCGACGGTAGCAGCCCAACACAGAAAAAAAAAATGGGTGCTTTTTCAGCGAGAATAAGACGAAAAAGGCAGTAAGACTGGAAAAAAATGGTGAGTGCACAAAAATTTTGAAATTGTTATAACGTTGAGCCCCGTCTGATAGATTTATTGTTGTTTTACTCAAGCCATATGTCCAAAGATTTAGAACCGCTAAAAGACAAATTAATATTATTCGTGACTGATTCAGAAATAGTTTAAAGAGAAGCAAGGGATTTAGGAAAAGAAGCAAATTTAAACCAGGAAATTTCACAACTAATAAATCATCAAGCGGTGCTAGGTCAATTTTCAAAACTAGGAGAAGCCACATTTTTAATTAACCACGTAAAAAATACAGTTAGTACGTCTGAGAAAGCAACAGCAGACAGAATTCAGATATTACAAGAATCAATTCAGGGTCTAACAAGGGAGTGAAAAAAGTTGAGAAACCAGACTGACGTACAAAATAATTTGATTGACGAATCTGAAAGAGACAACCAGGAGACTCACAGACCAACTCAGAGAATCACTCAGTAAGGCCGTTGGAAAAGAGCTAGCAGAAAGAGTAGAAACAGATATAACGCGTTTAAAGGAAAGCGAGGAAGAAGTAAAGCATCTGAAAAGAGAAGTAAGAGACTTAAGGGCCGCATTAAAAAACGTTTGCGATACTAGATCTCCAAGTCCCAACCCACCGCGCAAAAGAACTACCACTGACCACCTCGTGCTTCCAATAAATCAAGCCTTAACTACAAAGACAAATACAGAATATTTGTTAACGCCAACGAATCTAAATTTATCAACAATAAGCATAGCCTTTTCGAATCCACCACAAGTATATGAACTGATTGAAAAGGTCAATAGACTAGTGCCATACTTCTCAGGGTCGAACAAACGAGAATTTAGCTTAGAGGTTGATAAGTTTGTTACAGGGGTTGAATTATTGAAGAGTGTACTTGGTAATTTCAATATAATAGACAAAATAAAGTGTATTAAACACAGATTAACAGGCATAGCTTACATGAAGGTAGGCCGGAGAATAATAAATAGTTAGGTGAACTTTGCGATTTAATAAAACGAGATTTTTTAAGTAAGCAAAGCCTGGAAACTACTAAGTCAGAAAAAGTAAGCGCAGAGCAACAGGCGAACGAGAGAGCATCAACATTCAGTTGTAGAATAGAATGCTTATTAAATGAAGCAGAAGTTTTACTTAAAAAATCCTGGAATGACAAAGAAGCATTATCTGCATTAGCCGAATATAGGAAACTGGCAACCAACAAAAGTCCCGTTTATGCAGAAAAGACTAGAAGGTTCAAAGGATAAACAAATTACAGACTTGATAAAACTAGCAGAAGAATCAGAAGACCTCCATGCAGAAAATAGTCGAAACAACTATTCCATAAACAGAACACCCCCAGTAGGAGCACAAACGATTAAGTGTTCTTTTTGCAATTTGGAAGGCCATACTTGGGATATCTGTGCCCAAAGAAAAAATACTACATTTTGCACCAGTTGTGCTGAATATGGGCATCAATATAGCGAAAAATGCAATATAAGGAATAATAAAGCAACAAACGTACACCCACAAACATGCAATCTTTGTGGAAAAAGAGGTCTCATAAAGACAACTTGTTTTAATAAGTTAAAAGCATTATTTTGTTGTATTTGTCAGTTGAATGGTCATTCGAGCACCCCCTTTTGCAGACAAAGGCAGGAAAAAATAATATACAGAGTACTCAGCAAAAAAATAATGAACAATTTGGACAAAAAGAGAATCATAATCAGGGAAAAAATTTTAATACAAATGCATTCAAGTCACAAAATGCTAACTATAACAAACGAGGAAATGCAACAGCCCAACCTCCTAATAGAACAAACATTCAATGCTTTAAATGTTCCCAATTTGGACATATAGCCAAATTTTGTAAAGGGCCACAGATGAACAGTAAACAACCAGGGAAACCACCAACGGCCCGGTCAAGGCCAATAGACCGGGACGCCAAATTAAATGTCGAAACTTACAGGCCTAACCAAAGCTCGTCTGGCAAAAAGAGAGCAAAATTCAAAGACACGAAAGAGAAATTTAATTAAAAAGAGCCAGACATTTCCAAAATATTACTAGAGGATTCAGAAGACGAGTCGAATAGCTTAAAATTGAAAAATATTGATATGTTGGTAAAAATGAGTTCTTATTTAAGAAAAAAATAATGAAACCAAACGTGAGCTTTGGCAAAGTAATAGTCCAGAAAGAAAACTTTAATGAAATTGAAGACAAGAGGCAAGTGGGAGAAAATATTATATCTCTTTGCCAGGAAGATAATAACATAAAACTAGCTCACAAAGGCAAAACGACAGAAAATGTGATGAATAAAAACCAAGACAGACTAAAATATATTTTGTTATATTCCTACGGTGTATTAGTCTGAACGCCGTGGCTCGTATGTACGCACGTCAAACCAATATACTGTCCTGGATATAACTTGTCCTTTATGAAATGAAAGGAACGCTCAAGATTTACTTTTACTAATTCTTTTATTTAAAATCAATCTTCTTACAAGTTGTTCTTAAACACGAAGCTTCTACGTCGTGGCCCTTTGGTGAGTACGCTCGAGAAGACCTCGTTCGATTGTCGGTGATCCACTTTTCCTCATTTGCAATTTTTATACCTTTTCCGAAGGAAAGGGTATATTAAGTTTGGCTCGGAGTATGTAACATACCAAAGGAGTCGCGATAGATATAGACATATATATATATTCTTGATCAGGGTGACAAGAGGAGTCGATCTAGCCATGTCTGTCTGTCGGTCACACTTTAGTTTTTCGTAATTTACTCCTAAGCCATGAAAGATATCATATTGAAATTCGGCATGGACATGAACCAGGTAAATGTCCGAAAAACTGCAATAAAATTGTTTTCGTAGTCCCTCCTTGGGTCGTGGGAAGTGGTTCAGAAGTTTCAACAATCACGATTTTTAAGATTTTTCCTGGATAACTTTTTTACTATACATCCCAGCTTATTGAAATTGGATGTGTGTATAGCTACTATGTAGACTTAAGCTTTCGCTGAAAAAAAATGGTTATCATCCTACACATTAAAAAAAAACACTCTTTTACTTATTCTCATATCTGTTTACAAAACTGATTTTTTTTTTGCTTCTTCCGATTGTGTATTTTGCCGCCAAATAAAGTCGTCACTTAAGGTTAAAATTTGACCATGACCACCATCCGCGAAATTCGCGAAAATTTGATTTTCACTATTTTGAATTGAGTATTTCGCAGCTAAACAAAATGTCCTCTAAGGGTTAAAAATTTATGAAGACCACCATTCGCGACATTCGCAAAAAATTGATATTCACTATTTTGAATTGAGTATTTCGCTGCCAGAAAAAATGTCCTCTAACGGTTAAAATTTGACCATGACCACCATTCGCGAAAATTTTGTGCTTAATAATAATCTCGAGTTTTAGAAGCTAAATCGAAGAACAGATAAGTTATAAATAGTTATCCAACCTAGAACAACGAAAACGGCAGAAATTTTCGTTTAGGTAATGTTTTAACATATTTTAGGCTGAAAAAAGGTATGTGTGCAATCGGCTTTGCCGATGTAAACTTCTTAACTTGTTATAGTACAATTCGAAAAGGTGATAAGCGCGTTATGTTCTAAAGTGAGCTTGCTTTTGTCGCACGTTTGAACTAAACTTAAACCCCTAGCATTTTTTACTATAAGCGTCCCTTCATCAAAGTATTGGACATTCGTTTTGTTGTTTTAAATAGAGTTGCAATTTTTTGTATAACGCAAAGGAGACTTCGTTTTAATGCTTTCAAAATTGCATTTCTTTGTATATGAATATTGTGTCATTTATTGACTTTATTTCTTCGTCATCTGCCATTATCTCAAAATACTGGCTATTGGGAATTGCCGTAATTAAACTAATCTCTGTCGTAATAAGAGTCTTGGGAACTTTAATTACTATTATGATTGAATTCTGTGCATAAGACAATATGCCTGTTCGCATAAATTTCAATTTAAAGAAATAAATTTCGAACTTTTCTATTTCTTCATGGTGAGGATACTGGGATGCATTAATCCATTTTTGGCTGCCGCAATACTATCCTGTATAATGTTTATTTTGTTTTCAATGCACTTTAGTTTATACATTTGTTCGTTGAACATTAGGTTATTTGATATGTTGATATTGGTCTTATCTAACTTGTTTAAAAATTGTCTATCTTGGTATATTCCTTTCCGTATATTTCCTAGTGTCTCATTCAAATGATTATTTATTACTATCTGTTCGTTGAGCCCCCCGATCGCATTGTGACTATTTTCTACCACTACTTTGAGATGGCTCTCTATTTCCTGCCTGTCATTGTCTTCCATAACTCCGAATAACCATTTAGTGGCCGTACCGACTGCATTAATTAATCCCCTTTTCTGGCGCTTCTGTTCGAACGGTGCGATTGTCTTAAGTTTTACCCGAATATGATTAATTTCGTTGAATAATAAGTCTTTGCTATGTATTTCTGATTCAGTTATAAAGTTTTTCATTGAATCTAGTATACTTGCTATTTCTTGTGGGTGAATTATATATAAGATTGTATATGAATCCGACACAATATTTGTGTGGCGCAAGTGAATTTCGACAAAACCCTTTTGCTCGGTGACGGGGGATATGATGAAGCTACCCTATGCCGCTACGATGCACCACGCTATCGCGAGTAGTGTCTGAAAAAAATAAATTTTTGTTATCGTTCTGGTTATTATAATGACACTGTATTTCAAATACACAAGAATCGATTTGAAAAAACTGTTTATAACATGTGTCCCCGAACTTCTTGATCAACCCATTTAGAATCTTGTTTGTTTATATTTTATGATCAGCCCTTTTAGCTTGGAGTGGCTTGGAGTGTAGAATTTCAGTGTTTGTCTTTGTTGGGCTCGCTTGGGAGTCGAATTGTTTTTCTTTTGCTTTTCTTATCGCTTGTGTTTCTTTTTTGCTTCGTAAGCTTTCTACGATCGGAGTAGAACAGTTTTATTAAAGATTTTGAGCAGATAACTTGTGTTTGTGAATGAGAAATATTTTAAAATTTAAATTTTCGAAATTTTCTCACTATTTTGTGTTCGGTGAATTTTAAATGTGCTGTGAAAAGTGCTCTAAATTTGAAAAATATAAATTCAGGTTTTGAATAAAAGTGTTTTTTACTCCGGAATGCGTCGAAGCTTTTACTTTGGAGTGTTTTGTTATTTCCTCCGGCAACCGCTTCGGCGCTTCCCTGGGCATTGGCCATCTAAAATGCGTTTGAGGTTTTCTTCTCTTTTTCCTAGTAAGTGTGTATAATGTGTGAATATTTCGGAGTAAAGCGATTTCTTTTTAGGTGTTGACTTGAAGTTGGTTTTTTTTTTCTGGATACCATCGTCGAAGAAAGGCTTTCAAACATTTTCGGTATCACTGTGATTTATTCTCATAACGTTTTAATTTTCAGTTTCTTAATTTATGTTTGGGATTTGTCTCTACACTGCCTTTGAGACGAAATGGAATTGCTCTGTAGGAAATATGCTCGGGTGAATAAATATGTCTATGTTGTTTCTAATTTATTAGGTGTAGTAAAAAGAAATCCATTATTTTTGCATTAAATTGAGGGCTTTATTTAAGATAGTTAGAATGACCCGATTTAGGTCAAATATGCGCCGTTTTGTTCGATAACTTGTTGCCATTTTAAAGGTAATTTCATTATGCCTCTCTCATAGAAGCCCTCGTTCCTATTAGCAAAAAATTGAGACAGTCGAATTTCAGAAGCCTCTCTTGAAGCGAATGTTTTCACCAGCAAAATTGTTCGCCATGGACAGGAACAGATGGTAATCACTTGGTGCCAGGTCCGGACTATAAGGTGGATGCAGAAGAACCTCCCAACCAAACTCCCGGAGCTTCTGGCGAGTCACTATCGATGTGTGTGGCCTGGCGTTGTCCTAATGGAACACAATTCCTCTCCTATTGGCCAAAGCTGGCCGCTTATGGGCGATTGCTTCCTTCAGACGGTCCAATTGTTGACAGTAGAGTTCCGAGTTAAGAGTTTTGCCGTATGGGAGCAGCTCATAGTAGATAATTCCCTGCCAATCCCACCAAACACACAGCAAAACCTTCCTGGCCGTCAATCCTGGCTTGGCCACCGTTTCCGCCGGTTCACCGTGTTTCGACCACGACCGTTTTCGCTTGACGTTGTCGTAAGTGACCCAATTTTCATCACCAGTCACCAACCGCTTCAGAAATGGGTCGATTTTGTTGCGGTTCAGCAGCGATTCGCAGATGGAAATTCGGTCTATGAGGTTTTTTTGCGTTAACTCGTGTGGCACCCATACATCGAGCTTCTTTGTGTATCCAGCCTTATTCAAATGGTTCCAAACGGTTTTTTGTGCAATCTTTAGCTCTTTTGCAATCGAAACAGTGCTAACATGACGGTCGGACTCGATAATTTCCATGATTTTATCGACATTTTCGACAATTGGCCTTCCAGTGCGTGGAGCATCCTTGACATCGAAGTTTACCGGAACGGAATCGACGAAACCAAAATTGCGCATGATTGGCTGTTACAGTATCAGGTCCATAAACGCTATTCACATTTTCAGCCGCCTGGCTTGCGTTTTTCTCCCTTATCGAAGAATAAACTGTAAAATGTAGCGAATTTTTCTCTTTGTTGATGTCCATCTTTGACAAGCTCTCAAACAAAACTGAATCAATCAATCAAAAAAGTGTCAAAAAAGCTTTTTTAGTAGGAACTGTCATCTTTCTAATGCCCCCTAGCGGAACACGATCGGACTTATACAACGCGAGATGCAGATAAATAACGCATCTATTGGAAAAATAATGGAATTTTCTTTTTACTACACCTAATAGTATAAATTCTACTAATTTTAAATCTTGAAGTGGAAAAATCTGACTTTAAATAATTACTGAGAAATTTCTTTTGGCGTGGTATTCCAAAACGTCATAGACAAACGTGTATGCCTCCGTGCAACTAATAGCACACGCTCGGTGTTCGCGAATTTTTTCCACTATTTCATTTAAATCTACTTTTACTCCTGAACGAACCTTCGAAAGACCAATAGCTATTGCTATCATTGTACCTGTTCTGCCAATCCCGGCACTGCAATGAATGATTATTGGGAAAATTTCATTTGCTTTTGCTACTGAATTTTGATTGCTTTTAACTCTATGCCAAAATGTTAGTAAATCTTTAAGATCGGGTGTGCCGAAATCAGGCCAATTTAAAAATTGACAGTGAAATATTATTTAAGTCTGTCCAGTTTTAAAATGTTGTATTCTAAGCTTTGTGCGAACGTTATAATCGGTCCTAATCACTTTTTAAATTTGTATTTTGAACTCTTTTAGTGAAATGCAATTGTCTTCTTCTTTTCCCCAATATTGGACACACTTTTCTATACCATTTTCTTTAACTTTAGTTAACATCACTATATTGTAGCAATTCTGTTCCCAAACCATCTGCCAAAATTCGACTAGTGTATTTTAAAGTGGACCCTATGTTGCAATATATTCTTTCTCTTTGCGAAAACCATCAACGAAATTTGCATGAATGTAATTCGAAGGTGAAGCAAGCTTAACTCGATTATATTCTAAGCATGAGATATTTGTATATCGGTTTTTTGATTTGTTTGTAAGGAAAGAAGCATTTTTATCTTTAAATATTTGTTCTTTTAATGCCTTGAATTCTCTTATTCGATCCTCCAGGTTTTTTGTTTCTATTAAATTTTGCGAACTTGCTGCTTCTGAACCTGACTTATTATTTTCGACGGCACAATTTTTTTCAGTTTTATCTCTAAATTGTTTGAGCAATTCCTTATGGAACGTTTTTTCCTTTCCTTTAATGCGCAATCTGACATTACTTGGAGTGGGAGTGGAGATGACCTCATAGGGCCCTTCCCAAATCGCTTAAAATTTATTTTGTTTGTTTTGATTCTTAACCCAAACTTTCTCACCTATTCAAAAATTTTTGTTTTTAGTCTTTTTATTATTATATTGCTTAGATATTTCTTTTGATTTCTTTTGATTATTTCTTACTATTTCGTGACTTCTTTGGATTTGATATTTCAAAATCTTGCTGTAATCGTCCGAATTATACAGTGGGCTTGGTTTGTGCTTTAATTTAACGGGAATTTCAAAATCAAAACCAAAGTGTTCTACAGGGTGTTTGTTAAGTGGATGAATGAATGGTATTGTTATGAACGTGCATTGCGTGATGCAGCCATTCATCCCAATTGGTGCCGTCTTCAATGACAAAGTTTCGAAGAAATTTCGCTAAGGGGTCGGTGGCTTCTTTCGAGAGCACCGTTGGCGTGCGGGTGGTATGGAGAAGTTTGCGATTTTTTAATTCTAAGGAGTTTGCAAACCTCTTTCAATAATACCGAGGTGAAGTTAGTACCATTGTCTGTTACTAGAGCTTTTGGAATATTGAATTTTGCTATTATTTCGTTAAAAAATGCTCTAGCTACTGTAGCTGCCTCTGCATCTGGAATGACAGTACATATGAAGTATTTTGAAAATTCATCTAAATATGTTACTATGTATTTATTTCCTGTTGACAAGATTGGTAGGGGACCCGCTATATCCATGAACACTTTATCAAATGGCCTATGAGGGGTATCGGTTATAGCCATAGGCATTTTTTCCACACGGGAACTTTTATTCTTTTGGCAAAGCTTGCAGGCATTTATGTAATTTTTAATTTGTCTTTGCATTCCTTCCCACTTAAATTGGTTTCTTATAAGGAAATATGTTTTTAGAAAACCTTTATGGCCTCCTATTGGTGTATCGTGAAGAACTTTTAATACCTTCTGAAATTCGTACGGATCTGTAAGAACGACTGCTGTGTCTTCGTTGTCAGCTTCGGTAGGTGATTTGTTATCTGTCGGCTCTTCTGCCACTATGTCATTCTCTGTTCTTGACTTTGATCTCGTGACCACTGATATTTTATTTTTTTCGGCTGGAAGTCTACTTAATGCATCTGCATTTAGATTCGTTTTCCCCGGTTTATAAATAATTTCAAAATCATATTCTATAAGTTTTAAACGAAATCTGCCTAATCTGGTGTCTTGATCCTTTAAATTCGCTATCCCCTTAAGAGGTTTATGATCTGTATAAATTTTGAAACGATTTCCTAAGAGGTAAGTTCTAAAGTTTTTTACCGCCCATACTATAGCCAAAAAATCTCTCTCTATTGTGGAGTAGCGCCTTTCTGCTGCGCTAAGCGCTCTACTCGCGTAATAAATTGGAAGGTCTTGTCCTTGTTCTCCTTGGGAAGGAGTGCGGCCAAAGCTTCATTGCTTGCATCGGTGGTTAAATTAAAAGTATTTGTGAAGTCAGGATATTGTAGAATCGGGGGATTGATCACTGCTTGTTTAAGCGTGTCTTTTGACTTCTGGCACTCTTTACTCCATATAAATTTTTCCTCCTTTCTCAATAGTTTAGTTAGTGGTAGCGAAATTTCTGCGGCCTTGGGTATGAATTTTCTGTAATAATTAATTAATCCTAAAAACGCTTGTAATTGCTTTATATTATGTGGAGATTTTATATTTTTTACGCACTCTACCTTGGATGGGTCGGGTAGTAGGGAAAGTCGTGTTCCTTGGACCGATTGTACCTTGGACCAATTGCAATATTTCACTGTTCCCAGCTGATAACAGAAAAGTGTTCCACTACGATTTGTTGCATTTTTGACTCCGATATTATCAACCCTGTAGTTGGGTTCGATTAGTTGAAGACGAACCGGCAAGAAGCAAAGACAGAAATTTCACGTCTTTAGTAAATATTTTCGCTGACTTTTCCAATCAAGTTTTATTAAATTGAGTTACTGTACTGTGTGTGGTGTAACAGTGAAATAAAGGTAAAGCGTCTTCTTTAAAATGATAAGCATAAGAACTTGTCACTTTGAAGGACAAAGAATATTTTTATTGTTTTGTAAATTTTGTGATTCACGTGTACCTTGGACCTATGCAGGGCATGTACCTTGGACCGGTCCAAGGTACATGCCCTGCATAGGTCCAAGGTACAAATCTTTGTTAATAAATCCTACATTTTTAATATAGAATAATGCCCCGAAGTAAAAATGGGAAACAACGAAAGCCAATCAATGAAAATAAGTTGTCTTCGGCAGTTAATGAAGTCTTGCAAGGTGGAAGTAGCGTAGGCTTTGCTGCAAAAAAACACAATATTCCCAAAACAACCTTGTTACGTCATTTGGCTAACCATCGATCTTGTGGAAGCACAGATTTTATATATCAGTCGAAACTAAAACATAAAAAGGTATTTAGTATTGAAGAGGAGGCAATGTTGGCTAACTATATAAAAACCGCTGCAAAATTGCATTACGGTCTGTCCAGAAAAGAGGCAATGAAACTTGCGTATCAGTTTGCTGAAAAAAACAATAAAACCTTTCCTCAAACATGGGTTGATAACGGGGCTGCTGGCAAGGAGTGGTTAAAAGGATTTTTGAAAAGAAATGCAACCATATCATTGCGAAAACCTGAAGCCACTAGCATGTCAAGATCGACTAGCTTTAATAAAAAAAATGTTGAAGACTTTTTTAAAAACTTGAAGGAATGTTTTGCCCGTTATCCGTTTTCTCCGAACCAAATTTATAATGTGGATGAAACAGGAAATTCGACTGTTCATGTTCCCCCGAAAGTTCTTGCGTCTAAAGGAGACAAGCAGATAGGCAGCATGACATCAGGAGAACGTGGTTCTAATGTAACTATGATTGCTGCAGTTAATGCTATTGGTAACCATGTACCTCCGATGCTAATCTTCCCTCGAGTTCATTTCAAGGATCATATGTTAAAAGGCGCTCCTTCAGGGTCTATTGGCGCAGCAACTCCATCAGGTTGGGTTAACGAGGAGATGTTTCTTAAATATTTTGAACACTTCATTGAGCATGTCAAACCGTCAACTCAGGACATGGTTCTCTTAATAATGGACAATCATGAAAGTCACATTTCGCTTCCACTAATTGATGCCGCTAAAAATAATGGTGTTGTTCTCTTGACTATGCCGCCTCACACATCACATAAGCTTCAACCACTAGATAGATCTGTTTTTGGACCATATAAAAAGTTTTATAACACTGCTGCCAATGATTGGATGTTTAACAATCCAGGCAAACCAATTACTATTTACGACATTGCTGAAATAATTGGCAAATCATATAACTTATCATTCAGCACACAGAATATTGTAAAGGGATTTGAAGTGTCCGGAATCTTTCCCCTAAACGAAAATATTTTTACAGAAGACGAATATCTATCTGCATATGTTACAGATCGTCCCGTTGAGCACATAACTGCACCAGAAAGTCCGTCTGTAAATCATTCTACCTCTAACGCTCCATCTCCAGTACAACAATCCATAACAACATTCCAGTCTAACGCTTCATCTCCAATACAACTGCAAAGGAATGAAATATTCTCAAGTTCATCGGGGACAAAAGGTAGGTAGATAATATTACGTTGTACTATAGTCACAATAGCATATTTTCTTCAGTTACAATGGAATCGACTGAACTAACACCGCTACATATAATACGTCCATATCCAAAGGCAGGTAATCGGAAAAATATCAGAGCTGGAAGACAGAAAGGAAAAACCCGAATATTGACTGACAGTCCAGAAAAAAAGGAGCTCCAGCAAAAGAAAAAAAAACAACCCAGAATCAAACCGCAATCAAAGAAACTGAAGACTGTGAAAAAAATAATTCCGTTACACAGCTCGGACTCGTCCTCAAACGGTGAAATCTCGTTACCAATGCCTAGGCAGAGTTTATTTCGGAAATCAAAAGATGCTTCTAAGACTTCACGGATTCCGCAAAACGAAAACTCAGATTTCAGTGCTGACAGCGACTTTTCAATTGATGAAATATTAAAGATGTGCGGATCCAAACGCCGCTAACTCATCATTTATTTATAATATTGAAGAATATATTTAATTTTCTTAATTAATTTTGCAATATGCGACTCTTAACACATTCTACTTCAGCGTGAAAGCTTTTTATTTTCCTTTTATGTAACCTTTAACACTATTTTTTTTCTTATGGTCCAAGGAACAGTACTGTATGGTCCAAGGTACAAGGCCTGCTTGTTCCTTGGACCGTTTTGAGTTTCTGACAATAAATGTTTAATACTCTGATTTGACTGAAAATATGGGCGTTTTATTAACGTTTCACAAAAGCTAAGATATCAGTTGATAATGTGAAGGTGTCAGGTAAACAAATCAGGCCTTCGTTTAGACACCACAAACCATTTCTTCAAAAACGGTCCAAGGTACACGACCTTCCCTACGCCAGACTCTGAGCATTTATGGCCTAAATATACAACTTCCCTTTTTAGGAGTTGGCATTTTTCTGTCTGCAATTTTAAATAATTGGCCCTTAATACTTCTTATACTTTTCTCAGCCGTGCTTCATGTGATTGTAAATTTCTGGCATAAATTACAATGTCGTCAAGATACACAAAACAATCAATTCCTTGTAGCCCTGTTAATATGGTGTTCATAATGCGTTGAAAAGTAGCTGGCGCCCCTGTAAACCCAAATGGCATCCTTTTTAATTCAAAATGGCCCATGTTTGTGCTAAAAGCTGTTTTCTCGCTATCCTTGCCGTCTACTAGCACCTAGTGGTAGCCGCTAACTAAGTCTAACGTTGAAAAATAACGGCTATAGCCTAATTGGTCTAAAATTTCATCAATTCGTGGGATGGGTGAAAAACGTCTGAATATTCCCTAAAAATTTTTAACATCGAATTTATTTCATCTTCGTTAAGGGTTTTATCTAAATTAACCGTTTCTAGTAAGGCCTGCAAACGCTTACATTCTTCCTCTCCTTCCCTCAAAAACTTTATATTTGGTATGCTCAACTCCTCAAAATGTCTCATCGCCTCCCCCTCCAACTCAATTCTGGGGTCTATTTTCATTGCACTATTTCTTGTATTTAAAATTGGCACATAACCTTTCTCATTAATAATATTAGTCAGCGTGCTTCCAACAAACACATTTGGCATAATTTCTCTTTTACTTATTATAACGTCTCCTGACATATTTCTTGCCCGCATTTCTTCTATCCTTGTTTATCTAGCTTGGATTGTGACTGTTTTTGCAATACAAACCCTACTGCTGGTAGAACATACAAGTAGTAGTGAAACTATTTTTCTTCCCATTTTAAAAAACGAAATATTTTTATTAATGTTGTCTATCAAGGACTTATTCCAGAGCTCATCTCTGCCTATTAGTCCATCTCCTGGAATTTTTTTTCCTTTGGGTAAAACATGAAATTTAAATTTTAACTCCTTAATATCGGAATGTCCTATTTCTACTATTCCCTTACTCTGCGTATGGCCCCCGAAGGCTCCTACTAAACTTTTCGTTTCCAATTCATTTACCTCCTTTGCATTTTTTAGTGCCTCCCATTTAATCAAACTTGGGTCTGCAACAGTGTCCACTAACAGGCTAAGCTCCTTGTTTATAGCTTGTCCACTAGGAAATACTATAAACGCGTCTTCTGACACTGAACTTGAACATTGTGTATTAAAAGTTTGGGTGCTATTTCTAATTATGTTCCTGAAGGGGTTTTTGTGTTGGCTCTTACACCATTTACTCATTTCATTGCTCCAAATAAAAAAATATTCCTTTAAAATTGCGAAGATATGTAACACAAAGATAAAAATAAAACCAAACATTGGTTTTCATCTTCGTTTTTACTCTTTGCAATTTTTAAAAATTCTCAATGTCTTTGTTTACTAATGGCATTTTCTTGTCGTCAAAATGGAATACTTACTCGTCATTGAAACGTACAACCTTTTGGTTTTTATTATGAATATTTCTCACCAAAAACTCCTTATTACTGTGTATTCCTGCCTTTTCTATGCATGTTGTATTTTTATCTCTCTCTATATTTTTACCGTTAATGTTCATTTGGGTGGCCTCCACATCATCTAGATATATTTTATTAATGTCTAGCTCTTCTAATTCGTAACTATCTCTTTTTTCATTTACTTTTTCTTCGTCTGTCTTTACACCTAGAACTAAACCTGGCCTGCTATAATCCTTTTTCGTTGTGGCATTCCGGTCTATTGGCCGAGACCGGGCCTTTGGTAGTTTCCCTCATTGAACCTTGCCTGTTGAGGTGGATTAGGGCAATATTTGGGCATATGGCCCACTTCAGAGCATTTATAGCATTGCACGTCCCTGTTAGTTGGAGGCCTGGTTCCTGTGTCTCCTCCTCTGTTAGTATTTTCTGTTCCACTATTAGAATTAGGGGGCTGTAGGAGTTAAAATTCCCTGCTCTGTTTCTATCAAAATATCCCTCTCCGTTCTTGTTAAATAGTTCTGTATTTTGCCACTGATTCGATTTTGAATTATTGTTTTCGAGTTTCTTTTTACAAAAGGGTGTGCTCAAATGATTATTTATCCTACAAATATTGCAAAACAAGGTTTTCATTTTATTAAAACCTTTTACCTCTGAGTGACCCCTCTTTCCGCAATGTGTGCATATTTCCGCATTTGGACTCAAGGCCTTAACAATCTTATTGCATTGAGCGCCAAATTGATGCCCATATATTGCACAATTGGTGCAAAAAGGCGCATTTTTCCTTTGTGCGCACATATCCCAAGTATGACCCTCTAAGTAACAAAACGAACAGTGTATAACTTGTTTTCCTGCTGGGGATGTTTTGTTTGTGAAATCATTCCTTCTTCCGTTTTCCTCATGAAGGTTTTCTGAATCTTTTGTTAATTTATCAAAACTGCAATTGGTTTGTCTCTTGAACTTTCAAGTCTATTCTGCATGTAAGGGCCTTTCACACCGAAAACGAATTTGTTGGTTGCCAGCTTTCTATATTCGCTCAGCGCCGACAATGCCTCCGCATTATTCCATGATTAATAAATTAAAGCCTCTGCTTCATTTAGTTAAAATTCTAATCTGCCTCCAAATGTTGAAGCCCTCTCGCCATTCTGTTGTTCTGCGCTTGCTATTTCAGATCTAACAGTTTCAAGGGTTCGTGTTTTTAAAAACTCTCCTTTCATTAAATCGCAAAGTTCGTCTAAGCTGTTAATTGTCCTTTGGCTTACCTTCATATAAGCCACGCCTGATAGTCTGATCTTACTGCACTTTATGATGTCTATTATGTTGAAGCTACCCACTACACTCTTCAGCAACTCAATTGCTGTGATAAACCTATCAACCTCCAGTCCTAATTCTTGATTATTTGATCCTGAGAAGTACGGTACTATTCGATTGACCTTTTCAATCAATTCATCTATCTGTGGTGTATGGGGCATGTTTATACTGATTGTTGGCAATTTAAGATTAGTGGGTGTTAAAAGATTTGCAGTTCCCTTAAGAGGCATAACGTTCTGGGTTGAAAACGCTAGATTTTCAGTGTTCGTGCTCGTTGTTCTGATTTTACGCCCTGGGTTAGGACTTGGAGATTTAGTGTCGCAAACGTTTTTTAATGCTGTTTTTAGTTTCCTTATGTCTTGTTTTAAGACTTTTACCTCCTTCTCGCTCTCTTTTAATCAAGTTTTGTCCTTTTCTAAAGATTGCGCTATGTGTTTACCAACTGCTCTATTTAATGAATCTCTAAGATCTTGATTATCCTTTTCGGCCTCGTCTATCAAACTATTTTGTTCCTCAATTAGCCCTCTCAATTTTTTACAATCCCGTGTACCTAACTCTATTGTATTTTCTAATAGGCTTATTCGTTCTTGCGTGGCCTGCGCTGATGCACTTACTGTATCCTTGACCTGATTGATGTAAAATATAGCTTCCCCAAGCTTCGAAAATTGTCCTAATACCGTTTGATCCCTTATAAGACTTGACACTTCCTTTCCGCGGTTCGCTTCTCTTACTAGTTCCCTTGCTTCTTCTAAAATTGTTTTTGAATCGCTTTCGTAAACTTTCAACTTCTCTTTAAATGAATCTAGCTCCTTAGCCACAAGCCTCGTTTATGTTAAAAAAGGAATAATATGTATGAAGTGGGACTCAATGTGTTAAAATTACAAGTTTTTTGCTGTACTCACCATTTTATTTCAGTCTCTGCTACTGGACAAGTTGATTGATGTGATCCTGGGTTTCTCGAATGTTGTTTAAAATGTACTTTTTTGTTTATGTATTCTTATTTACTCTTTTAGGACTTGCAATTAAATTGAAAAAGACTGAATCAATTTCTTAAAATAAAAAGCAATAGAACATTAAGCCTCTTCGGTATGTGAACTCGTCACTTTTTAAAACTGAAAACAGTTCCGCTTCGGCCAATTATTCTATCATTAGCTTTTCACTAAAAATTTCTTGCAAAGGAAATACTGGTAGTGTACTAACAGTATTTACTTTCTGTGGTTTTTTCTAATACCGACACAGTTAGACTCACAGGATCGAGCTAATCGGTTTGTGACTTCGCCACTTTTTAAAACTGAAAACAGTTCCGCTAAGCTGGATGGAGTCACTCTATATCGATCTTAAAATAGACCTTCTTTGAAATTTTCGAAGTGTAAGTTCGCATCCAACTTAAGTAGTTGAATACCGGCTGCGCCAATAAATGTTATACTCCTACGGTGTATAAGTCTGAACGCCGTGGCTCGTATGTACGCACGTCAAACCAATATACTGTCCTGGATATAACTTGTCCTTTATGAAATGAAAGGAACGCTCAAGATTTACTTTTACTAATTCTTTTATTTAAAATCAATCTTCTTACAAGTTGTTCTTAAACACGAAGCTTCTACGTCGTGGCCCTTTGGTGAGTACGCTCGAGAAGACCTCGTTCGATTGTCGGTGATCCACTTTTATAGGGAAAAGTTGCTACGTTGACACTTTCTTCTAGCCAATACTTGTACATAGATCGATATTGCAAGGTAGTAGCAATGAATCACCACTAAACATTGAAGGTTCGCAGTCATTATCAGACGACACATTTGTAGTATTTCCCTGTGGACAAGCTATAAATGAAAAGGGTACCTTGTTGGTGGACACTGGTGCTGACACATGTTAAGTTAAGATAGAAACATTAAAATCACACTATACTATTGATCAGTCAGACAGTAGAAAGTTTACAGGAGCGTTCGGAGGGTGTGTTCAAAGTAAAATTGGCAAATTCTGAAAACTCACAATTGGACACAATTGGAATTGGAGCCATAGTAAATCAAATCACAAAGGAAGTCATATTTTACAACAAGAGAAGAGAAATTGCACGTCTTTCACTTGTTAGTACCGACAGCAGAATGATTTGTATTGCAATAGCAGTGACGATCAACGCTAGGGAAGCAATGATAGTGGAAATTTATGGAAAGGGTCTGTCAGGAGATGTCGTAATAAATAAAAAGGAGATTATCACAAATGTATTTGTGGGAGGAACCGTAACAAAAATTTATAATAAGAAAGGATATATACCCATTTTAAATACAGAAAACAGTACGGTTAACATAGGCACAGCCATTGAACTAGACGAAGAAGAGACGACAAGTTTCGAAGAACCAAAGTCCCCTAACATAAATTATTTAGAAGAAAATGAAAAAAAAAATCGTCGGAAAATGTTATTAGAAATGGTTAATTTGGATAAAAATCTGAACGACGAGGAAAGAAATTCTATGATAAATTTTTTTTCAAAATATTCAGACGTCTTCCATTTAAGTGGAGACAAACAATCCTACACAACGGTCTTAAAACATGAAATCCCCAAGGAACTAGGGCATCCGCCAATAAATACGAGACAATATAGATTACCAGAAAAACATAAAAAGGAAATAAATGAGCAAGTTGAGAGACTGTTTGCAGACGGTGTGATTAGGCCAAGCAAGTCGCCTTGGAATTCACCCATAATTTCGGTCCCAAGGAAGGAAGATAAAGATGGAAATAAAAAATGGAGGTTGGTTGTGGATTTTAGAAAACTGAACGAAATAACTATTAAACAAGTTTTTCCAATCCCACGAATTGATGAAATTCTTGATTAGCTAGGCTACAGTCGTTATTTTTTCACTTTAGACTTAGCTAGTTGCTATCACCAAGTGTTAGTTGACGGCAAGGATAGGGAAAAAACGGCATTTAGTACGGGTATGAGCCATTTTAAATTTGAAAGGATGCCATTCGGGTTGACGGGAGCGCCAGCCACTTTTCAACGCAAAATAAATAGTATTTTAACCGGTTTGCAGGGAATATATTGCTTCGTATACCTGGATGACATTGTCGTCAATGCGAAAAAATTTAGAATCGCATGAGACACGATTAAGAAAAGTATTAAAAGTACTGAGGGCTAATAATTTAAAATTGCAGACGGAAAAATGCCAATTTTTGAAGAAAAAAGTAGTATATTTAGGCCACAAATGCTCAGGGACGGGTGTTCTACCCGATCCTTCCAAAGTAGAATGCGTTAAAAACATACAGCCACCGAATAATATTAAACAGTTACAGGCGTTCCTTGGCCTAATTAATTATTATAGAAAATTCATCCCAAAAGCCGCAGAGATTACTTTGCCACTAACTTAACTATTGAGAAAGGAACAAAAGTTTGTATGGAGTGACGGATGCCAAGATGCAATGGACAGACTGAAACATGCAGCAACAAGTCCATCAATATTGCAATATCCCTAATTCAATAAAACTTTCATTTTAACTACAGACGCCAGTAACGAAGCTTTGGGGGCATTAGTCTCTCAAGGAGAGCAGGGACAAGACCTGCCAATATACTACGCTAGCAGAGCACTTAGCGCAACAGAAAGACGTTATTTCACCATAGAAAAGGAATTTTTGGCAAAAGTATGGGCAGTTAAAAATTTTAGAACGTATCTTTTGGGAAATCACTTTAAAATATACACAGATTACAAACTACTAAAGGGAATAGCAAATTAAAGGACCAGGACACCAGGCTTGGCCGATTTCGTTTAAAACTTTTAGAATATGATTTTGAAATTTTTTATAAACCGGGTAAAAATAATCTAAACGCGGACGCATTAAGAAGGCTTCCGGCCGAGGAAAATAAAAAAACGGTTATTACAAGATCAAAATCACGAGTAGGACAGGACATAGTAGCAGAAGAACCAATAGAAATTGACATAGCAGATAATAGCAGTTCAGACAGCGAAGACACAGCGGTATTCATTACCGACATACAAGACATTCAGAGAATATTAAAGGTTTTTCATGACACTCCAATAGGAGACCATAAGGGATTTTTGAAAACATATTTCCAAATCAGAAAACAGTGTAAGTGGGAAGGGATGCAAAGACAGATCAAGAATTACATATATGCGTGTCAGCCTTTTTCAATGAAATAATTTCCAAATTTAATATCCCTAAAGTATTAGTAACCGACAATGGCACAAACTTCACATCCGTCCTATTTAGAGATTTGCAAAATTCTTGGTATTAAAAAATCGCAAACTTCGCCATACCACCCGCAGGCCAATGGTGCACTCAAAAGAAGCCACCGGCCTCTTGCAGAATTCCTTCGAAATTTTGTGAATGAAGATGGAACAAATTGGGACAAATGGCTGCATCATGCTATGCACGTGCATAACAACACGGTACATTCGTCCACAAAAACTCCCAGTAGAACTCTTTTCGGCTTTGAATTCGAGATTCCAATAAAATTAAAACATAAACCAGATCCCTTGTATAATTTATAACAGGTTGGCTGATAAGTTTCCGGTCTAACAAAGAAAAACACATTTTTTTGTCAAAATTCGTTTTTATTATTCAACATAGTTCCTTTCAAGAGCGATACAACGATTATAACGACCTTCCAATTTTTTGATACCATTTTGGTAGTACTCCTTCGGTTTTGCCTCAAAATAGGCCTCAGTTTCGGCGATCACCTCTTCATTGCAGCCAAATTTTTTCCCTGCGAGCATCCTTTTGAGGTCTGAGAACAAGAAAAAGTCGCTGGGGGCCAGATCTGGAGAAAACGGTGGGTGGGGAAGCAATTCGAAGCCTAATTCATTAATTTTTGCCATTGTTCTCAATGACTTGTGGCACGGTGCGTTGTCTTGGTGGAACAACACTTTTTTCTTCTTCATATGGGGCCGTTTTGCCGCGATTTCGACCTTCAAACGCTCCAATAACGACATATAATAGTCACTGTTGATGGTTTTTCCCTTCTCAAGATAATCGATAAAAATTATTCCATGCCCATCCCAAAAAACAGAGGCCATTACTTTGCCAGCGGACTTTTGAGTCTTTCCACGCTTCGGAGACGGTTCACCGATCGCTGTCCACTCAGCCGACTGTCGATTGGACTCAGGAGTGTAGTGATAGAGCCATGTTTCATCCATTGTCACATATCGACGCAAAAACTCGGGTGTATTGCGAGTTAACAGCTGCAAACACCGCTCAGAATCATCAACACGTTGTTGTTTTTGGTCAAATGTGAGCTCGCGCGGCACCCATTTGGCACAGAGCTTTTTCATATCCAAATATTGATGAATGATATGACCAACACGTTCCTTTGATATCGTTAAGGCCTCTGCTATCTCGATCAACTTCATTTTACGGTCATTCAAAATCATTTTGTGAATTTTTTTGATGTTTTCGTCGGTAACCACCTCTTTCGGGCGTCCACTGCGTTCACCGTTCTCCGTGCTCATTTCACCATGCTTGAATTTTGCATACCAATCAATTATTGTTGATTTTCCTGGGGCAGAGTCCGGAAACTCATTATCAAGCCAAGTTTTTGCTTCCACTGTATTTTTTCCCTTCAGAAAACAGTATTTTATCAAAACACGAAATTCCTTTTTTTCCATTTTTTTCACAATAACAAAAGTTGCTTCACAAAAGACGCTCTATCTCACAAACTAATTGACTTACAGACATCAAATTTTGACACGAATCATTTGAAGGTTGCCACTATATAAAAATAATATGCATTTAATGCTAGCGACGCCATCCGTCCATTCCGTCTCCAGCTAACGTAAAATTACTTATAAAAAGAAAGGAAAAAACTTATCACAAAAATTTATTAAAATTAAACCAAAATACAAAAGAAATTAACACTTCAAAAGAAGATTCAATACATCAGATCAAGAGCTCAATCCAAAAGTGTGAAAGCTCAAAGCAAAATGTCAAGCGATGAAAAGATTTTTAAAGAATACCTCAGCCTTTCTAACCATGTAAATCAAGCTAAGATTATAAACTTCCAAAAAAACAAATCGAAAAACAGATATCTTCACATTCTTTGTTTGGATCACAGCAGGGGCAAAATATCCAACGTACATCATCACGACTACATACACGCGAACTTCATTAAAAAATTTCTACGATAAGAGGGCATATATTGCGACGCAAGGTCCACTCAAAACCACATTGTATGATTTTTGTTCCATGGTCTGGGAGCAAAACTGTGTTAACATTGTCATGCTTACAAATGTCATAGAAAACGAACAAAAAAATGTCACCAATTTTGGGGCAAGAAAATAAATGACATAATTACAACAAAAAATTTCGTTGCTAAAACGTTGGACAGAATCGTTAACAAAAGTAGTGTTCAATAACAATTAGAATTAAAAAACATAAATGAGAAAGAATCAAGGATCAAATGGCATTGGAAATTTACATGTTAGCTAGATAAGAGCGCCCCAAACCCTTATGCTTTACTTCATTTTTGGGAAAAAATTAAAAGACAACAGAAAAGCTCTGAAAAAGAAAACAAACATGCACGAATCATATTGCACTGCAGTGCCGGCGTTGGCCGAACTGGCACAATCATTGCACTAGACATAGCAATCGAGTCTTTAGCGGCAGGGCAGAAATGCAAAATCCCGAACCTTGTAAAGAAAATTCGCGCACAGCGAGCACATGCAGTTACCTATTTTCAGCAGTACAAATTTTTGTACAATGCATCGCAAATCCATAACTGCTGAAAAAACAAAGCATTAAGGTTCCGCAGTATCAAAATCACTTTCGTCAAAAGTTATTTGCCGTGCAGTCATGATTTTTATTTTTTGGAGCCTGAAAAGAAAAGCAACAACACCACCGATGAATAGATCGAAAGCCTGCCTTCTACCTTGAAATAAAAATAACACAGCGAGAATTTTTTTTTACAGATATTTTTAATTTAATTTTTTTTTTCCAAAAGACAAGTGTTTAAAACCATATAATATGGTCTGTTCCGAGTTCGGTGAGGCAACTTTCGGATCGGGTGCGCAGCTCCGAAAGATTTTTGGAAAATAAAACGGCTTGCCATGATCGAGGTCATCAATTAAGGGACCCCTTGGTAGACAGCGCATTCTCTCGATGCGTGGAGGAAGTGCATTCCACATCAGAGTGAAGGCGTTCCTCCGGAAGGACATCGTAATCCTTGGCATGCCCCCGGAGCGTCTGGATCCAGTCCGCATGGACGGCGTCGAGAATATGCCCCAGACGACCCCGGTAGTCCTCCCGGAGAGCCAATTCTAGGACACTGGCAAGAACGGGGAGAACACGGTCCCTATCAGCCAATAGGCAGGGCCAAGGTAGGCCCAAAAATGAAAATGTAGAAGCGGGTCGTCCATTTAATGGTACTCCTGGCACCGTCGTCTCCAGGTACGACACCGCCTACCCAGCAAGCAAAAGGAATTGCACCGTTGCCAAATGCGCCGTTTTCGCAGCAAAGAGGAAATGGCTGCGCACCCATAGTAATCATTGAGCACCGAAGCCACGGTCACCAAGCCTTCATACATCTGAAAAAATAAGAAAAAAAGAAGAAAGGTGAAGTTAGTGCACAAATAATGTGTATAAAAAACAAAAGAAACAAATAGCTCTAAGATACTTACCATTAGAGTGCCTAACAGGATAGAGATCATCTTTGCGAATGCCCAAAGTGGGCAGAACTTTTAAGCTTTTATAGAAAAATAATGACGACCCAGCAAATTGATTAAACAATGACCGGAAGTTCTACTTACCTTTCCTTTGTCATGTTTCAGATTTTAACACTTTTAATATTCCTAGTCAGAACGGCTAGAGCAAATTTAATATACACTCCGATTTCCGACCATAGGGGCTTCATCGAAATTCACTTACGGGATACAAATATCGTTTCGGACTCATACACGATTTTATATATAACTCACCCGCAAGAAATAGCAGGCATGTTGGACTCCATCGACGATTATATCCATAAGGTACCGATGTACAACAAATACTTGTTAACACACGATATCAAACACATACGAATGAAACTTAAGGCTATAACACCGCTTGAACAGAAGCGTTCTAAAAGAGGTTTAATAATTGCAGTGGGCACGGCAAATAAGTGCTTATTCGGGATTATGGATGATCAGGATAGAGAAGAAATATAAAATCACCTGACAACCGTGGTAGAAAATAGCCACAATGCAATAGAGGGACTCAATGAACAAATAACAATTAACAGCCACTTTAATGACACCCTAGGCGCCTAAAAAAGGGCCTTAGACCAAGCCAGACAAAATTTTAATAAATTGAACATTCAAAATATTAACCTTACCAACCACGAAATGTTCATTGATCAAATGTTCAAACTAAAAATTTCAGAAAGGAAAATAAACCTAATACAAGATAGTATTGCAGCGGCAAGACATGGATTAATAATTCCCAGCATTTGAGATTCAGAAGAAATAGAAAAATTTCAAATCGATTTTTTTAAATTGAAGTTTATACGAGTAGGAATATTAGCCCATGCACACAGTTCAATTTTTATAGTAATAAAGGTTCCTAAAACTCTTATAGGGGCAGAGGTTAGTTTAATCACAGCATTACCCAATAACGAATTTGTTGAAATAATGGCCGACGATGAAGTCGTTACTTCCATCCATGGCATACTTTTCACATAACAAGAAACCGCAGTTTTAAAGGAATTAAAACGAAGCCGACATTGCATTATCCAAAACAATTTCAATTTGATTTTTAATAATAAAACATTCATTCAATGCGTCGATGAGGGGACATTAATAATAAAAAATGCTAAAAACTTGCGGGTATAGCAGACGTGTGACAAACGAAATTAAACGATTGTAAATAACGCCCTTATTACTTTTTCGAATTGCAGTGTAAAGATTGGGTATGAAGAGTTTTTCAACAGTAGAAGACAAATACTTCTACCATGAAAATACAATGGGAAACTTAAGTAACAAACCGATAATTTCGAAGATATCGTAGTTCACAGTTTTAAAAATTGACCGTACACAAGAGAATTACAGTTTCACCAAAAAATGTCATACGGCTTAAGCGGTACACTCTTCATAATCTTTATTAGTTTGCATAATATTTAAAAGAAAATCCGTAAAGGTTGAAGTAAAACAGGACATAGTACCCGGTATACAGGAAAGAGCCAGTATTCAATCAGTCCATAAGCGTTATGAACAAGAGACGAACAACTCGCGAGTCTAAAGTCACGAATATTTTGAACACCTCTTACAAACACATTCTCCTCATTGAATTCTTACGAGTATCTTATTCATATATTAGGTGTAGTAAAAAGAAATCAATTATTTTTCCAATAGATGGCGTTATTTATCTGCATCTCGCGTTGTATAAGTCCGATCGTGTTCTGCTAGGGGGCATTAGAAAGATGACAGTTCCTACTAAAAAAGCTTTTTTGACACTTTTTTGATTGATTGATTCAGTTTTGTTTGAGAGCTTGTCAAAGATGGACATCAGCAAAGAGAAAATTCGCTACATTTTACAGTTTTTCTTCGATAAGGGAGAAAACGCAAGCCAGGCGGCTGAAAATGTGAATAGCGTTTATGGACCTGATACTGTAACAGCCAATCATGCGCAATTTTGGTTTCGTCGATTCCGTTCCGGTAACTTCGATGTCAAGGATGCACCACGCACTGGAAGGCCAATTGTCGAAAATGTCGATAAAATCATGGAAATTATCGAGTCCGACCGTCATGTTAGCACTGTTTCGATTGCAAAAGAGCTAAAGATTGCACAAAAAACCGTTTGGAACCATTTGAATAAGGCTGGATACACAAAGAAGCTCGATGTATGGGTGCCACACGAGTTAACGCAAAAAAACCTCACAGACCGAATTTCCATCTGCGAATCGCTGCTGAACCGCAACAAAATCGACCTATTTCTGAAGCGGTTGGTGACTGGTGATGAAAAGTGGGTCACTTACGACAACGTCAAGCGAAAACGGTCGTGGTCGAAACACGGTGAACCGGCGGAAACGGTGGCCAAGCCAGGATTGACGGCCAGGAAGGTTTTGCTGTGTGTTTGGTGGGATTGGCAGGGAATTATCTACTATGAGCTGCTCCCATACGGCAAAACTCTTAACTCGGAACTCTACTGTCAACAATTGGACCGTCTGAAGGAAGCAATCGCCCATAAGCGGCCAGCTTTGGCCAATAGGAGAGGAATTGTGTTCCATCAGGACAACGCCAGGCCACACACATCGATAGTGACTCGCCAGAAGCTCCGGGAGTTTGGTTGGGAGGTTCTTCTGCATCCACCTTATAGTCCGGACCTGGCACCAAGTGATTACCATCTGTTCCTGTCCATGGCGAACAATTTTGCTGGTGAAACATTCGCTTCAAGAGAGGCTTCTGAAATTCGACTGTCTCAATTTTTTGCTAATAGGAACGAGGGCTTCTATGAGAGAGGCATAATGAAATTACCTTTAAAATGGCAACAAGTTATCGAACAAAACGGCGCATATTTGACCTAAATCGGGTCATTCTAACTATCTTAAATAAAGCCCTCAATTTAATGCAAAAATAATGGATTTCTTTTTACTACACCTAATATATATAAAAAAAAAATTAAAAAAAATCATAATAAAATGCAACGGCACAAAGGTATCAGATACAATGAGAAATTTGCAAAAAACTATCAGTTGTGTTATGGACAAACGGTCACTTAAAGTCACTTATGTAATATTCCCTACTGGCATTCATATTAATCACTCAATTAAAGTCACTCACGCGATATTTCCCACAGGCAGTTATGCTATTTTCTTTTACTACTTTCACTTACAAACAATGCTCATTTTTATGATGACTCAAATCAACTTTATTGCTCAAACACAAAAAAGGTCAAAGCAAGAACAATGCACCAACTGCAGTACATGTGTCATTTGCAATACGACCCCGGTAGTTGGGAAAATCTAAGTGACCCTTTTCCATTCGACACCGTAGATAAGCAAACGAAAAATAGCAACTAAGAACCATATGTAAAAATGATATAAATATAGATTTTTAGCTCTAAGAATTCATATTCAATGTTCAAACTTGAACCCAGGCGTTCCAGTCGCCTAAGAATAAAATAAGGCGTAGCAACCGCCACCGAAAAAAGACTTTGCCTCTTTCCTTTTTTTCACCAAAAATACTGATGTTCCATAAACATCAATAAAGGACTTTCCGACTGAAAGTCCTGATTAAAAAGGGACATCATATGGCGATCCTGCCATCCTGGACAACTAACTAAAGACCTGCGAAATCCTAAGGCAGAGGACAACACCCAAATCCTTTTGGGATTTACTGGATTTATTGCGGAGTTATTCACGGAAGATTTTAGCATGAACATAACGCTAAAACAGGCTTTAGAAGACAACCCCACCGCTGGACCGAAACCACTCACTGTCGAGGAGTATAAGGCTCGACAACATCAATCCGCAGCTGAGAAGACCAAAGCAAAAGAAGAACAGTTAACCAGAATACCAATCCAAAAGCGACCTAAGCGACGAGGAGGCGTGAAGAACCGCCTTAGACGAATGAGAGCAGACTTAATAAATCAAGCAACAAGGACCACAGACCCAAAAATCCTTTCGGAAAACTGGAGAAAGGTTGGTCAAATTGAGGCCATCTTATACCAAAGGAGTGCTGAATAGCACCCTGCTGCAAACTAATGAATAGCATAGAGGCGGTAATTCGCTGCTATCACCAATTTGTCCACAGGATGTACTAAATCATTAATATTTAAAATAAAATAAAATAAAATAAAATAAAAAGAGGCTCGAAAAATTTTTTTAAATTCTAAAGAAAGTTATAGAGAAAGTAACATACCTAGCATAACGTTTTAATATCGATTGCGCTTTTCCCACAAGCTCGAAAAAAAAAATTTTTTTTTCCTCCTTCTTTTCACGTTTACATCTTTAAAAATCCCAAATTCAGTCTTGTCATCGTTTCTTACTATTACAACATGTCCTGGTGGAAAAAGGCGCTTAGCGCTATCCTCATAGCAGTATCCGGGTATGAAGTAGGCAAAGATAGCCAAAATAATAGAATAGAAAACCTTGAAGAGAAAATTTATGACAACAACCACATAATCTATAACAAAAGTGAATCAGGAATCAATATTTTGCACGTGGCAGCCATCATTATAATATTATTGGTCATTACTGTCATTTACTCCCTAATAAAAAATCATTTAAAAAATAAGTACAATAGAATACCTCTTCAGCCAAGAATCTAATCTAGTCCAATCCATAAATGAGCAATTCAGTTTCCTGGGAAGAAGTATTAAACAAACTACAAAAAGTAAAAACAAATTTCGACAAAGCATATAAATGCTTAAACAAAA
Source organism: Chlorops oryzae (assembly GCA_020466095.1). Classification (NCBI taxonomy): domain Eukaryota; kingdom Metazoa; phylum Arthropoda; class Insecta; order Diptera; family Chloropidae; genus Chlorops; species Chlorops oryzae. Next base: position 70,360,598 of record CM035808.1, on the reverse strand, counting down.
CAAATCTACCTTCAAGAAATACACAGATTAAACACTTACACACACTAATATATACCCACAACACACTAGCTAGTTTAGGTAGAACAATTTACCCTTTCCTAAATTACACTCACCAAATCGAATTCACAAAATATTCATCGTCAATAAAAACTAGACTAACAACCCTTTTTGACCGACTTCAAATCCCACAACGAATACCTACAGGTCTAACAAGCATTCTCAACTTAACACTGCCATCGGTTAGCGATAGCGAAATCTCAGACGTTGAATCAGAAACAGCACATAAAGAAACAACTAACACCATGACGCCCATTGAATTTATAAATATAGCAACAAAACTGCTACCTGAATTTGATGGTAAAGCAGAAAACCTGACTCAGTTCATTAACTCGTTAGACCTCCTAAACTCAATTAAAGAGACACATGAAACCATAGCGATTTCATTGATAAAAACTAAATTGTCAAAAAACGCAAGCAGACTGCTATCCAATGAGCTCACTATAGAAGACATAAAAAGAACCCTCACTGCTAATGTGAAATATGAGTCCTCTCAAAGTATCTCAGCTAGATTGCTCAGCGTAAAGCAACAAAACAAAAGCGACATTGATTTTGCTAAAGAAATCGAAGCACTCGCTCAACAGCTTGAATGTGCATATATAGCAGACGGTATGTCAAGCGAATTGGCGAAAACATACTCAGCTCAATCGGTTGCCAAGGCCATGAAGACGAATTCAAGGTCGGACGAAGTAAAAATGCTTATGAGGGCAGGCCAGTTCAGTTCAGTTAGCGAAGCAATTACAAAATTCGTTGAACTGAGCTCCGAGAGTTCAGGAGCGTTGCAATCTCTACCTTAACAATTACATCAAAATAAAACCATCCCTAAATGATTCAATATCAACATTTCTCTTAGATACCGGTTCAGACATAAGTCTTTTCAAATCACCAATTCGAAATACAATCAACATAAATTCCGGTCATAATATTAATCAGGTCCAAATCAAAGTCCATTTCTGCAACAAACCAAAATGATAAAATAAAGGACGAAAAAATTCCTAAACAAAAAATTTATAATGCCATTACCACGAACGAAGTAAGAAAATTACCTAGCCTAAAATTTATTGAAAAAAGGTGCACCAAAAATATAGAAGAATCCTCCAATTTAATTTTATTCCATGGAAAAAGAAAAATATTTGAAATAAATGCTAAAGAGTTCATTGCTAAAGAGAAAATTGCATTAGTGCAATTATTTCTCAAACTTGAAACAGCAGTTGGCAATACGCACTTTAAATGCATCAAAATCGCGATTAATGACAATTTATTTAATTATGTAAACAATGAGGAATTCAAAAAAGTAGGCAACAATTTATTAAAAAAGGTAACTATAGCGATAACACCAAAAGCTATTGAAATCACTTCACAAACCCAGAAATTAGAAATTTTTAAAAAATTTCACGATGACCCTGTCTTTGGAGGCCACCCAGGTGTCACTCGACTTTTAACAAAACTCAGACGATTCTATTCATGGAAAGGCATGGCTTCAGACGTGAAGTCCTATGTCAGAAAATGCGAAAAATGTAAACAAAACAAACACGGCAAAAATAATATAGAACCACTGGTTACCACCAAAACACCAGTAAAAGCTTTTGATGTAGTACAGATCGACACCGTAGGACCTCTCCCTAGATCCTTCAACGGCAACGAGTATGCTCTGACTATAATTTGTGACTTATCTAAATTTCTTGTTACAGTAGCTATCCCAAATAAATCTGCAAATACAATAGCGAAAGCAATAGCACAGGTATACAAGGTTTTGGACCAGAGAAACTGGATAGCGACCCTATAGGAATTTTTCGTGCTGATTCCGAATCTGGTACCCGTTTTTCTCTATCACGTCAAGTTTTTGAGAAATTGTTAAATAACGGTTTTTGACATTTTTACCTATAGTCTATGTCAATAATGAGGTCGTAGACCCTATATGCCTTAACCGATTTCAAAGTTTTTGGTACTCATATGAAAGAGGAATGACAACGCAACATATCCTTTATACACAAATTTGGAATTGATTCAGTAACTTGGAAGCTATAGGGCAAAAAACGCGATGCTGATTTCCAATTTTTAGCGATTTTGTTTAAAAACTTGAAATTCAAATGGTTATAATTTCCGAACCAAGGCTGGTATTCCAGGTCTTAATACTTTGAATGAAAGAACAATCAATTGAAAAAGTTTTGAGCCTAAAACAAAAAAAAATCCGTTGCGTCGTTCTAATTTTATGAGGATTTTCGCTGAAAATGACAAAAACGAATTTTTATTTTTGGTATATTCTTCGCTCGTTCATATGTATATTTCAGTTCGAATTGTGTATGTTGGTAAAACTGGCTTAAAAAACATAAAACTTAAATTTTATTTTAAAACCTAACTTTAAAGCTAAAAATTGGCCGACTCGCTTTCAATATACGATATAACATCCATAAACATCAATAAAGGACTTTCCGACTGAAAGTCCTGATTAAAAAGGGGCATCATAGTTGGGACTCGGCTCATATTATTCTTTTAGTCTCGTTCTTTTTCAGGGTCAGCAAGAAGATGGCGCAAATAAAGTTTTGGAGCTACGGTAATTATACCCAAACATAACAAAAAAAAAAAAAGCCAGAAAATAAAATTATTTTTTGGAACCCTAAGACAAAATCAAGGTTAACTTCATACTGATTTACTATCCCCCATTACACATTTCATCTAATGGAGTTTATGTACAAACACGCAGGAGGGAATATATCAATTAGTATCACACACGAGGAATATAATAGGCTACGTAGTAACCAATGGTTGAGCGATGTGCATATCAATGTTTTCATGAACTGGCTACTAGACTTGCACTTTTCAGTTCGCAAGAACGTACACCTTTTTAGTTCATTTGCCTACGCAAGCATTAAAGCAGCGAAAAAAACAACCAACACATCAGTAGCAAAAATTAGAACAAAACTTTTACTAAAAGACATTGATGTGTACACGATTAGTACTTTCGTTTTTCCTATTTGCGAAAACAACCATTGGATGCTGGTGGCAGTACACTCAGATCGTGTCTATATCCTCGACTCCCTTAAGCCACATAATATCCAGGAAATAATGAGTAACATTACATTTTTTTTTTGTAAACTGCCAATCACATAGCGAGCAATAATATTTTTTAACAAAAAAGAGAGCTTGTATATCCTAATTGTCCGCAAAAAACAAATCAAATAGATTGTGGTTTATTTATTTTAAAATTCGCAGAAAATCTTTTTAAATGCATAGCAAACAGATATAATTACAATTCATATCAAAATTTGTTTGACAAAGAAGAACTGAACTTATCCACAGAATTTTTAGCGGAAATAATCAGAGATTGGCAAATACAAGAAGCATCAAAAACCACTTCAAGAATCTCAAGAACCCAACGAACAATCTTAAATAAAATCTTACAATTTTTAAATAAAGGCAAAAATAAAAATAAAATAAATAAAAAATAAGATCACACTAGGTAAAAATTTCAGTGTTAAGATAAACGGTACAAATAAATTTTCAATAAATATCTGTTAATTAGAAGAGTTTAACTAAATCGTTTATTAAAATTAGAAATGAAAAAATTGAGAAAAAAAAAGAAAAAAAATGTATTCAAAAGCAAGCACTACAAAATTTTAGAAGACAATTTTTTTTTTTAAATCATATTGTTAGAATTTGAATAAAAGTATGGAAAAGAGAAAAAAAAATAAATAAAATTTTTGTTAGAGTATGAAACTGAATAGAAAGTAAGAGAAAACAAATATTAGGTGTAGTAAAAAGAAATCCATTATTTTTCCAATAGATGGCGTTATTTATCTGCATCTCGCGTTGTATAAGTCCGATCGTGTTCCGCTAGGGGGCATTAGAAAGATGACAGTTTCTACTAAAAAAACTTTTTTGACACTTTTTTTGATTGATTGATTCAGTTTTGTTTGAGAGCTTGTCAAAGATGGACATCAGCAAAGAGAAAATTCGCTACATTTTACAGTTTTTCTTCGATAAGGGAGAAAACGCAAGCCAGGCGGCTGAAAATGTGAATAGCGTTTATGGACCTGATACTGTAACAGCCAATCATGCGCAATTTTGGTTTCGTCGATTCCGTTCCGGTAACTTCGATGTCAAGGATGCACCACGCACTGGAAGGCCAATTGTCGAAAATGTCGATAAAATCATGGAAATTATCGAGTCCGACCGTCATGTTAGCACTGTTTCGATTGAAAAAGAGCTAAAGATTGCACAAAAAACCGTTTGGAACCATTTGAATAAGGCTGGATACACAAAGAAGCTCGATGTATGGGTGCCACACGAGTTAACGCAAAAAAACCTCATAGACCGAATTTTCATCTGCGAATCGCTGCTGAACCGCAACAAAATCGACCCATTTCTGAAGCGGTTGGTGACTGGTGATGAAAAGTGGGTCACTTACGACAACGTCAAGCGAAAACGGTCGTGGTCGAAACACGGTGAACCGGCGGAAACGGTGGCCAAGCCAGGATTGACGGCCAGGAAGGTTTTGCTGTGTGTTTGGTGGGATTGGCAGGGAATTATCTACTATGAGCTGCTCCCATACGGCAAAACTCTTAACTCGGAACTCTACTGTCAACAATTGGACCGTCTGAAGGAAGCAATCGCCCATAAGCGGCCAGCTTTGGCCAATAGGAGAGGAATTGTGTTCCATCAGGACAACGCCAGGCCGCACACATCGATAGTGACTCGCCAGAAGCTCCGGGAGTTTGGTTGGGAGGTTCTTCTGCATCCACCTTATAGTCCGGACCTGGCACGAAGTGATTACCATCTGTTCCTGTCCATGGCGAACAATTTTGCTGGTGAAACCTTCGCTTCAAGAGAGGCTTCTGAAATTCGACTGTCTCAATTTTTTGCTAATAGGAACGAGGGCTTCTATGAGAGAGGCATAATGAAATTACCTTTAAAATGGCAACAAGTTATCGAACAAAACGGCGCATATTTTACCTAAATCGGGTCATTCTAACTATCTTAAATAAAGCCCTCAATTTAATGCAAAAATAATGGATTTCTTTTTACTACACCTAATATAACAATCTAAGCACAACAAAATTTCCGAAGAAAATTTTTCAACTGTTTATAAAAATTTAAATTGCAGTATGTAAATGATAAAAATTAAGAGAAAACAATTATACATAGATATAAGAAAATAAATTAAGTATTCATCAACCCCGGAATCAACAGTCAGAGATCGCACTCTTCAAAACCTTCATAAATTCTTCAACTATTCAACAACAGAATTTAACGGTCGACAAAGTGGACTTCTGTAAAAGAGGAGGAGTGGGGAGCCAGCACGGACTCCTGAACGGGAAAATTTTTGTACCGAGCGTGTAAATATCACAATACAGCGTTTTTCCATATCAACTTTATCTTCAAGGCTAACCCATTGCCAGAGCCGAATCATACTTGCAACAGTAACGGAATCAGAGTACAGTCACAATAACAACAACAACAACAACAACAACCTGGTTTTGATAAAGCACGACTTTAAGCAACATTCGTATCAGCCACGATGTAAACAATAAATACGTGGCACAAAAGCATCCAATTTTCTGTAATCGCTATGATAGCGATTTTCTTCAAGGAGGGGAGGGATGTTGCGAGTCACAGACGCACAACTATGCGACACCTCCCAATCTTCGCCACAAAAAAGCAACAACAAGAACCAGCGCGAAGACTCAACCGGTGCGATTGTGAAATGAGCCTTAGCAGCAATCGCCCAAATGAAATGAATGAAATATGAGACCCAGAAGTTTCGGCAGACGGCAACGGTTGTGAAGTCACTCCAAGCCCACGATCGCAATGCTTAAAGCCAATGGATAAAACCCGAGAATTAGAACGGTGCGAAAGAATAAACGGAGCGACAGCAATGATAGACACGGGCAGCCAAGTGACGGGTATGAGGGACACGAGCCGGCAAGTCAACATTGCAATAGTCTGAGCTATGCTGAAGAGCTCGATCGCTGGCAACAACAACATCAGACTAACAACGGGATAGCTTTGGCGAGCTTTCGGCGAGCAAGGGCAAGACGGGAGGCAAGAGCTGACGAGTCATAAGTTCTGCGCCAGGTTCAACGCCACCAAACACCGACCTACGACAACATCTACAACAACAACAAAATGAACATAGCAGCAACGAAGATAGACTTGCAGGTGAATCTTATGCAAGTGGTTTTGGGAAGAATCGACAACGATAGCCAATATTGCCCCATCAGCAATATTGACCTGTAAAAAGGGAGCTTCGAACACAGAAAGCTCAGACTGGTTTTCGGAAGTCTCTGCTTTTGACGTGCGTACATACGACCCACGGCGTTATAAGTATAATTAAGGATATAGGGAAATTGTAAAGTGTGCTAGTATTTTTACAGTGAAGCTAAATCCTGTCATAGACATAAGGATCAGTTAATAAAAGAAAAGATAAAATATAAGCTTCACTCTTTTATTTAAAGAGGTTTATAGGAACGTTTATACGCTCGACTTTGTCTGAGCGCTTGTTTCCTATAAATTGGTGTTGGAATAAAGGAACGTTGTGAGGACTCACAAAATCCACCGACCATCATATCTGTAGATATTGTTTACTTTTTTTTTATTATAAATTTCTCTTTATATTTTTTAATTCACTCTTATAATAAATATTAGTAGGTAGGAACACGCTAAAATGACGTCACGGCGCGATCAGATTCCCCCCTTAACATTTTATATAGTAGGAACAACACTAACGATAAGAAGTAGGTAAAAGTTATCGAATGGTAGGTTTAAATTATAATTTGGTAGATTTAAGGAAAACGTAAGATTGACTTTTGTATATGATAGCATCTAAACAAGGAACAGTTATGAGTAGGAGTACGAATTAGAATAGTATTAAGAATGATTGCCACCATTTAAAAGTCCTAGGTTTAAGTATTTCATAACCCATAATTTGGGAAATATGTTTGTAACTGCGTGTAAAGAGTGACTAACGCCGAACAGCTGAACTCACGATGTAGAAGACCAAGAGTGGCAGCACAACGGAAAGTGAAGCGAAGCGCTCTGCTAAGAATTCGAAGTCACGACCGACTTCACTTGTTCCTGAGGAGCCGAAACGATCGGACCGATCCCAACGTTTGGAACCAAGACGGAAACGAGTAGCGAGGAACACGACGAGGAACCCCAAGCAAGCATCACGAATCATCAAGACGGAAAGAAACGAGAAATAAGGAAGCCAACCAAACGAAACAGGAACACGAACGGAGAGACGACGTCAGCAACAAGTCAGAGTGGTGAGATAACTTAAAGAAATTTGCAAGAATTATTTCACGTACTTTCGTGGCGGAACGAGGTTCTTCTACGGATTAAATTCAGGACCTTATACCCGTTTCCACGCACAGTTGAAACTTGCGTGCGATTCAGGTTATTCTAGTAGTTACCACGTGCAGTTGAAACTCACGTGTGCCCAGAGGAAATACCTATTCAATTCAGGACCTCATACCCGTTTCCACGCACAGTTGAAACTTGCGTGCGATTCAGGTTATTCTAGTAGTTACCACGTGCAGTTGAAACTCACGTGTGCCCAGAGGAAAAGATCTATTCAATTCAGGACCTCATACCCGTTTCCACGCACAGTTGAAACTTGCGTGCGATTCAGGTTATTCTAGTAGTTACCACGTGCAGTTGAAACTCACGTGTGCCCAGAGGAAATATCTATTCAATTCAGGACCTCATACCTGTTTCCACGCACAGTTGAAACTTGCGTGCGATTCAGGTTATTCTAGTAGTTACCACGTGCAGTTGAAACTCACGTGTGCCCAGAGGAAAGATCTATTCAATTCAGGACCTCATACCCGTTTCCACGCACAGTTGAAACTTGCGTGCGATTCAGGTTATTCTAGTAGTTACCACGTGCAGTTGAAACTCACGTGTGCCCAGAGGAAAAGATCTATTCAATTCAGGACCTCATACCCGTTTCCACGCACAGTTGAAACTTGCGTGCGATTCAGGTTATTCTAGTAGTTACCACGTGCAGTTGAAACTCACGTGTGCCCAGAGGAAATATCTATTCAATTCAGGACCTCATACCCGTTTCCACGCACAGTTGAAACTTGCGTGCGATTCAGGTTATTCTAGTAGTTACCACGTGCAGTTGAAACTCACGTGTGCCCAATGGAAAGATCTATTAAATTCATGACCTCATACCCGTTTCCACGCACAGTTGAAACTTGCGTGCGATCCAGGTTATTCTAGTAGTAACCACGTGCAGCTGACACTCACGTGCGCCCAGAGGAAATATCTATTCAATTCAGGATCTCATACCCGTTTCCACGCACAGTTGAAACTTGCGTGTGATCCAGGTTATTCTAGTAGTTACCACGTGCAGTTGAAGCTCACGTGTGCCCAGAGGACCCATTGGGGTCAACTTTCGTTCGCCACAGGGATTTAATCACCATAGTAAAATTCTAAAGCCAAGATCTATATACCCACGCACGGTCGATTCGTCGCGTTTACACGAGACCAGTTGTACAAGCCAAGATCTATATACCAACGCACGGTCGATTCGTCGCGTTTACACGAGACCAGTTGTACAAGCCAAGATTTACCTACCGACGCACGGTCGATTCGCCGCGTTTACACGAGACCAGTTATACAAGCCAAGATTTATATACCGACGCACGGTCGCTTTTGCCGCTTTTACACGAGATCAGTTGCATAACCGCATTTAATACCCTCTGCACGGGCCTCCTTGAGTCGATTTCAAGAATTTCATGGATAGAGCTCCGCTCTGTCAAACCACTGTTCAGTTTCGCTGACGCACCGAATTAATTGCAAAGAGGCTTTTTACGCGCAGATCAGTAGCTAGGCCCCGTGTAAAATAATTTAGTAGTAGTTAGTTAGTTAGACATTAATAAATTAGGTAGGAATATTTTCGTACTCTCCCGATTGAATCCATCCTGGTCAAAGACCCTAAAGAAGTCGACCAGTTTGCCTGTAAATATAGTTTTATTAATTACGAATAAAATTGAAATTGTTATAAACTGAAAATCTTTTGTGGGTTTCCTTTCAAATAAATAAGTGTAAGGAAACTGTCCTTGGTGACGCAGCTGAGTTAATACCCCGGCATGGAAAGGTCCCTTACAATGGCGCCCGAGCAGGGACCCACAAAAGATAAAAATCAGGAAACTGGCAAGGATGATTCAAGAGAGGAAGAGATACCAGAGGTGTCAAATTTAATTGTGCCCACCGCTGATAGAGCTAGAAAATCTAGTGCCGATAATACCGCCGCAAAAAGCAAATTACGGATAGGGTGGATATATAAAGTTAGGAAAGAGGATCTCGCGTCATATTTAGAGGAATTTGGACTAAATAACGCGGGGACGGTAGATCAATTGAGACAGAAATTTTCCACTTATATAAATGACAGCGAGTACGAAGAAGACACAATGAGAAAGCTATAAAATCTTCAGAGCAAACATGCTCGTGGCAGTTCTCCGGTGCCTCCGATCGTGGTCACCTCAGACACCCCTATTCCGCCAGAAATTCAAAATCATGACCCCAGAACGTTATCGTTTACTCCAGTCGCTACTCCGCGGCTAACTAGCCACGCATTAGTCATAGACCAAGTCAGGAAATGGGCGGTGAAGTTCGACGGAAACAGTGAACCGTTGGAATTCATCGAAAGGGTCGAGGAATTGGCTGAAGCCTATGGCTTCCCAACAGATGTCCTCGTCAAAGCACTCCCAGAACTCTTGAGTGGAAAGGCCCTGATGTGGTTTAGAAGCAGTAGAAAGTTTGAAGGCTGGAAGGAATTTAAACACGAACTTTTCACAATTTTTCTGCCACCCCGATTCTCCAAACGGTTGGAGGAACGCATTAAAAATAGAAAACAAGCCTATTCCGAGCCATTCTCCGATTTCGCAATTTCATTGCGACACCTCATGAAGTTCACCACGTGGACAGAATGCGAGAAGTTGGATTTGCTGTATGAAAACAGTCTCGTAGGCCTCCAGCTGTATGTCAAGAGGCACGAAATCTTTTCGGTGGCGGATCTGATCTTCCATGCCAACGACTGGGAGAGAATCCAGGGCAACGGGGCTCAGGAGCCGCCGTCCCGAGTTCGCTCTCCCACATTCTCAAGAAAACGAGTCACTTTCGCTCCAGTCGAGAGCACTTTTCCTGATCCCGAGGGGACAACACATCAAGCTACTCTAGCCCAAGCTGAGAGTGCTACCTCCGAGTCTGTCCGTATACCAGCCACTTGCCACCGCTGTGGGCAAACAGGCCACTGGGCAAAAACTTGCAAAAACCCGCAGCGATTGTACTGCTGGGATTGCGGCAAGGAAGGTAAAAGAACCTACGAATATTGCCGCACGGGAAACGGAAACGATCGCCAGGCCAGAGGGGCGACCCCCAGCGATCGACCAAGCCGCCCCACCCAAAAAGTAAATCTCTTGTCCTCAGATGGTAGGCGCATTGACGCTCAAATAGAAGTTGAGGGCCAGGCGATACGAGCTACCATAGATACAGGGGCCACTCGTAGTTTCATGAAAGCGCACGTTGCCGAGCGTCTGCGAACCCCTGAGAATTCAAAAAAAACATCAGTGACAGTACATTTAGCAGATAGGTCCCCGTCTATAGTAAACGAGACCCTTCTAGTAGAAATTCAGTTAGGGCAAACCAGAGCACGAGTCCAAGTTCTCGTGATGCCAGAGGCCATGGATGACTTCATACTCGGTATGGACTTTCTGGCCACAGTAAATGCCGAAATGATAACACTAGTCTACACCAAAATGCTCCAAGTACCAAACATACGATTTTTATAGTAAAATTTTCCGCTGATTACGAAAATGGCGAAAAAAAAATTTTCTATCGAACAGTTTTTCCGTTATTTCAAAAAAACCGTTTTTCGGCTTTTTTTTCAACATGTCGTTAGTTTTTTCACTATAACACCGTCATATTTCTTCGGACAATAAAAATCGAAGCACCGCTGTAAGGCCATTACCTCAGCGCTTACAATGGTGTAACAAACATTTGAGTACGTAAAATAGTTAAAACACTACATTGCAAAATGTAATGAAAAAAATTTTAAATTTTAGATTTTTTTCAAATTTTTAATTTTCAAGACAACGGCAACCCTAGAAAAAATTTTTTAAAATTTTTTTTAGGCCTCGGATCTTAAAGCCCATTCAATTTCCAGCAATTTAAGTGGTCTAAAGTTAAACATCGGTTGAGTGTAAGTGAAGTTATAGCCAATTGCCCAAACCAACCCAAAAGACATATTCTGAAGAGACAAAAAAAACTATGAAAAAACGATTTCGTCCATTTCGTATTTATTACTTAAAATTACAATCTAATACCACCAAATCTCTCTTTACTATGTATAAGGTAAATTTTTTTAAATAACTTAAGTACTTATTTTTCATAATTTGGAATGTGTGCGATTTTATTATATCTCTTGTAGTGCAATGGGTTAGTTTCTCGTATAAGATTCCAACAGTAATCTCCTAGCATACCTGCATTCCAATTTCCTTGGTAACGTTTTTCAATTGTCATAATATCTTGATGAAATCTTTCTCCCTGCTCATCGCTTTCTGCCCCTAAATTTTCGGGAAAAAAATCTAAATGGGAATGCAGAAAATGCATTTTAAGGGACATAGTCGCTCCGATAGCGTGGTAGTTTTTAATTAGGTCCTTAATAATAATATTATAATTTGGATCTTTCCTGTTGCCTAAGAACCCGTTTACAGTTTCCTTAAAGGATGACCAAGCCTTTGCCTCTTGTTTGTTCATTGATTTAATGAATTTTTCATCCCTCATGATTTTGCGTATTTGCGGCCCAACAAATATTCCTTCTTTTACTTTATTATATGTAAGTTTTGGGAAAACCTCTAGCAGATACTGAAAAGCCTGGCTTTCCCTTCTATGCAAAGCTTTGACGAAATTTTTCATTAATCCAAGTTTAATATGAAGCGGAGGCAAAATAACGTCATTTTGCGAAACAAGAGGTGGGTTCACCAAATTATTGTTTCCTATGGAGTGTTGTTCCCTTTTAGGCCAAGATGATTTTGTGAAATGATGTTCCTTCGCTCTGCTGTCCCATAAACACAGAAAACAGCAAAATTTTGGATAACCTCCTTGTAGCCCGGTAATAATGGCAACTACCTGAAATGAAATCGAAGGGAAAATGAAAATCGGTTATTTTTACAGTTAATATGATGTATAAGAAGGTAAATTTTATATAATTTTAAATTAATGAATATTACAAACCTTCAGGTCAGCACTAATTTTCCAGTGATGCTTGTCGTAGTCGATCAGCCTCAAGAGGTGCGCGATTTCATCATACGTTTCCTTTATGCCAACAGCATGCGCTACAGGAATAGTTGGCAGCTCATTTCCGTTATGGACAAGAGCAACTTTCAAACTTTTCTGCGAGCTATCAATAAATAGTCGCCATTCACATGTTTTAAATTGCAATTTAAGTTCCCTAAATAAACTTTCTACATCACAGCAATAAGTTATTTTTTCGCGCTTCACATAAAACTCTGAGAAGTTGTTGCCCCTTTCTCTGAAACAGGTAACTGAGGTGTTGCGTTCCAGATAATTCCACTCTTGAAAGCGCGAAGCAAGCAACTCACTTTTTGCTTTTGATAAATTTAGATCTCTTACGAGGTCATTTAATTCAATTTGAGATGTGAAATGTCTCCGGTTTTTGCTGTCCGAACTTCCAAACGAAACTTCCAAAGCACTTGAGCTTCCGCTTTCACTTGCACCCTTATCAATACATGGGGGAGTTGGTAAAGTGAAATTTTCATTGCTATTCACCGGTTTTGCTGCTGATGTCGTATTTGGATACGATTTTGTAACGAAATTCGATGCTCCTCCGCCTTCGATAATAGCCTCACAAAAATAGCATTGTGAATGATCTACCACCTCCGTCCAAATCATGGGTTTCTTAAACTTCAAGTAACGCTCCTCGCCGCATAGCCACTTGCATAAAGTAATTCTGCAAGTAGGGCACACTCCGTTTGGTGTCCAAGGCTTACTCTCATTCTGCATTGGAAATCCGAAATAATGGAAATAAGCTTGCCGCACATTATCTGTTATGTTTCTGAACTGATGCTTTTTAACAACTTCTCCACAAATGTAACAAAAGCTATTTGGATTGTTTTTGCACATGAACCTTCTCGTTTCCATTTTATACAAAAAAATAACTTTCCAATAAACAACGCCGCGAAAATAAAATTCAAAAAGGATAATATGAAAAATACTAGTCCGCGAATGATGAGCTCGGTTTTAACACTGAATAAGTGTAGTCAAATTCATTTCGCTTAAATACCTCACGACATGCTTAAATTCGTCTCCCACACAACCAGTCAATGAAATTTGACCTGCAAGCTTTCTTTTTTTAAGAGAGGAACAATGATGTTTTTCACCGTATTTTTATTGAAAAAACGGGTGGAACCGTATTTTTGCCTGTATTAGGAAACCCTTTGCCTACCATGACCTTTTTGGTTGCCTACATCCTATACTCAAATATGCAGTATTCGAACACATACGAAATAATGCGGTCTTCAATAAATACCTGCACACTTTACCTACTATACTATACGACTAACCCATTGCATTAAGAAGAAAATAAAATAAAGCCGCATACATTCCAAACTAAGAAAAATAAGTTAGTTATTTAAAAAAACTAGCCTTATACATAATAAAGAGAGATTTGGTGGTATTAGATTGTAATTTTAAGTAATAAATACGAAATGGACGAAATCGTTTTTTCATAGTTTTTTTTGTCTCTTCAGAATATGTCTTTTGGGTTGGTTTGGGCAATTGGCTATAACTTCACTTACACTCAACCGATGTTTAACTTTAGACCACTTAAATTGCTGGAAATTGAATGGGCTTTAAGATCCGAGGCCTAAAAAAAATTTTAAAAAAATTTTTTCTAGGGTTGCCGTTGTCTTGAAAATTAAAAATTTGAAAAAAATCTAAAATTTAAAATTTTTTTCATTACATTTTGCAATGTAGTGTTTTAACTATTTTACGTACTCAAATGTTTGTTACACCATTGTATGCGCTGAGGTAATGGCCTTACAGCGGTGCTTCGATTTTTATTGTCCGAAGAAATATGACGGTGTTATAGTGAAAAAACTAACGACATGTTGAAAAAAAAGCTGAAAAACGGTTTTTTTTTAATAACGGAAAAACTGTCCGATAGAAAAATTTTTTTTCGCCATTTTCGTAATCAGCGGAAAATTTTACTATAGAAATCATGCGTTTGGTGCTTGGAGCATAAAAAAAGCAAAAATTTGTCGAGTAGTGTAATAGGTACCCAGAGAATCAAAATTTCTCCCAGTGGAGGTCCGTCCGAGAAACGGCAGCGACATGGTGCCATTACCGAAATCAAGCCAAAGAGTACGGAAGATATTCAGGATTTTCTTGCTTCAGAATTAAAGCTGTTTGAAGGGCTCGCGGGAGTGACGCAAATAGCCACTCACCGCATACAGATGAAGAGCGATATTCCGATCAAACAGCGATACTTTACGCATAACCCGATGAAACAAAAGATTATCGATGAGGAAGTTGACCAACTATTAGAAAAGGGCTGCATCGAACCATCCCGAAGCCCTTACAGTTCACCCATCGTGCTGATGAAAAGAAAACTGACACTTGGAGGCTGTGCATCGACTTTCGGAAAATCAATGCCAACTCTGTCAATCTCTCGATTGAGAGATGCAAAGTATATATCAACGCTTGACCTCAAAAGCGGTTATTGGCAGGTCCCAATGGCCGAATCTAGTAAACCATACACGGCGTTTACCGTGCCTGGCCGTGGGTTGTTCCAATGGCGGGTCATGCCATTTGGCTTACATTCAGCCCCGGCAACCTTTCAGCGAGCTCTAGATACCGTCATCGGACCCGAGCTCGACTCTTACGCTTTTGCTTACCTCGACGATATCATCGTCATCGGAAAAAACTTGGAAGACCACCGACGAAATCTCCAAGAAGTATTCCGTCGGCTTCGTGAAGCCAATCTGCGACTCAACGTCGAAAAATGTGCGTTTTTCAAACAAGAACTGAAGTACCTCGGACATGTAGTGAGTGACAAAGGGATACACACGGATCCTGACAAGGTGGCTGCCATAAAGGCTCTAAGCGTGCCACATAATATCCGCGATGTTAGGCGTATTCTAGGGGTCGCATCGTGGTACCGGAGGTTCGTATCCAGTGCGGAACAAAATCAAGCATTTGAGGCATTAAAGGATTGTTTGACACAGGCTCCAATCCTTACGTGTCCAAGTTTTGAGGAGCGTTTCGTGTTACAGACAGACGCTAGTGATTTCGGATTAGGGGCGGTGTTAACACAGACCGTCGACGGGGCGGAACGTGTTATTGCGTATGCCAGTAGGAGTCTGAATCCCGCCGAGAAAAATTACTCCCCGACAGAAAACGAAATGTCTGGCTATAGTTTGGGCCGTCCGGAAAATGAGGCCATATTTGGAGGGCTATCGTTTCACGATCATCACTGATCACCTCTCCTTAAAATGGCTGAACTCAATTGAGAGCCCGTCAGGTCGTATAGCTAGGTGGGCATTGGAACTGCAGCAGTTCCAGTTCGACGTCCAATACAGGAAGGGAAAACTTAATGTCGTTGCCGACACTCTTTCTCGTAATCCTCTAGAAACTCTAGGTCTCTCAATAGTGGACCAGTCAGTGGACTGCCTCTGGACGAAGAGCTTGCGGGACCGAATACAGAAAGAACCCGAGAAGTATCCGGATTATACCCTGATGAACGATCACATATACCGGCATTTACCGACTACTGATGCCGCTGACTCTTTCACCTGGAAACTGTGTGTACCCAAGCCGGAAAGAGAACGCGTGTTAAAGGAAAATCATGATACGACCACAGCAGGCCATCTCGGAATTCGCGAAATCATCGCCCGGATTTGCCAAAGCTACTATTGGCCAGGAATGTACCGAGACGTGCGGTCCTATGTACAAAAGTGCGGAAGCTGCCAGCGCTTCAAAGTAAGTCAGCAACAACCAGCAGGGAAAATGCTGACCTTATTACCTGAAGGTCCCTGGGAAGTCGTCAGCTTAGATTTTGTTGGACCTCTGCCACGTTCTAAAAAAGGGAACACCGTAATGTTGGTCATGGTCGATAAGTTCTCCAAATGGACGGAAGTGGCCCCCATGAGACGGGCTACTACTGACGCTACCACCAAGGCCATACGAGAACGGATCTTAAGTAGGTTTGGGGTCCCCAAGATGATCCTCACAGACAACGGGACTCAATTCACCAGTCGAGGATTCAAGGAATTGCTGAAGGAGTGGGGCGTGGAACACCGTATGACTGCCCCCTACACGCCACAGGAAAACCCAACCGAGAAGGTTAATCGTACTCTGAAAACAATGGTGGCACAGTTCACCGAAGGAAATCAACGAGATTGGGACGACAAGCTGCCAGAGCTGTCCCTCGCGCTGAATAGTAGCGTCGCTACCTCTACAGGGTTTACCCCCGCATTCGTCGTGCAAGGACGGGAGTTGCGACTACCCGGAACTCTATATGACGAAATCACCCCGGGAACGGGGCACCTCAATATTTCCCCGAACGAGCGAGCTAGCCATCTTCAGGAGACGTTTGTTTGGGTCAAGAATCAACTGGCCATGGCCAGTCAAGAGCAGGCGAGGCACTATAATCTTCGACGGCGTCCATGGAAGCCCAAAGTAGGCGAACGAGTACTGGTAAGGACACACCCGCTGTCCAACGCGACAGAGAGCTTTGCTGCCAAATTGGCTCCAAAATATGAAGGGCCTCATGTCGTCAAGAAATTCGTTTCACCCGTCATCATCGAATACGCGGTGAAGGGGACCCGACGACTCCGAAGAGCACATTTAAGCGATTTGAAGGCGTTCCATGAAAATCGGGAGGAAGATGCGGATGATGAGGACCAGCCAGGGTAAACGCTGGAAACTGACCATGAACAAGCAAGGCCGGTCGTTTTTCACGTTTCCGTAAGAAGGCATGGGGTGTGAGGACTCACAAAATCCACCGACCATCATATCTGTAGATATTGTTTACTTTTTTTTTTATTATAAATTTCTCTTTATATTTTTTAATTCACTCTTATAATAAATATTAGTAGGTAGGAACACGCTAAAATGACGTGACGGCGCGATCAGATTCCCCCCTTAACATTTTAT
Organism: Chlorops oryzae; assembly: GCA_020466095.1. Taxonomy (NCBI): domain Eukaryota; kingdom Metazoa; phylum Arthropoda; class Insecta; order Diptera; family Chloropidae; genus Chlorops; species Chlorops oryzae. Next base: position 70,343,357 of record CM035808.1, on the reverse strand, counting down.
ATAGTAGGAACAACACTAACGATAAGAAGTAGGTAAAAGTTATCGAATGGTAGGTTTAAATTATAATTTGGTAGATTTAAGGAAAACGTAAGATTGACTTTTGTATATGATAGCATCTAAACAAGGAACAGTTATGAGTAGGAGTACGAATTAGAATAGTATTAAGAATGATTGCCACCATTTAAAAGTCCTAGGTTTAAGTATTTCATAACCCATAATTTGGGAAATATGTTTGTAACTGCGTGTAAAGAGTGACTAACGCCGAACAGCTGAACTCACGATGTAGAAGACCAAGAGTGGCAGCACAACGGAAAGTGAAGCGAAGCGCTCTGCTAAGAATTCGAAGTCACGACCGACTTCACTTGTTCCTGAGGAGCCGAAACGATCGGACCTATCCCAACGTTTGGAACCAAGACGGAAACGAGTAGCGAGGAACACGACGAGGAACCCCAAGCAAGCATCACGAATCATCAAGACGGAAAGAAACGAGAAATAAGGAAGCCAACCAAACGAAACAGGAAGACGAACGGAGAGACGACGTCAGCAACAAGTCAGAGTGGTGAGATAACTTAAAGAAATTTGCAAGAATTATTTCACGTACTTTCGTGGCGGAACGAGGTTTTTCTACGGATTAAATTCAGGACCTTATACCCGTTTCCACGCACAGTTGAAACTTGCGTGCGATTCAGGTTATTCTAGTAGTTACCACGTGCAGTTGAAACTCACGTGTGCCCAGAGGAAAGATCTATTCAATTCAGGACCTCATACCCGTTTCCACGCACAGTTGAAACTTGCGTGCGATTCAGGTTATTCTAGTAGTTACCACGTGCAGTTGAAACTCACGTGTGCCCAGAGGAAAAGATTTATTCAATTCAGGACCTCATACCCGTTTCCACGCACAGTTGAAACTTGCGTGCGATTCAGGTTATTCTAGTAGTTACCACGTGCAGTTGAAACTCACGTGTGCCCAGAGGAAATATCTATTCAATTCAGGACCTCATACCCGTTTCCACGCACAGTTGAAACTTGCGTGCGATTCAGGTTATTCTAGTAGTTACCACGTGCAGTTGAAACTCACGTGTGCCCAAAGGAAAGATCTATTAAATTCAGTACCTCATACCCGTTTCCACGCACAGTTGAAACTTGCGTGCGATCCAGGTTATTCTAGTAGTTACCACGTGCAGCTGACACTCACGTGCGCCCAGAGGAAATATCTATTCAATTCAGGATCTCATACCCGTTTCCACGCACAGTTGAAACTTGCGTGTGATCCAGGTTATTCTAGTAGTTACCACGTGCAGTTGAAGCTCACGTGTGCCCAGAGGACCCATTGGGGTCAACTTTCGTTCGCCACAGGGATTTAATCACCATAGTAAAATTCTAAAGCCAAGATCTATATACCCACGCACGGTCGATTCGTCGCGTTTACACGAGACCAGTTGTACAAGCCAAGATCTATATACCAACGCACGGTCGATTCGTCGCGTTTACACGAGACCAGTTGTACAAGCCAAGATTTACCTACCGACGCACGGTCGATTCGCCGCGTTTACACGAGACCAGTTATACAAGCCAAGATTTATATACCGACGCACGGTCGCTTTTGCCGCTTTTACACGAGATCAGTTGCATAACCGCATTTAATACCCTCTGCACGGGCCTCCTTGAGTCGATTTCACGAATTTCACGGATAGAGCTCCGCTCTGTCAAACCACTGTTCAGTTTCGCTGACGCACCGAATTAATTGCAAAGAGGCTCTTTACGCGCAGATCAGTAGCTAGGCCCCGTGTAAAATAATTTAGTAGTAGTTAGTTAGTTAGACATTAATAAATTAGGAAGGAATATTTTCGTACTCTCCCGATTGAATCCATCCTGGTCAAAGACCCTAAAGAAGTCGACCAGTTTGCCTGTAAATATAGTTTTATTAATTAAGAATAAAATTGAAATTGTTATAAACTGAAAATCTTTTGTGGGTTTCCTTTCAAATAAATAAGTGTAAGGAAACTGTCCTTGGTGACTCGGCTGAGTTAATACCCCGGCCTGGAAAGGTCCCTTACAACGTTCATACGCTCGACTGTGTCTGAGCACTAGCTCCCTATATCCCAACACCAGCGCGGGCTTTGGACTCATGACGAAAATATCATTTCTCAATTCGTGCCATTGATCAAGTAGCTCCCCCGTCAACTGTAGATCCCAATCGATTCCCTTTAGCCACAGCGACTGCTTGAAAATTTTCAATGGGACAATTACCGGAGACAACCACCCTAAAGGGTCAAAAAGTTAGCATATGTACGGCAACATTTTTCATTTAATAATGGTGCCTAAGATTTCCGCCAAGTATTTAAATGAATCGACTTTTGTGTCTCAGAGTAGGCCTTACGTTTTATCTGTTTGAGCATCGTCAATTATTGTCTCCGTGGACGATTCCCTGTCTTCCCTTTCGGTATGTAGAAGAAATTGATTTACATTAAAAACATAAGAGGGTCTAGGTAAAAACAGTTTTTTATCATCTCGGGTGCTTTTGGAAAATTTGAGGCAATATTTTTGCCACTTGGAATAGAGTGCGTGTCGCTTAACATGGCGCAGAAGCCGCTCGATATGTTATTGAATATGTTTTCGGAAGAGGATTGTTGTCTTCACACCACAAGATCCGCTGAACTATTCTAAGTATCAACTGGATGGACATTTTTTCTATATTAGCTGAAAATGCGACTGAATATTTTCTAAGCTAAATAAGGATGGAAAATAAACTACTCTGAAATGTTGGCCCTACAAGTAATTGATCATTAAGTGAGAAGCCATTTGAAGATTTACAGGTGGCATCCAAATTCCACTCTTAGTTTGGCCGTTATGCTACTGTTAAAGGGTTTCCGTGTGTATTTTCAGAAGAAAGATACACCTGAATCCCCTTTTTCATGTAGAAAACAAAAACAAGGACAAACAATAAATTCAGTCAATCTCTTTTATTAATTTATAGTCCTCTTGTTTACTTTTACATGAATGATTCCTAAACTAAACTCCTTCTTACACTCGAAACACTTCCTAATATACTAATTAACACTTAAAGTCCACGTTCTAGTCGCTGTTGCCGCTTGGTGAGTACAGCCGATTCGAATTGGGACTTTGAAAACTAGAATGCAATTCCTTTTCCAGATATCGATCATTTGCTTATATAGGGAGAAAGTGTCTAGTCTTCACTTTCTCGCTGCGATTCCATAATCTGGAACATCTTTGTTGTGTCGCAATACTATTTCGAAATCGATCATTTCGCAATCTCTGGCTGCTGAAGTTCTAGCTGTTGTTGTTGTTTATAATTGTTGACCCACTTTTATTGCTCTAGTTCAATATCCGCAAGTTTCCGAAAATGCAAACGTTGCTGTTATTCTTGATCGTCGTTCTCGCTGATCGTCGTTCTCGCTGACCGTCGTTCTCGCATGTCGTCGGTCTCACTCTTCGCCGTTCGTCTGTTTGTCGTTTGCGACTGATCATATTTCATCACTTGCTGCGGTTATTGGCTTCGACTTCGGAATTGTCTTGGTCGGTTGTTGTTGTTTCGACCTTGGCTATGAAGTTTCAGTTTTGTCGGCTTTCACTTCAGGGTCGTTTGTTTATTTTCATTCGTTGCGGGTGTTGTTTAACTTGTTGTCGATCAGAGTCAACGTGAAAAGGTTGTGAGTAGAAACAGCTCACAACACAATGCAGAAGGGTTGTGAGTAAAGACGACTCGCAACACTACTAAAGACTGTCCCAGAAATAACTGTCCTTTTGTTTTTTTTATTGTAAAAAAACCGATGGTGTTTTTATACCAAGCGTAAGCAGGGTTTCGGTTTTTGCCGCTGCCGCTACGCAGTTAAGTCCCACCAGCGGCGAAAAAACGGGAAAAAGGAAGGCAGCACTTCGAGACCAGCTGCTCGCTCTTTTTTCCGCCGGGCTTGACTAGCAACACCAGTCGGGATTAAAAAGCATTCAAATCAAACTGTGAAACAAACGACACGTCCGCGACTTTTCGAACCGTTATTCCGTTAACAACAACAAAGTTTAAAGTGAAGTGTATTGTGAAGTTCGGGCCGCGTTCGCGACAACCTTTTTTTCTTAATAGCCATATCAATTCGCCAAGGGACATTTTTTGAAACCCACGTCATCAACAACAACAGCAACAACAGCCACCGCAGCAGCAGAATTCTTCAACCGAACCGTCCAAAGTTGCCGTCATCCCAGGTACGTGATTTATTAGTGATTTGATTTGACTTTATTCAATTTCCCTTTGCTCCCTTTGGGTCGCAAGACCATTAGTTCCTCGCGGGCACAAACACAGGGTATATTAGTTTTGTGCGAATCTTGTAACAGCCAGAACCAAGCTCCGTAGATATAGACATATATTTATTTTCTTCATCAGTATCAAAAACTGAATCGATTTAGACATGTCTGTCTGTCCGTCCGTCTGTCCCTCTGCAAATGCATTTGCTTCTTTGATAACACCAAGTACTTTAAAATACGCACATCACTTGTAGAAGAAAACAGCAAAGGGATAGAGAAAAAGAGCTACTTGCTACTCAGCGTGCGAGCAATGTTTTAACTCTCTCTCTCTCGAATCAAGTAGCATACGCCACTTACTCTCATTGACTCTTGTTTTCATACGATGCTTTAACGGCACGTGCCAAAATAGCTGTATGGTTCTAGCTTCTCTTCAAAATATTTGCCTGCGCCGCTAATTGTGTGCTATTTATAGCGAACGAGTCAGTTGCTTTTCTTCTTTCGTGAGTAGCGTTGCTTATAAATTACACTAGTCGACATATGTTAGATTTTTTCATGCTCCAAGAAACAACCATAAGAATTCTATAGTAAAATGTTCCGCTGATTACGAAAATGACGACAATGCTTTCAAAAAATGAAAAAAAAAACGGTTTTTTTAAACACCGGAAAAACTGTCGGATAGAAAATTTTTTTTTGGCCATTTTCGTAATCAGCAGAAAACTTTACTATAGAATTCATATCTTTGGTTCGCGGATATTTTTGGTGTCGGCTAGTGTTACTCAAGTACTCCAAATACTTGCTTACTTGAACTCCTCTTGCAGAGGCATAATTAAAGCGAACAAGACAGTTATTCATTTGTTTTGCTTTCAACGCGTTTTTCGTTTAAACACACTACCAAATATTCGCACTCACCGCAACGCTATCCCCAAAGGAGAGCGAGAGAGCGAATGAAATTGCGCTCCGCGAAAATGTTTTGTATGGTGATCCAAATGCATTTGCGCAGCGCTTTAGTGAAAAATACAAAATAGATAAAAATTTTAATTACACTGTAAAAAATTAAACAATTATACACTTTTTGATTAAAGTCCTCCATTAGGTTTTTTACCGGCCTTTTGTTCACCTTAGTGTATGCCCGACGTTATTTATGTCGAAATATTTCGATGTTTTTCGCAGTTTGTTTAGTCTTCCTAAGGTTGCTTTTCATTAAAGTCTAATATTTTGCGATTGGACGAAGTTCGGGCCAATTTGGAGTATTGGCTTCTCTTGGTACCACAATGACATTATTGGCTTGGTACCAATCCATCGTTCTCTGGGCGTAGTGAGGTATTTAAAGGTCAGGCCAAAAAAGTACTGAACCTTGGTGCTGACGTATAAAAGGCAGCAAACGCTGCACAGTAGTTCAAAAATGGCCAGGGTCAGCCAAAAACACCTAAACGCAAAGAAAGTTTAGAAAACAATGTGGTATGCAGATACATAGTAAATACCATCAAACTCAGGATCCCAAAATTGTAGACTTTTTGTTAAGGAGCGTAGGTGTGGCGTATTTTTAAACATTGAAATTCGAATTGAGTGTTTGCTTTAATGCAAAAATGCATATTGCTACAAACTTTGGTTAACTTTTTTTTCTTTCATAATAAATGCAAGAATTAATTCAATTTTTTTCAACTAAAATTAATCATTTTCTACAGGTTAATAGGTGAAAAGCTTTTTTGTAACACCATAAATTCAATTTGAAAATTAAAAAAAAATTTATCTTAAATTTCTTCAAATTTTCCCTTTCTTAAGGCAAAACTTTTTTTTCTTTAAAACCCTTTCAAATAGAATTACATTTTATAAATACTCCAAACCAATAGTTTACTCCAAACTATTGCCTTTTAAAAAATATATATTTTATTGCCCTTTATTGCCCCCAACGTTGTTTAAAATCACCGCAAATGTAAAATCAATGTGTATTTTTTCGTCCGATTCATTGCATAAAAACTAAAGTTGATACAAAGCAAAGCGCAGAAGTAGACGCGCTACTGCTGTGCCGAATTTACTCCGTAACTGTAACCGATTCATTTACGGGAAAATCATTTTTAGTGTTGTTGTGAGTCTCTCCCGAACTTACATCTGGTCACCTTAAATCGAAAGCCAAAGTCAGCGGCTTATGAAGTTCTTCGCTAAGGTGATGATAATATATACATACATACATGCTTACATATAGCTCATCCCACAATAGAAATTCGACAACTGACAGCAACAACAACAACAATAGCACAAACTCATGCAACATATTATATGAAGCTCGAACGACAACAACAACAACAACAAATGTCGTTCCTACATAACAACAACCCAAGCAAGCTATCCAGCAAATCGCCCGGTCGTTTTCATATTATGCACCTGTACAACAACGATGGTCACTTATGTAAATACTAGCAGCGATTGCAGAAATTGTCAGTACAGCAATATCGATCTACAAGTATTGGCTAGAAGAAAGTGTCAACGTAGCAACTTTTCCCTATAAAAGTGGATCACGGACAATCGAACGGGGTCTTCTCGAGCGTACTCACCATAGGGCCACGACGTAGAAGCTTAGTGTTTAAGAACAACTTGTAAAAAGATTGATTTTCAATAAAAGAATTAGTAAAAGTAAATCTTGAGCGTTGCTTTCATTTCATAAAGGGCAAGTTATATCCAAGACAGTTCAGACTTATACACCGTAGTTATTTATTTGGTTATTAGGTTAATTTTATTTATATTTATATTGCTTTTATTTGTCTATTTATTTATTTATTTATATTCCTCTGTAGATATGTGCTTTACACATTTCTGTCATTTCTTGGTAATTGCCATTTCTTTTTCTCTTTTCTGGCATTTTGACTCTCTCGATCTTCGAAAGTTTAACACGCACTCTCTTTATCTACAAAAACTTTCGAACATAGGAAGGGGAACATCGGAAGGCATAAAACAAACAAAATAGAAAAAACGGCAATGCAAACGACATAATTTATGTGCACTGGCGGTCGGTGATCCATTAATTAGCCACAAAAAATGAACAGCTGTTCTTCGGAAATTATTGCGAGTTATTCTCAAAAATATAATTGTTGTAAGTAGAGAAGCAAGATCGAAATATTTAGCTTGTTTCTTTTGGACATTTCCCCTGCGCCCATACTTAAACCAATCAACGGCGTAGGATAGCGTAAAGCTACATAACTTTGTGTATTTTGTGCCTTGGTACTTATTATACAGTTTACGAAAAATCTGACCTGAACCATCTGACGGTTATTTCTTATTTTTTGCTGAAGCCGAATATCTAGTCAGAAATATGCTGTTTTCCGTTTTTTGAGTTTTGAAAAAAAGTATGTGTGGTAAATTACAATTATCTCCGGACATACTAAACCGCTTTGAACTTTATAACTATAAAATTAAAGGTAATGAAATTCCCTATTAACAATGCCAAGAATACTTTTTGTTAAAACTATTGGCTTAGAAACTATTAATGAACTTTTTCAGAAATTTGTTTCATTTTTAACAAAATTACTTTTTTAAAATCACTTTTGGTCTAAATTACACCATGATAAAATTTTTTTCATTTTTGTTTCTTCCTTTGAGATCAAAGAATGATGTTTTATTCATTGCATGAACCACGATGTACATATATTTGAATGTAGTACACAATGCCGACAACATCAGTTATATGATTTTCGCGGGAATTGCAATGATTCGTTGTGTTCAAGGGGGCGAGCAGGAAAAGGAGGAAGCAATGAGTGAAAGCTTTCACAAACTTATTATATAAATGTTGTTCAGGGAAAAAGAGGAAGTTAGTTCTTGAGCAAGTGTGTAAAGAATTCAAGGTGCATTGCGATAGTGGTTTGTGAAGAAAAGTGAAATTATAACAGTTAGTTTTTATGAATAAAAGTCAAAGCGGAAAAAGGAGTTAGTGAAGAGGATTTCAACCAGGAGAGTATATTTATGGGAAATTGTTCGCCAGTGTGTAACGTCCGGAAGTTTTATAAGTTAACTATTTGGCTGTACATGTGCTTTCCTAAATTCTCTGTTACTTTAGTTAAAATTTTTCTTTGTCTATTATATCTTTCATTTTCCTCTGTTCTATCGTGCCGAGCCCTTCTATGGGTTAATCACAGACAGACCATTTCGGTTGTGTCGGATTCATTTGGAATCCAGCGTGTGAGTCTGTTTCTTTTTGTCCGACTCCAAATCGAGGCACTCTTCCAAACACGGATTTATTATTTTCAGCTTTTACCAAATTCAACCCGCCCCGTCTCCACTGAGAAAGCGGGAATTTATTGTTGTTTCGTCCGTGTGATGTGATATATATATTTTTCGGTATTCGTTTGTATATATATGGGCATTTCCACAGAATGGTCTACCGGAAATGAAAATGCCCCAGTTCCTTAAAACAGTTTTTGGGTATGTACTTTCATAGTAACACATCTGAATTCCACTATTTAAGAAGATTGGTGGTTATAGTCAGCCCTCATATCTGTAAAACATAGGTAAAGGCTTATTTTGTTGTATTTGTATTTTTTAAATTACCTTTAAAAGTGCTTTATCTATGAAATTTGGGCCATTTAAGTAACCTGATCAATGGAAGTTATCGTCCTTAATAATTCCAATCAGAAGAATCAACCAAAACAACAACAACAAAAATTCTTTAACGAATAAGTTGATAATTATCTTTTAATTACGCAAGCTCAATTAAATATTGTTTTTGATAAAATTTATTATTGGCCCTTCTATTTATAATACCAGAATTGATGAATTGAAAGGAAAACAGGTTAAAATAAAAGACTGTTTTCATGACAAAAACCCTTTTGAAAAAAAAATTTCACGTCACGTATGTCACGTAACGTATCATAATATGCCTCAATAAATAAAAAGTAAAAAGAATTTTCTGGATTAAAAGTTTTGACACGAAAACTGCAATATTTCTCGTCATTGTTCATGAAGTTTCCTTAAAAACCTCATATTATTTAGGAAGATTTTTGCAGTGCAGTAGATGAAGAAAAAACTGACTTCCGGTTTTTTGTCACGTGCGCCTCAGCATTTAATAGAAAATATCTCTGGACCGCACTTTCGCTGGCCAGCACATTTTACACCAATTATTCTACAGCTAAGGAACTGTCAGATAAGGGAGACAAGGAGTTGAAAAAATTGATACTTCACCGAAATTTTTTGCATCAAATGCGTACGACTGTCACGTGCGCCACTACGGAAATACCCATATGTACATCTTATTTTTGGCGGGAATAGTTGCAACAATTGGCGCCCAACGTGTGTGTAGTTGTAATAGAAGCTGTAAGCGGTTTTTGGTTTTTGTTAGCGGTTGCGTGTTGTTTATTGTTGCGTGTCGAAATAAATCTGCGTTTGATTTTTTTTCTTTTAGCGCAAGCGGCCGTGAATTTAAGCAGAATGAGTTTGGAGAGTTCGGCGGTACGTCATACGTGTGTCGAAAAAATTGTTTAGAGAAGAAGGAAAACGCGCGGTGAGTCCGTTCCCGAAAGAAATTTTAAATTTTTTTTTTTTTGAGAAAAAAACGAAATATATTTAAAGGAACAAAAATAAATTTTAATTTTTGATTTAATTTTTATTAATACATATAGGTATAACAGATTAGTTTGATTACATTCGGCAGGCAAACATTGGATATAAACAGGTTTAATCAGGAGGAAATATCATACGAACTACAGGCTACGGGCTTAGTAGTAGGAACGGTACATAATACGCGGAAATCATTACGTCTATGAATTTAGAGAAAATGGGATCGGTAGATGTATTTTTGAATTGCGCGTTTGATTTATAGGAGGACAACGTAGCAGTGGAGCAAAAAATTACGGAGATAGGGGAGTTGTTACAGTCTAGTTCTAAGGATCCTAAATCCAATGAGTATGCAAAGATAGCAACCAAAATTGAATGGGCTTTAAATAGATTAGGTAGAGCAAAACCGCCTATCGAAGAGGATTTAGAGGAACAAGCTATTCTAAGGCAGAGCTGTCTTGATTTCTGGGCGAAATTGACGGATGCAGACGAGGAGAAAGCGGATGATCTGCCCCTCAAGGAAATGGAATCATCAGACTAGATGAAACCGCGTTTACCTGGAAATAATTAAGCAATCATAAGTAGAGAATCTGCAGCAGAGGTTTTGGGAATTAAAGAGGTTGCCGCACCCAGGAACACTCGACCGCCTCACATAAAAAAACATGTAATTTTGCGAAATGGCAGTTGAAATTTAATGAAGGAAAATCAGGATTGTCAGTGCATGCTTTCACTGAAAGGGTAAAATAGCTGTGCGAGGCGAACGACGCTGTACTCCGCGAGCCACGCCCACAAATTACCCAACATATAAGGGTTTACCATAACTTGTGAAGTAAAAGGCGTAGAAGCTTCAAGTTCGCTACATATGTTAACCAAGGCTAATGAAAGGCGTAGCAAAAAAATTTTTTGTGGCCAGCCCACTGCCGCGCCCACAAATAGAGATTTCTCGTAACTTCCAAAGTAAGAGGCGTAGAGCTTCAAAGTCGTAACATAGGCTTACCAAGGCGAAGAAAAGGTGTAGGAAAAAAATATTTAGCCCGCCTACTGCCACGCCCAGAAATGGAGATTTGTCGTAACTTCCGAAGTAAAAGGCGTAGAAGCTTCAAATTCATAACATAGGTTGACCAAGGCGAATGAAAGATGTTGGAAAAAATTTATGGGGCCCTTTCACTGCCACGCCCACAAATGGAGAGGCAAAACATAGTGCGCCAATAATGTTGGGACGCTGGGTATGTCAAAGTCGGGCTTGACCAACTTAAGCTTTCTTTATTTTTCATTACTGATCTTATATAAAAGCTGCTCCAAACGCCTTTTTGAAGGCATCGGCAAAGGCGTGAATCTGTACGTATGCTGTGACGTGGTCTTCACACATGTGTCGTAAGAACTGCATATTGGTCATATTTTCCAAGTCATTGCGAAATTTTAACCATCTTGTATGCAGCTCCTCTGGTAAGGCTTCGTCCCATGAGAGTTTTATTTGCCATAATTCTTGAATGAAAATTTTTTGCAAGGACAGTTACAGGTGCTAGTATTCCTAAAGGATCGAATAGCCTTGCTTAATCTGAACTGACTGTTCTTTAAGTTACACGTTTGCTTTTGTCAAGGCATACTTTTACACAGAATTTATCGCTCTTGGGAACCCAGGTTAAACCTTGACAGTCGTTGAAATTAATGTTGAAATCTTGATTTTCTCCTGCTACGTTCCGGAGTAACTGTGGGTGATTTTCATGCCACTTTTGAAGGTTGAGCCCGTGCTGTTTCAGTATGTGTGTAGGCTCCCGTTGAATCAAGGCTGAATTAATATTTGTCAGCTCCACCGATTTCATCGTCCACGTAGAAGTTTTCAAGAAGAAACTTGGCCCCAAGAGGATGTCGTGTCATATTCTCTTTAGCTATCTTCTCCAAACATTTAGTTGCCAAATATGTTGCTGCTCGAGTTCCGTAGGTTATTATGTTGAGCTGGTAATACTTGATTGGCATGGTTGAGATTTCCCTCCATATGATAACATGAAATTTTCGATCTTCTGGGTTTCATTCACCCATTTGGTCATACATCTTTTCCACATCGGTGGTAAACAAGAATCGAGGTAATCGAAAGCGAAGTAGAATGGCAAACAATGCACTTTGGACTGTAGGGCCTGCGTGCATTATATCGTTTAATGAGATTCAAGATGAGGTTTACGCGAATGCATCGAAAACTACTCGAAATATTGTTGTTTCGCTCTGTGGCCATAGAATGCAGTGGTGAGGGATAAAATAATTTGGCCTAATGATGGAGTCAAGAGGTATTTGCGTCATGTGCCACAATGCTTCATATTCTCCCATGAACTTCTCCGACTGAATTTTAACTTTTGGTGGCTTTGCTAGACAGCGTTCAAGAGAGAGAAGCCTGTTGAAAGCTATTCTATGAGATTTTCCTAGCACCTCTGGGCTGTCACAAAATGGAATCTTTACGATGAATCTTCCAATTTTATCGCTGCTGTAGATATGTGCGAACTGAGTCTCACATTGTCTTTCGGACACAGAAAGGACTTTTTCTGCTGTTTTAATTTCTTCTATTTCCCATAATCAAGCAATATTTTCTTCCAGACTAGTTTCATCATCCGTGCAAAGACTACATGTGGCAGTTGACAACTGAGTTCCATAAATTTTCCCTGCAATGACCCCACCGAGTCACGTGTTTTGTAACGTAGGCAACTTATTCGATAATTTTATTTGTCCATCTACCAAAAGCTGGTGATAAAATTCCGCTCCTAAAAGGACGTTAATAATGTTCGGCTGATGTAATTCTGGATCTGCCAGTGTTCTGTTTTTAGGAATCGGCCAATTATCGATGTTGATTACCTTTGATGGTTGCGAAGAAATTATGTTTGGCAAAACAGCTGCTTCAAGACGTGTTGTGAAACTGTTGATGTTGGAGTGTAATGCAACGTTGACTCGATGTCTTGCTTTTGTGTTGGTCGAACCGATTCCATTGATGGATATCGAACTTGGTTTTGTAGAAATTCCCATGCGTTTAACCAACCGTTCCGTTACGAAATTAAGTTGAGAGCCTGAATCTAGAACTGCTCTGCACTGAATTTTTTTTGCATTTGTCTGCACCTTGATCATTGCCGTTCCCAGAATTACGTAACTACTTGATCTTGATTGCTTGGCTGTAGTCAGGGATGCCGCCTCTTTGTCGTCGTGGGCTGTCTCCGTAACCCCTGATGACTTTCTCTCTGGTGACTTGTCTTTTGTTGATGATGACGTGCTTGTTGTTTGATCCTTAAGATGTAGAAGTGTTGTGTTTCTTGTTGCCTTTTGTACAGCTCCTTGACGTGCACTTTTTCGAGACATTTCCAGGTTTTAAACAGTTGAAACAATATTTTTGCTCTTGCTTAAACTGAAGTTGTGTCGATGGTGATGCCTGAAGGAACTTTTTGAAGGCAAACAACGGGTGCGTTCCGTGTTTGCACAAAGTACAAGATCAATGAGGTTGATTGGCTGAAGTGACTGAAGTACATACTTTTGGCTTTGCGTTTGTTGAGTTGATTTCTCTTTTAAACCTATTGCTTCCATGGATTGGAAATGTCTTTCCAAAAACATCAGAAAATCCATAACTGTTGGAATTTCTCGAAGTTGCAAAAGAGATTGTTCATATCGAAGGCGCGTCGCTTGGTCTAACCGTTGCAGTAGTAGATGTAGCATCAGAGGGTACCAAGTTGACGTGTTTTTGTCAAGATGTTGCACAGCTAATAAGAATTGTTGAGTTGTATCGTTTAATGCCATAAAGTTATCGTTTGAAGGATTCTTTGGCGGATCGACCAGCTCCTGAACTAATTTCCCAACCAGTATCCTTTTGTTATTGCAGCGATCGATCACAATCTCCTACGCAGCTTCTAAATTTTCTCCTGTGGCAGAAAGATGCTTCATGAGGTTTGCACCTTCCCCCACCAAGAGTGTTTTTAGAAACCAAATTTTTTTAACGTTTGCTATCGGTTGATTTATTACAAGTGACGAGATTAAGTCGTGAAATTCTTGCCAGTTTAGGTGATTGCCGTAAAATTTTGGTATCAGGATTTTTGGCATTGGAATGGAATCCGATTGATTATTGGTCCGTATCGGGGTTGGCTGAGTTGATGAATTACCTGTCATAGTGTTGCAAATGTATCTGATGATTTGTTCGAGTGCAATGAACCTGTTCAGATTGTATCCTTTTTCCTTTTGGTAAGCATGCCGTTCACTAACTGGGAAGTGAAGATTTTGAACATTTTTCCATAATTTTTTTGCGACTTGAAGGTTTTCTTCTATTAATCGTTGAAGGGAATTCATCATTGCATTTTTCCGGCGAACTTATTGGATAAGTTCTGCATATTTTTTTTTTTATATTGCCTGTTGTCCTGCCGTTTTTGATTGCTGGCTATCGTTCGTGCTATTTTTGCGCTGAGTTGCTTCCGGACGCTGCTTAGTATTGCGTGCTTGATTGACATTAAGCATTGAATTGAAATATCTCTTGATATTCGTGGCCGATGTTCATCATTGCACTGAAGTAATCGTTCTTGAAATAGTCGCGGTCAATTGGTACTCTCCAGTAGCCGAATCTGGTTATCGGTTGTGTTGAACGTGGACCATTCGGTATTCAGATTTTGAAGCCGCTCTTGAAAGTACGTTAATCAAGTTTTCCTTGTTGATTAGTCCTTTTTGAATTTTTTAATTATTGCTTCTATGTTCGCGCCAGTTAGTTTCTGCTTCTCGACGAAGTCCTCAAAGAACCCCATTTTTGGCTCCGTATGTTTTTGATTGTTGCTGTGCCTCCGGTTGTTGTTGATTGTTGGTGTACCTCCGTAGATTAGTTGCGTCTGAAAATAAGGATACACCTTATTCTGTCGTTGAGGGTCACCGCAATGTGAAGAAAGACCTTTTTGCCTCATTTTCGCTATCGTGTCTTAAAGAATCCAATTGCAGCACATCAAGTGAATTGGGCTTTAATTTTTATTCTACGTAACAAACGCCACGTGAACCGAGTTACTTGCTTTCAAAATGAAATGCTTTTAATGAAGTCAAATTATGAGTCATTTTATTTTGCACCTTGTGGTGCTTATATATCAATACAATGTTACATTCTTACTTCACAAAGCATAATTGAAAATATATTTTATTGCAAATCTTGCATTTTTATGACCATGAACTTCCTCGTAGGGCATTTACTAAAAACGCGAATTTAACAATAAGAAATTAATAAAGCAAACATAATGTATATATCGTAACCTAAATGTAGAAAGGCCCCAACTAACATTTTTTCCAAAATTCACTTTTTTGCATATTTGGACATAACGCCCCCAAATAGACCATGATAAAAAAATTAAAGTTCTGAGATCAAAAATAACGGATATACAATCATTTAAAAAAAAGCCCCAACTGACTTAAAACACTTCTTTAAATAAAAAGCTCTAACTGACTTCTATTGTGGTAGCTAAATCTCACAATTTTGGACCCACTGAGTTGAACTTTGGAACAGAGTTTACTGCTGTGCCCCAAAATTGGAATATTTTTTGGTTTTTTTATTTGGCTTAAGTTCAATTTTTTCTCTCTCCTGTAAAATTCTAAATTTGTTAGTTAGGAGGGCCTTTCTGCATTAAGGTTACGATATGCAATGTCAATATTCAAGTCAAAATACAGTTTTCAACGCTGTTTATGAACTGATTAGGATTCAAAGCTTACTGTTTATGCAAGAGAATAATTGCAAAATAAGCAACAAAAAATGTAAAAATAAAGAGATAAAAAAATTTAACATTATGTCCGCCCTGAGCTCTGGTCGAAATTTACGATGTTGCAAATGCTGAGGTGGTACTTCTTGAATGTTTGTTCTGTTGATCTGGTTTGTTTATACTGTGAAGTCTGTCGTTCTGAATTGATTTCGTGGTGCTGGAGCTCGGCAGGCTTTGGCTTTTCGTTTAATGCCCAAGTAGATCAATATGCATACAGTGATGATTAGCGCTACATAACTGGCCGTCATGTGGTGATAATTTTTTGTTTGGATTTTATTGGGAAATTGGAATATGTTCTGTTTTGCAAGTGAGGACTGTGTCGCCGTTAGATTTTCTATTTGTAAGGTGTAATCAATCGGAATATGAATTTCCGAGCAACAAATTTACTGTTTTAGTTGTCATTATTAATCGGGATGAAAGAAATTTTTAGTTTTATATTTTCTAAATAAATTTACACATTATAAACACTATAGTTGCTGTTTTAAAAGTTTGGCTAGCAAGGATATAATAGACGAATTTACAAAAACTTGGCAGAGGTAAGAATATGAATTTCTTTTTGGACTTTTTGCATAAGTCCGTCTTGGATGAAGACTGATCCCGTACTTCTGCTATTATTAATATTTTTTTTTTTACGAAAGCGGAACCACACCCTTAGAAATTTTGTCTTCTTTACTAAAACTGTCAGTCACGGAAAATAAATCACAGAAAAAGTGCTGCTAAATTAAATACTTTTCAAGGGATCTTTTTTCCCCGACACAAAAAACGATGCTGTTCAGTAAAATCTGCAGTTAATGCGGAATGCTGCTTAATGCGACTATTTCATGGATAAATACTTTCAGTTGACATTCCAATACGCAAACGTGCACTTACAAGCAATGTGCACATTAGTGCAATGCTGCTAAAAATAAAGCACTGTATTTGAATTTTCCAAAAAATTTTGGATAAAATTTAGATATGTTAGCTTAGTTGAAGACTATGAGCCTTATATTATATTTGTTAACAATTTTCTGTACGGCGATTTTGTATTGGCATGGATTGTTTAATTCATACGGTGTTTCTACGATATTTTAAACGTTGTTTTCGACTGGCGTATCCGACGTGTTCTTTGGGCTAATCCCTGTAAAGATGTAACCGATTTCGCACGACGAATAATTAAATTTTAGCATAAGATCATGTCAGGATCATACAAAATTGCGCATTACGGTTTACAAACGGTTTACATTTTTAATGAACCACGGAGCTCCTGTAATAGATCTCAGGATTTTGGACTGAGCTCTTTGCAGAATATCTATATTTGAAGCACTTGCGTTTCCGTAGAGTTGTAAACCGTACGTCCATATCGGTTTTATAACTTGATTATAACAGGTTGGCTGATAAGTCCCCGGTCTAACAAAGAAAAACAAATTTTTTTGTAAAAATTCGTTTTTATTATTCAACATAGTTCCCTTCAAGAAAGATACAACGATTATAACGACCTTCCAATTTTTTGATACCATTTTGGTAGTACTCCTTCGGTTTTGCCTCAAAATAGGCCTCAGTTTCGGCGATCACCTCTTCATTGCAGCCAAATTTTTTCCCTGCGAGTATCCTTTTGAGGTCTGAGAACAAGAAAAAGTCGCTGGGGGCCAGATCTGGAGAATACGGTGGGTGGGGAAGCAATTCGAAGCCTAATTCATGAATTTTTGCCATCGTTCTCAATGACTTGTGGCACGGTGCGTTGTCTTGGTGGAACAACACTTTTTTCTTCTTCATATGGGGCCGTTTTGCCGCGATTTCGACCTTCAAACGCTCCAATAACGACATATAATAGTCACTGTTGATGGTTTTTCCCTTCTCAAGATAATCGATAAAAATTATTCCATGCCCATCGCAAAAAACAGAGGCCATTACTTTGCCAGCGGACTTTTGAGACTTTCCACGCTTCGGAGACGGTTCACCGATCGCTGTCCACTCAGCCGACTGTCGATTGGACTCAGGAGTGTAGTGATAGAGCCATGTTTCATCCATTGTCACATATCGACGCAAAAACTCGGGTGTATTCCGAGCTAACAGCTGCAAACAACGCTCAGAATCATCAACACGTTGTTGTTTTTGGTCAAATGTGAGCTCGCGCGGCACCCATTTTGCACAGAGCTTTTTCATATCCAAATATTGATGAGTGATATGACCAACACGTTCCTTTTATATCTTAAAGGCCTCTGCTATCTCGATCAACTTCATTTTACGGTCATTCAAAATCATTTTGTGAATTTTTTTTATGTTTTCGTCGGTAACCACCTCTTTCGGGCGTCCACTGCGTTCACCGTCCTCCGTGCTCATTTCACCACGCTTGAATTTTGCATACTAATCAATTATTGTTGATTCTCCTGGGGCAGAGTCCGGAAACTCATTATCAAGCCAAGTTTTTGCTTCCACTGTAATTTTTCCCTTAAGAAAACAGTATTTTATCAAAAGACGAAATTCCTTTTTTTCCATTTTTTTCACAATAACAAAAGTTGCTTCACAAAAAACGCTCTATCTCACAAACTTATTGACTTACAGACGTCAAATTTTGACACGAATCATTTGAAGGTTGCCACTATATAAAAATAGTATGCATTTAATACTAGCGACGCCATCTATGTGTCAGACCGGGGACTTATCAGCCAACCTGTTATAACAGGATTTTATAATCTAGTTTTAAGGGGGAACGACTATTCATTAGCCAGTGCAAGCTAATTGCTTTAAGTTTGATCTGAGTCCGCTTCGCTTCGATATGCTTGCGCCAGGTCAGCCTTCTATCTAAATGAACTCCGAGGTATGTTACTTCTTCAACTTGACGGATTCGATTGTTTTTTAGGAATGCGTCAGGAGAGACGCCTCTATTAAGTTTGAACATAACGTGACGAGATTTTTGTTCGTTAACTTTGATACGCCAACGGGATAACCAGTTTTGGATATTATTTAAATGCGCTTGGAGCTGATTGGTTGCCACTACCACGTTTTTGTGTCTACTTAGAAATGCTGTGTCATCAGCAAACGTCGATGTGAAAATTTGGCCACTAATAGGAATGTCAGCTGTAAATAAAAGGTATAAAAAAGGACCGGCAACGCTCCCTTGCGGAACGCCGGCATTAATTACAAAGTCTTTTGTTATAAATGAATTTTGTTTCACTTGGAATTTGCTATTACTCAGATAAGAACTTAAGACTGCATGAACATTTTTAGGAAGTAAATGTCTGATTTTAAATTTCAGCCCGTCATGCCAAACTTTGTCGAATGCTTGTTGAATATCTAAAAATACCGCAGAGCAGTTTTCTCTTTTTTCATATGCGATTCTTATTTCGTTTGCAATTCGATTAACTTGCTCGATTGTACCGTGTTTTTCCCTAAACCCAAGCTGATGAGAGGGAATAATGTTTTGTTCTAGTATGAATGACGACAATTTCGGAATAAGTAGTTTTTCAAATAGTTTCGAGAAACAAGGAAGAAGACTAATCGGTCTGTAGGATGAGGCTTGAGAAGGATCTTTACCTGGTTTCCATACCATAATTATGACCGATATTTTCCAGTCATGTGGGAAATGACTCTACTTTATTATTGCATTAAAAAGATTTGGTAAAAACAGCACTGCAATAAAAGGTAAGTTTTTTTTAACATTTTCGGGGTAATCAAATCATACCCTGGAGCTTTTTTTCAGACTAATTTATTCTTAATGACGTCAATGATTTGACTGGGAGTTATCTCTACGTGCAATTGTTGAGTGTTTTCAGGACTTTGTGTGACAGGGTGAACATCACTACTTGGATTTAGTTGAAATACCTTACTCAGGTGCAAAGCAAACACGTTAGCCTTCTCTTCGTCGTTACGCACCCACCCACCGTTAGGAAATCTAAGAGGAAATTCACTTTCGACCGTAGTCTTCACCCCACGTATTGATTGCCATAAGGATTTTTGGTTTTTGCCCTTCGGAGTAAGGTTATGCACAAATTTATGTTGTTCAAATCGTTTCTCCCTCGAAAGGGCTGCTTTGAGCTTATTTTCAGCTTCTTTTAATCTACATTTAGCTGCTGGTGATCGGGTTTGTTGCCACTCCTTCTGCACCTCCTTTTACAGGCCACCACATTTTCTATTTCAGCATTTGTAAAGGACACCTTTTCCGTTTTACTATACCTAGGCGTAGAATTCTCTGCTGCTGAAGTCAACATAGAAGTAAGGACTGTCACGGCATCATCAATATTCTCTTTACTTTCGATTTTGTAATTGGTGTGTATATATGAGTTAATATTCTTTTTATATTTAAGCCAATTGGTATTGCAATTTAGTTATCTGTGGGGAATATCAACTTGTTTTGGTCTTTCGTTCAATAGGAATAACACTAGAGAATGATCTGAAGACAGATCAAACGTTGTATATGTCGATATGGATTCTCTTTTAATACCTTTTGTAATGCCAAAATCTATAGGATCTGGTAATTTATTTGGGTCCGCTGGCCAATAAGTAGGTTTCCTAGGGGAATCAAAGTCGAGATTGTTATTTTTATTAATAATTGCCCTATATAATTGAGCACCTTTCGGACTACAAAGACGGGAACCCCAGAGGGTGTGCTTTGCATTATAATCTCCAGCTGCGATGAATTTATCACTGAGGGTTTTGAAGAAATATATATACATTTTCTCTGAAATATTGTGACGCGGTGGGCAGTATACCGCCGAAACTGACATGCTTTTGCTATTGGCCCAAATACTTATTGTTGTTGCTTGGATAAAAGTAGTTGCATACGATTCCATTAGGAAGTACCTAGCTCTCTTACGGATAAGAATGCCTGTACCACCGTGAGCTTTACCATCTGGATGATAAGTTTTGTAAAATATATATCCAGGGATTGGGAAGAAGCATTTATTAGTTAAAAGAGTTTCTGAGAGAAGCAATACATCAACGGATTCACGAATTAAAAAATTTTGGATTTCTAGCTTATGCCGGCTTAAGCCGTTTCAATTCCACGCACATATTTTTAATCTGCTCATATTTTCGAAAGAAGAGCTGTCATTAACTTAGTCTGTATTTCCACAATTGTGTCGACGGATTTTTGCATTGACTGCATAAAGTTAGAAATACTTTGAGTAAGAGTTGATATCATTAATTCAAGATTGCTATTTGAGTTGGAAGGTGTGAACTGATTTGCTGGAATGCCTGTCTTCAAAGCATTTGCATAGGAAATACCTGGAGTGAAAGCAACATTAACTATGTTCGAGGATGGCGCAGTTAAAGGAACAAATGTATTTTTAACTGGATTTCGAGACATTTGCTTTCGGATATCAAGTCGCTGCTGAAGATTTTTGTAAACTATACAGCCTCGGTAATTTGCAGTATGATTGCCTTGGCAGTTGCTTTATTTTACTAAATTGCGGTCGTTTTGTTATTTTTTACTACACACGGAACTGTGATGAAGTTCACCACATATTACACACACTGTACGCAGAGTGCAGTAAGTTTTGGTATGACCAAACTCTTGGCAATTATTGCATTGAACTGGCCCCTTTCGTTTTTTAGGCTCTTCCACGGTAAATTTACGATGCAATAAGTACAACAAGTTATAAATGGGATGGCTTTCATTTTTTTAAAGCTTTAAGTCTGGAAGAAGGTCAACTCTAAACATTAGCTGCGGTATTTTTTCGTTATTTATTATATTTATAACTGCCCAAGCATAAAAGCCCTGTTCGCCGAGAGCATTTTTTATATCATTTGGATCAACGTCTCTTCAATACCTTTAATCACAACTGAAATACCTTTGCTACTTTTAAGCTGGTATGTATAGAAATTCTTTTTTCCCTTCTCAAATTGATTTACAACTTTGCGGTAGCTATCCTCAGAATCAGTTTGGATTTTAGTTTCGTGAATGTTTCCTTTAGTTAAGGGAACAACATGGAAGTTACTATTGTTTAGGAGGCTTGCTAAACTGGCAACTAGTGCATTGGAGCTACGCTCCCTGAAATAAATTGGAGGCGGTTTTAATTCTTTACTTGGCTCATTTTTAGATGATTTATCATTCAGATTTTCTGATAAAAGAGCAAAGCGGTTACCCGATAGAGTACTAGGCGGAGTGGATACGGTTTCCGTTTTATTAAGTTTAGCCCTATTGGCATTGTTTGCAGTTGGGCTTCTTTTTCTTTTAATTATATTGACGAAGCGATGCATGCCAATAAGTAACGCTTGCTGTTCGCATGGTTTTTTTGCCATATTGTTCGACTTAATAACCGCACCAACAGCTACATTACCTTAGTTCATTGCGTTTTTTTTGTTATTGTAGCGGTAGAAATAGGAGATGCTGTGGCCTCAGCTTAATATAATTTACTTGAGATGTTTTACTCTGTTGATTTCGGATTAATTGAACTGGTGGAGTTGGAGCGTTGCCTTTGGAACTGGCTTCTCAGAATTTAAAACTGGCTGATCGATTCGGACTGGACGGAAGTTTCGTTTTCGTGAAGAAACTGCTTGCTGGGTAGTTGTACAACTTTTGGAACTTGATCTTCATCATCTTCGACAACATCCATACCATGGTTTGTGTCGACGCTAGAGCTTTTAAGAGAGCTTTTCGAAGAGCTTTTTGGTCAATGGCCAATTGGCATCAGCTGACAGCTGAGTCAGCTGCAGGAAGCAGCTTTCTTTCTATAAAAGTGTTTTTGTAATAATTGGGAATAGATTGGAATATGAAATACTTATCTTGGAGCAAATTTCTTTTTTCAACTCCTCAGAATACCGCCCACAAGCAGATAACTGGGTGAATAACACCACTCTGCCACTCGCGAGGAAAATATGACCTAGCGCGTAGGTTTTCTGTCTACTCGATTACTTGTAAATTTGAATTTAAAACTTTGAATTTGTGCGCTTGAAAAACACAGTTGAACGCGGCGAAGTGAAACTTAACTTCTAATGTAATGTTTTTACACGAACTTTTTTTATTCGGTCTTCTTAAGATATAATGCTGATGTTTTTATCGTCTGACTTTAAGGCATGATAACAATCTTAAGCTATGTGCCCTGAACTTTTTTCTGTTGCTATTATTTTTGTTTCGACTTTTTCCACAATATGGTATTGATATTTCGGTTTGGTTCATTTGAGCTTAAACTTCATATCCTGTTTTAATTCTATAAGTATTTTTAACCGGTAAAGAATTATTTTGGACTTCATTTTAAATTTGATACTAACTTTTTTGTTTTTGACTTTCTATCGCATCAACGAGTTCTCTTGCTATGCCCTTCTAATATTTGTTTTACCGCGTTACTTTTAACGATTCCTGTCCGCACTTCTGCCTAAACTTCCCAATCTTTATGGCCCGTCTACACCACCGTTCACATTCACGTATCGAATTTCACCACTAACACCAAAAAGACCATAACAGCAACGTGAAGACAATTTTTCGACCTGTCTTGGCAAGGTCAGATATTAATACAGTGAACTACGGATAAATGCAACACGGATAAATGCAAAAACCTCATAAATGCAAGGTACTTTGAATCCTTTTTTATGCGTTCTAATGAAAATATGCACGGATTAATGCAATTAGTGCACAAGAATCCGAACGAAAACGTGTTGCATTTATCCGTACTCTACTGTGTTTACATGTATTTAAATACCCTTGTGAAGGTTTTGAACAATTAGGACTATATTTACATACCGATCATATTCAGTCCCACTGGACCCATCGTTGACTGATTTAAGCTGCTGTGGGAACTCAAATTGAGGGGATGTAAGGGATGAGCTGGATCTGTGTGATTTGTTAGATAGGCACCAAACTTCAACTGAGCTTCGGTTGTATCCATGACGGAGAAAAGCCAATCCCAAGTGGGCTTTAAGCGGGATTCCACAAAAGCCTAGAAAATGGTTATTCGTGTAGGGAAGCTCAGAACATTCACACAAATTTTAAATTACTTGAAGATGAGTTTTGTCACACGAACTCAATTTTAGTGGAGTTTCAACATTGTTAAGCATATTATACGATATATTACTAAAAAGTTCTGATATTTGACGAATAGTTATTCCAAATGCTCGCGCCAAATTACTGGCCGTTGTTGCCAAAGTCTGCGGATCTTGAGGAGCTGTAACTGCAGAAGTAGCAGGTAGATTCGAACGTCTAAGGGCCATCGGATCAATAAACACCAAACTAGAGCCTGGTGCAACACGTAATGTCGACCTGTAAGCATCTCGACTTCGTATCGCCCATTGCATGGTCTGTGGAGTCGACTCGTTTCGTATGTTTGTGTGTGCGTTCCGCCGCTCTAAATTCTGACTTGTTACTGAATTCAGATCGTCAGAGTGGTCGTCAGTTTCACCGTCTTCTGATGGTTCTTCATCTGGAGGTGACGAATCCTCCGACTCATCTTGAACAAAAAAAAAATAAAATTAATTGTTTTGAATTATTACTCATAAAGAGATAAGTTTTATTCAAATAAAATATTATGAAAGAAGTTAATAAAATGTTTATGAAAATTTCATTAGACCACATGCAAAATTTTAATTCAAAACAAATCTCATATTCTAGTGTTTTAAGACTTCAAAAGTGGAGGATTTAACGCTGCCGTAAACTGCGGCTACTAAGTGACAGTTGAGGAGAGAATGTGACACGCTACATGTACATAAATCTCGCATCAGAACCTAGGAATTTAGAGAAAACTGATCCGCGGATTTTGTGTGCTTGATGTGTGACGCGACCAGCGACGCTTCAGCCTCCCGCACTGGTCATCATTGCCCAACAAAGGATGAACAAAAATAGAAGGAGTGGTCCGATCCCTATTAAAGCTAATTTGGGGTCACTGATTTCAAATATAAAATCAGATTTAATGTAGCCCCAATATTTTTTTTTTTCAAAAGTCGCGTTCGAAATTCATAATTTGCATAAATAATCCATTTTCAAAGTATTAAAGAAACATAAACAAGTAAGGGTGTAAGGGCAAGCCTGACAATAAAATACCCGACACAGCCACACATGTTTAAATAATTTTTGAAGCACGCCCAAAAAACGGGACCGCTAAGTAAGAATATTCAAGAGGTTTTGAAGGCGATTAGGGGCCCCGTATACCGACCTCTGTTAAATTTCTTTATAAAAACCACCCCACTTTTCCATTTTTTTTTTTTTTTTTTTTTCATTCTAATCGGAGGCTTAAATATACGGTCATATTCTAAGTTTCATTGAAATATTTCGAAAAAGTTCGATTTCAGGATTTTTGTAACAGACCCTAGTACTGGAGGTACCCTTAATAATAGTCCGACCAAGCAAATTTTTGAGAGGATGTTTATGGCTACAAAGGAAGCATAAGTGCCAAATTTCGTTTAAGTTCCATTTGAATTTCGGGTGTAGGGGAGAATTTTTGATAAACGCACTTCTGCCAGGCCCACGTTTTAAAATTTTAGAAATCGTATTATTTGCCTTTAAACATGTCCAAATATCAAATTTCATCAAAATATGTTCAAAAACTTTGATTTTAGAGCAGTTTCTGTGATTTTCGTAACAGACCCCAGTACTGGAGGTCCCCTAAAAATTGTCCGCAACGCAATATTCGCTCGACACAGAGTGTGTCGGGTTTTAAAATCTAAAAATTTCACCGAAAAGTAATTTTTCATTAATACTTTACCTTTCTTCTTTTTAACACTTGTATATTCAAGGATCGAAAATAACAGTTATCAATTAATTTTTCGAGGTAAAAAGGCAGATAGAAAAAAAAATCGGAGGATAAAAAGGAAGTTGTATTTGTGTTTCTTGTTCGTACTTCAGCGTATATTTGTTGCGCAGTGACGTTGTTGCCAATGGCTTGTTCGTAAAAGCAAATGATATCCGCATACACTGTGTTCGAAAATTTCATTTTCAAAATTAACAACTAAGAAAAATAGTAAAACTCAAAAGAAACGTTTAAAAAACGATTAATTGCCAACACAATTTTTTTGACAGATTTTTCAAAGAAAATAGAATTTAGTTTCAAAAATTTCTATTTTAATTGCTTGGAATATTAAAAAATGCATCAAAAATGCATCCTACTTTAAAGGATAATAACTCAATAACGGAACCTCGTAGACAAGTGGTGCAAAAAGCAAAAATATAGCCGTTAACATAAGCTATCCCATGTTAAAATAACTCCAAACATTATTTGGACATCCTGTATATATTTGCATATATTGGCGGCCCTTGGTTCTACACATAACAAGATACGAAAAAAGGAATATAGCATGAATATGAAAATATGTGCAGAAATATTCTTGCATTATAGTAAACTACCATTGTGATACCAAGGCGGTTTTCTTGTGCTTGTGTGAGTGTGTGTCATTTTATGTAGTGTGCGCTTAATACGCGATTTTTTCTAAAAACCAATGCTAGACTTGGAACATAACACTCCGTTTCGCCTGTGCCGGGAACCGAACCTCGGACCCTGGGATCAAGAGCAAAGCACGCATCCCCTACGCTATCCCAGAGCCACTTGGAGAAGTGTTACACCCAAACAAAAATTTGTGGGGTTTTAAAATTTTTAGTTTCTTCTAGTGACGGAATTTCCTTTCCAATGATACTGCTGTGGCGTCGAAATGAGCTTCTAAGCTGAGCAGGAATGAAAAATTCTTTTGTTTAAATTTGATTACAATTCTTTATTTAACTCCATTAAAAATATTACAATGTCCTATCCTAGCTCACTTAACTACCCGAATTCCGAACTAACACGGAGATCCACACTATAACGTCCTGGCTCGTGAGTAGGTTCGCTTAAGTTGAGATCCACTGATACTATTCGTGGTTCCGAGCGAAGTCCTGGTCCGATGCTCGATGATCAGCTTTAATAATCAGAAAGTGCCTTTGTATGCACTTTCTTGGAGTCGATCATTTCCTAAGTGTTCTTCTGCGTCTCCTCATCGTTTTATGTTTTCAGCTGGTTGTTGTTGTCGCATTGACCCAACTCTTCTTCCGCGTTGATCCTATATTGAGTAGTATTTGGTGAAGCAATACGGGTGCTTTGTCAATATCGTCTATAGCCCAACAATCTTATGGGTCAACTTTATTGTTTTTGTTTCTATTGGCCATTGCTTACTTCCTCTATCGGCAGCTTAGTTTCGGTCTTAAGCTGCGACCTGTTGTTTTTGCAATTGTTCTTGGCATAGGTCAGCTTTTGCAGTTCTTTTTGATGACTCGCTGGCTCATTGCCTTACGTTCTACTGCTGGTTCGCCCTACCCGATCGCTTGACTTTGGCTTGGATTGTTTACGTAAGCGTTTCCTCTTTGTGCTTTCTAATTCTGGGCGCTAATGTTTTCGTTGCTGCGCTCTTCTGTTGATCGAGAAATGGATAGAAAAACTGTTTGCGCTGTTGTGACACACAACAATAAAAAATTTGTATCAATTAGCGAAAATTTTGGTTTTTGTTCACTAGAAGAAAAAGTGTATTGCGTTTTGATTGTCCACACGTGTTCCGCAAATTTTTGCCTGTACAACAGATGCTGAGCGTCCCAGGGGTTGAACAAGTCAATATTATATGATATGTTTGCCAGTCTGTTGCGTTGAAAGACTTTTAAGTAATAAAACGGTTCGGAATTTTCACTTTAATTTCAATCGGTTTTTTTTGTATATTCTATACGTATTTTGGCGAATTCGCTTCCGCCTTCATCAGGATGATTCCTATTTCTTATTATATAATATTTTTTCGAACGCATTTCGAATTTCAGTAGTGACTCTGTTTACCTGTTTAATTGTATCATGACTTTAAGGGAAACCAAACTGGAGCTCGGGAATAGCTCCTGTTTTGAGTTACAACATACGAGTACTCACTGTACTGATCAGCACAAAGAGTCAATCGTTTTCGCAAAAACAGCGAATAACAGACATAAGCGAACAAAAGAAATGCAACGACCGAAGACGATGACGCAACATCGTCACCAAAGCAGAATTAGAGCTGGAACGCAGAAGTAGGTCATTGATAATGAGAACGACGACAACGTCAGCACCAGCTGATATACGAAGTCATAGAGAACAGCGAAATTCGGCACTAGGCGATTCCACAACAGCAGCTCATCATTGCGGAAGTGTTCCAGATTTGGCGAAAAAGTGCAGCCTAAGCACTGTCTCCTTATAAAAAGAAGCACCAACGTCGACAAGGGGACTCTTGATTAAGTATTCAGTCTCAACTCCGGTGCACGTTCTCATCCAAGGGCCACGACCGCGGAGCGTAAATTTAATTGCTAGATAGGGAAGTACGGAAGTCCTTCGAGTAAGATAGGAGATAGAGTAGGATCCAAAATAATGTAATTGAAATAATAAGTAATTAATAAAAGGACTGAATCGAATTCACTGTGTCCTGGTTTTTATTAATAAAGGATATTTAGGTCTGGGTATTAGTCTAAAGGAGCCATACAGATACATTCGCCTTACAACCACAACATTTTGGCGCAGCCGGTATTCGACCGACTTTCGGTTGGATTCGAGTCAAGAATTAGAATTTTTAAGAAACTATCCTAATGCGTTTGTGCGGTGTGGCATATGAAAAAAAGAGTTGATTAAAACGGAACCGTTTTTAGTTTTTAAATCTGACAAAATCAGACCCGGGTGAACGAAGCTCCAAAATTCATGTGTCTAGCGGCGCAGACGGATGTGGTAGTTAAATCGAAGTAGGTATCCAGGAGTACTGTTCTATCGTGCTCTGCCGGTACTCCTTTAAGAAAAATTATTATCCTGTGAAAAAAACTGTATATAATTTTAAAAGAACGGAACAGTGAGATTTATGAGCCCAAATGTTTAAAAATAAATAAGTAATAAAATCAACGGTAGCAGATTCGTCGCTGGCAATACATTGAGAAAAATGTTATCAAACGGAGAAATGAGAGTGGTGAGTACAGAATTTTAACTAACATAGTTTTAAAATTTATCCTATGGAACAGGAAGAAGAAAAACTAAGACTGACTCTATATCAGTCAGAAACAGATGCGAAATCAATTGTAGCAGATACGTGGGAATTCGTAAAGCAGGTAAATTTGAATAAATAAATTTCCAACCTAATTAAAGATCAAGCCGTGTTATATGGCATTCAGACGGCATCGAAATCCCGAGATTTCGCCACTTTTGAGGATTTCAGCCGATATCCAGTCGAAATCCAGCGGATTTCCCATACAAATGAATGACAAACGAAATCCGCTCAGAAATTGGATTTCAACGAAATCCCTAGAGAAATCCGGTACAAACTGAATGCAACTCTGTGTTTTTCGATATGTATCGAAGAAATGCTGCAACACTACTGTCAAATTTTGAAAAGACCAAAGTAAACAAATGGGCAATGCTGTCACACGCAAACGAAAAATTCCCTACAAACTAAAAAAAAAAATCCCCACAAGTCTTTACGTTTTTCCCTACCACAAATATCGTTATATATTTTTTTAAATAATATGCCTCTTGCATACAAAAATGTATGAGTAGCCATGAATATGGTAGGCTAATATTTTTGAGAATCTTTCAGGGTAGTCTGGAACTCCGAATCGTACTAAAGTCATTTAAAATTTTGTTTTTTTTTTTTTCAAATATAAGAAGTTTCTTTCAAAAATTAAGTTTTTTTTGTTGTGGTTCAAGTAAAAATGATTTCATTAAAAATATGAATAGGCTTTATCTTGTAGCGGTAAATAAAACAGTTTTCAATTTATTCAAAAAAGGCTATACAAATACTATTTCAATTTTCAAATTTGTAGACTATCGACGCTTAACGATAGCTTCGACCGAATTTTTTCACATAAACACAGGTTGGCATAGTTTTTATTTTGTCTTTTTAATTTTATGACAGCCAAATTTATACAAAATTTATTAAATATTTTGGAATACATCACAAATTCTGTGCATTTGCCGATTAATAAGATATCTGTACTTTTGTCCCTACAAGGGATATTTTGTTTCAAAAATTCCCTAAAATTTTTAAAGGAAATTTCCCTACAATTGGCAGCACTGCAAACAGATAAATGGCTGTCAAATCAAATCCGCTCAAGTCGATATTGTCCACGATATTGTCGTGTGAACGCTTGGATTTCGATATGGATTTCACGAAATCCAAGTGCCGAAATCCCGGGATTTCGGTGCTCGTCTGAATGGCATATTAGACCAATTTACAAAACTTGGAAAAGCAAGTTTCCTCATTAACAAAATCAAGGATACGGTAGGTCCTTTAAGTCCAGTCGCAAAATATAAAGTTAAAAAGTTAGAGGAAACAATAACACTCCTTGACAGAAAAATTAAGAAATTAAGAATCAAATCGAAGAAAAGGAAAATTTAATAAAAGTTTCGGAAGAGCAGAACGACACTCTCAGGGAAATACTAAAACGGGCAGTAGGAAAAGAAACGGCAGAGGTGATCGAGCAGGATAAAACAAGTCTAAAAGCAAGTGAAGAAGAAGTAAGTTATTTGAAACAAGAAGTTATAAAATTAAAAAACAACTAAAGGGCAGTCTGTGCCACATCCCCCACCCCGAATCCGACACGAAGAGTAAGAACGACAAGCACAAATACAGGAAATATTGAATCTTCGCCTGTTGCGTCACAAGCACAGGCCCTGCCCAAAATAAAATTACACCGGTGACGGTGACAAATACAAATCCTTCTATCAAAATAATTGAATCTTGCATTCACACGCCTAATTCTCAGTCTCAACCCTGTGTTTCGAGCAGTTTCCTTTCAATAAGAATTACCATGAATAATACAATACAAGTAGATGAGCTAATCAAAAAGGTTACTCGCCTTGTGCCTTATTTCTCAGGATCAAATAATCCAGAATTAAGCCTGGAAGTGGACAAATTTGTAACAGGAATAGAATTATTGAAAAGTGTAGTAAATGGCAGCGATATAAGAGACATTATAAAATGCATAAAAAATAGACTGTCTGGCGTAGCTAATGTAAAAATTAATCAGCGGACAATTAATAGCCTGGATGAGCTTTGTGACATAATAAAAAGGGAGTTCTTAAAGCGTAGGAGTCCCGAAACAATAAGATCAGAAATAGCAGGCGCGGCGTACCACAGTACCGAGACAGCGTCAGAATTTGGGGGAAAATTTTAGTATTTATTAAATAAGGCAGAAGAAATTATTAATAAGTCGTGGAATTCCTCAGAAGCAGTATCCACGCTAAGCGAATATAGACAACTGGCCACAAACAAGTTCGTTTTTGGTGTGCGGGATCCTTATAAGTAAATTAGACTCGAAACAAAAAAGGATAAGCCGATTTCTGATTTATTCAAATTGGCAGAAGAATCTGAAGATCTTCACATTGAATATAATATAAAATCTAGTTTCAAATATTTTGTGAGTCAATGCCTCCCTGCAGACCCTCATCCAATCATTTGTTATTTTTGCAAGACAGTAGGTCATACTTAAGACATATGCCAGCAGAGAAGGAATACCCCTTACTGCGAGATTTGTGCTGAATATGGGCATCAGTATAGCATAAAATGTAATTTAATCGATTGCAAGACCACACGGAAAGAGAGGCCATGTAGATAGTAATTGTTTTGGCAGACTTAGGGATCTATTTTCCAATATTTGTCAAACAAAAGGCCACGAAAGTAACAAATTTTGTAAAAGAAGGCAAGATAATTTTAATATGCAAAAAATTCTGCTCCTGAATAGAGCACCGTTTAGAAGAGTCGAAATTGAAAATAGGACAGAGCATTTTAATTAAAACCACTCGTACAATCATCAATTTTCACCACATAGTGAGTCGAATAGTTTTATAAAGGATTTCCCTGAATATAACCGCACTGATATACAGTGCTACAAATGCTCTCAGTTTGGGCATAAAGAGAGATCTTGCTATGCGCAACAGCAAGTAGATAGTGATCAGGGAAACTCCCAGCGGCCCGGTCATGGCCAATAGATCGAAATTCCACAGTAAAGATCAAAATTCAAAGGCCATACCTAGTCCAGAACATAGCTGTGAAATTGCGATTACGATTAGTAATGAATTAAATTACATTTTAAGAGGAATTATAATGATTATATAATCCTTATGAGATTTTTCTGGTAAGTAATTGATTACGAATACAAATAATCAAATTGGAATGAGGATTATTTGCGATTACGAAAAATAATCAAAAATAATCAAAAGTAATCAAAACAGTAATCCGATTACTTTTGAAGATTATTTTTGATTATTTTTAGGGTTTTTGTCAGTTCCACTAGGAATTTTCATAAATTTGATTTAAAAACAAATACAAATATATACATGGTGTTCCGTTTGTGATGGTCAGCTGGTCGGGAGCTGATAGAGGGGGTCAGAACTACCAAAAAATTGTATGGCAGGGGGGCTCCAAAATGCACTCCTGAGGAGTTATAAGGGAAAGAAAGAAATTTGCAGTTGTCTCAGAAAAAAAAACAATTGTCACGCCTCAACGTTTGTATCCAAGAAAAAAATTTGAATGAAGTTCGACAGAGAATTGTCAGACCTTTCTAGGCGTATAAAATAGTCTTACACTAAGCGGGAATCCAAACATATTTTTTTCTCTATTCATTTAGCGGTCACTTTATTATTTAATTATGTAGGCATAAGGACCTCTTGCAACTTATATAAATTTTCTCATGACTTCACATGAAAAGAGCTTTCTTTATTAATGTAGAAATATGTAATAATCACTATAATAAAGTACAGAGTACGGCTACGAACTAAAAACTCTCTATTATACAAAGGAAACGATCGTCCAATCCTTCAATCCAGCCAAAAAGGATTGTTCCTGTTCAAATTATTCAAGAACAAGAAAGAAATATGAAATTAGTTTTTATGAAGGCGAATAGCAGTTTGGAGTAAAATGGCTTCTTTGTTTTATCATGCATTGTGTGTTTTCGTTCTTTTTCATAGTAAAATATTTGTATTATATATATGGGGCATTTCACGTCAAGTGTACCCGCTCAAAAATCTTCATACCTGGGATTTCGATGAAACTTGGTGGAAATGTTGCGCTATGAGAGTACATGAATTGTGCAAAAGGAGGAGGGGAAATATTGACCGGGTGCCTAGATACAGGGTGTTAAACTTTCGGTCCTTTTTGTATTCAAAAAATTCTACGTCTCGCAAATTGGGAAATGAAAAAAATGTGATAAAGGATTTTTATAGATTTTTGTCTCCTCTTTCCGAAAAAAAATATTAGAATTCCCAGAAATTATTATTGATGCACAAAAAAACGGTTTTTATTTTTATAAGCAATTTTTCGCCGAATGCGACATTTTTGATATTTTTTTAAATAATTTTAAACGAAAGCTGAGCTTTTTTTCTATAAAATGCCATCTTAAACAGGATGGGATCTCCAAAACTAACAACTCAATGGAGGTGTAGAACCCAGCGCGACCCACGCGCCAAGCACGCAGAAGCCGCTATTCAGCTGTGGCTGCTGAACTTTTCTAGTTGATAAAGCTGAATAGCGGCTTCTGCGTGCTTGGCGCGTTTGTCGCGCTGGGTTCTACACCACCATTGAGTTGTTAGTTTTGGAGATCCCATCCTGTTTAAGATGTCATTTTATAGAAAAAAAGCTCAGCTTTCGTTTAAAATTATTTTAAAAAATATCAAAAATGTCGCATTTGGCGAAAAATTGCTTATAAAAATAAAAACCGTTTTTTTTGTGCATCAATAATAATTTCTGGGAATTGTTATATTTTTTTTCGGAAAGAGCAGACAAAAATCTATAAAAATCCTTTATCACAGTTTTTTCATTTCCCAATTTGCGAGACGTAGAATTTTTTGAATACAAAAAGAACCGAAAGTTTAACACCCTGTATCTAGGCACCCGGTCAATATTTCCCCTCCTCCTTCTGCACAATTCATGTACTCTCATAGTGCAACATTTCCACCAAGTTTCATCGAAATCCCAGGTATAAAGTTTTTTGAGCGGGTACACTTGACGTGAAATGCCCCATATTTGTATTTGTTTTTGAATCAAATTTCTGAAAATTCCTAGTTGAACTGACAAAAACCCTAAAAATAATCAAAAATAATCTTCAAAAGTAGTCGGATTACTTTTTTGATTGTTTTTGATTATTTTTGATTATTTTTCGTAATCGCAGGTATTCCTGATACCAATTTTATTATTTGTATTCGTAATTCTTGGATTATTGGGCCAAACAGAAAAGAATCGTACTTAATCAACTTCTTCAATTTTTTAATGAAAGTAATCAAATTACTAATGACTACGATTAGTAATCATAACTTCACAGCTATGGTCCAGAATAAGGAAAATGTAAGAAGGAATAACAAAAAAGAAAAAAATAATAAAGAGAAACCAATATATTTAGAGGAATAAGATATAAATAAAATTTTCCTCGATGAGTTAGATGAAGATGATTTAAGTAGAAAATCAAGCAATATAATAAGAAAAAAGGTAATTTTGTTAAATAAAAATAAGTACTGTCCCAGAAATAACTGTCCTTTTGTTTTTTTTTTTTTTTATTGCAAAAAAACCAATGATGTTTTTTTTTTAAATTCTTTCAGTTTATTATTAAGTGAACATTACAAAATAAATAAAAATTTTAATTACACTGAAAAAAATACACTTAAAAAAAATTTAACACTTTTTTATTAAGGTCCTCCATTCGGTTTTTTACCGACTTTTCGTTCACCTTAGTGTTTGCCCGACGCCATTTATGTCAAAATATTTCGATGTTTTTCGCAGTTTGTTTGGTCTTCTTAAGGTTCCATTTCATTCAAGCCCAAAATTTTTCGATTGGACGAAGTTCGGGGCAATTCGGAGGATTTGCTTCTCTTGGTACCACAGTGACATTATTGGCTTGGTACCAATCCATCGTTCTCTGGGCGTAGTGAGATGTTGCTAGGTCAGGCCAAAATAGTACTGAACCTTGGTGTTGACGTATAGAAGGCAGCAAACGCCGGTCCAGACATTCTCTGATGTAAATTTCGGTGTTGATTGTGCGATCCGTCACAAATTCCTTACTTCGAAGGCCACATTTGCAAATGGCCTGCCATACCATGTATTTCTTTGGAAATTTGGTATGTTTTTCGGTGGTAAATTTAGAGGATGCTCCACCCCTTCTAACCGCAGTATAATATCCGTGTCCAGGTAACTGCTTGGAATCCGCTTTACAGCACGTTTCATCGTCCATGATCACGCAATTAAATTTGGGCAGGTAATCGCGATACAGTTTTCGAGCCCTCCTCTTGGCTTCGGCGTCCTTTTCTTCTGACCTATCAGGTACTTTTTGTACTTTATAGCTCCTTAGGTTGTAAAATTTTTTAATCCGTTGAACAATTGACTTCGATGTTCCCGCTTTTGCTGCCATACCACGAACCGAAGTGCCTGGATTCTGAGTAAACAGCCGCTCAACGTTCTGGGCCACCGCTTGGTTCGCTGGACCACTTTTTCTCTATGATCCTGGTGTTTTTGATAAAGGGGTAAGCTGTCTGTATCGTTTTATGGTCCTACCGACAATTTTTTCGCACACGCCAACTTCCTTAGCGATCTTTTTGTACGTTGTGTTTGGATTTTCGAGGTTTTTGTAAATAATTGTGTTCGCCGCTGAACCAGCCCTGTGCGGTTGCTCGTCAAGAAGCCGACCCTGCACAACCAAATTCTACATAATTTAATTACTCTCACAGAGCTAAACCGGTTTTTTTCTTTTTATCGCACAGATTTGGTTACATATATACACATACAATTTTTATAGAACAGTTATTTCGTTTTGTTCAATGCAATTGATTTCGGAACATTTTCCTTTGTCAAGTCTGTTCGCATAAATCATCGAAAGAAAAGAAAAGCAAAAATAAAGACAATTTTATGCAATTGAATTTTGTCTTCAGTTCGATTCGTTGGTTTTTTTTGTTTCGGTTAATATCGAAAATATTAGCATCAGTCTGAATAAAACAATTCAGGCTCAAAACATTTGGTGACCCCGACGTGGTTCTTAGTATTCGGAATCGCGCGATAAAAGTTAAAAGTCGTTAATTCTTTTCACGCGGTTCATTTCGGTAATACACATTCGTATTTCTTCGCAACAAAATGCCGGAGACTGAAGCAAATGATGGTGCAATTCAACCAAAGGAATCTTCTCCACACAAAAGGCGAACCACGGCAATGATAAAATTATTGGAATCCATGAAGTCGGATATGTCTACCTCGTTTGACAGCTATGACGAAGCAGACTTATCGGTTCGCAAGGATTATGTAGAGCATATAAATCGCTCATTTGACGAGGCTCAATCATGTTTGGAAGAAAGAGACAGCACTTGCGTTAAAGATGACCATCGTATGACCTTCATGTCTTTATACCTCGATGTAAAAACAACGCTGGCTCGTAAAAGGCTCCGGATGCAAGCAAATAGACCATCATCAACGTTACGGCAGTTTTCGGTCGATGAATCGCAGTTTTTCCAACAAACTACTTCGCTGCGGAAAACGAAGCTGCCTGAAATACAAATACCTAAATTTAGTGGTTCCTACACGGATTGGCCGAATTTCTTCGCACTTTTTGCTACCATTGTTGAAGACAATGATGAGCTCAGCGACCTGGAAAAATTTCATCATCTGCGTTCAAGCCTATCCGATGCAGCGCTTGATACAATCGCTTCGTTGGAACTCAATCAAGATAATTATAGGGAAGCTATTAAATTATTGAAAAATCGTTTTGATAATAAGCTTCAAAATTTTCAAACTCATATAAGAGAAATCTTTGCATTAAAGGCGGTCGGAACCGATACAACCATCCCTCTGCGACATCTTAGCGATAAAATTAGGCTCACCTTCGTGCTCTTCAAACGATTAGCAACAAGGAGCAGATTGCAGACGGTTTTTTGATTTACTTGATTACCAATAAAATGGATGAGCACTCAAAACAAAAATGGGAAGAGAATCTACCTCTTAATGAGCTGCCTACATGGGAAGCTTTATCCACATTCTTGGAGCGTAGATGTCGAATGCTGGAAATTTCAGCTGTGGATAAAGAATCAAAGCAACAACGATCCAAAAAGCCCGGACAGCAAATCAACTTTGTGCACGTGTCAGCTGAAACCACGGCTGCGTGCTCATTATGTGATTCTAAGGAACATTTCATCACAAAATGCACGCGATTTAGCAGTCTTTCTCCACTGTTGCGGTTCCAAGAGGCTAAAAAACTTAAATTGTGCCTCAACTGCCTGCGCAAGGGACACATGCTGAAGAAATGTTCATCAGGTACCTGTCGAAAATGCTCAGCAAAGCATCATACAATGCTACACGGTGAAGAAAGTTCATCTGAGCAGCCCACTATGCAGTCAAAGGATTCCCCAAGCCAAATGACACCATCAGCAACTCCTTCGATTTCACCAACATCGCAAACTGTCCTCGTATCATCATCTGAACGTACAGATGACTCCAAAGCGTTTTTAAGGAGCATCCTACTTGCAACGGCGGTCATTCAGGTAAAAAGTCAATGCGGCGCTTTATCTCCATGTCGGGCCATCTTGGACTCAGCATCCCAGCTCAACTTAATTACATGCCAACTAGCAAATCGTCTTCGATTGAAATTTAATCGCGTACATTCTACCATAAAAGGCATCGGTGAAGGAAACATACTTGTTGATAAAGCTGCAGAAATTGAAATCAAATCCATACATGGCGAATTCTCAACCACTTGCACTGTCCTGCTCGTGCCCACTATAACGGATTATCAATCAAGTGTTCATCTCGATCCTGCAGAATGGAAAGTTCCAAAAAATATACAAATCGCTGATCCTTTATTTGACAAGGCCAATCGTATCGACATTCTGATTGAAGCAGAACTGTTTTTCAACCTGATGTCTGTTGGGCAAATAAAACTCGCTCCAAATTTACCAGTTTTGCAAAAAACAATGCTTGGCTGGCTTATTGCAGGAGGCGCTAGTGTGCGACTGCACCAATAAGCAAGAAGACGAAGAGGATCTGTCATCCATTCTCAAAGGGTTTTGGGAAATTGAAAACGGTCTCACGGCTGTTGAATCGCGAACAGACGAAGAGAAACTTTGTGAGCATCATTTCTCTAAAAACACCGTTCGCCTTCCTTCGGGTGCATACTCGGTGCGCCTTCCTCAGATAGAGAGTCGTAGTACTGCTTCTCTAGGAGACTCCTTTCAATGCGCGTTTCAACGTTTCATTAGTCTAGAAAGAAAACTGAAGAGGTTTCCAGAAGTTAAGGAACAATATATTAGGTGTAGTAAAAAGAAATTATTTTTCCATTAGATGGCGTTATTTATCTGCATCTTGCGTTGTATAAGTCCGATCGTGTTCCGCTAGGGGGCATTAGAAAGATGACAGTTCCTAATAAAAAAGCTTTTTTGACACTTTTTTGATTGATTGATTCAGTTTTGTTTGAGAGCTTGTCAAAGATGGACATCAGCAAAGAGAAAATTCGCTACATTTTACAGTTTTTCTTCGATAAGGGAGAAAACGCAAGCCAGGCGGCTGAAAATGTGAATAGCGTTTATGGACCTGATACTGTAACAGCCAATCATGCGCAATTTCGGTTTCGTCGATTCCGTTCCGGTAACTTCGATGTCAAGGATGCACCACGCACTGGAAGGCCAATTGTCGAAAATGTCGATAAAATCATGGAAATTATCGAGTCCGACCGTCATGTTAGCACTGTTTCGATTGCAAAAGAGCTAAAGATTGCACAAAAAACCGTTTGGAACCATTTGAATAAGGCTGGATACACAAAGAAGCTCGATGTATGGGTGCCACACGAGTTAACGCAAAAAAAACCTCATAGACCGAATTTCCATCTGCGAATCGCTGCTGAACCGCAACAAAATCGACCCATTTCTGAAGCGGTTGGTGACTGGTGATGAAAAGTGGGTCACTTACGACAACGTCAAGCGAAAACGGTCGTGGTCGAAACACGGTGAACCGGCGGAAACGGTGGCCAAGCCAGGATTGACGGCCAGGAAGGTTTTGCTGTGTGTTTGGTGGGATTGGCAGGGAGTTAGCTACTATGAGCTGCTCCCATACGGCAAAACTCTTAACTCGGAACTCTACTGTCAACAATTGGACCGTCTTAAGGAAGCAATCGCCCATAAGCGGCCAGCTTTGGCCAATAGGAGAGGAATTGTGTTCCATCAGGACAACGCCAGGCCACACACATCGATAGTGACTCGCCAGAAGCTCCGGGAGTTTGGTTGGGAGGTTCTTCTGCATCCACCTTATAGTCCGGACCTGGCACCAAGTGACTACCATCTGTTCCTGTCCATGGCGAACAATTTTGCTGGTGAAACATTCGCTTCAAGAGAGGCTTCTGAAATTCGACTGTCTCAATTTATTGCTAATAGGAACGAGGGCTTCAATGAGAGAGGCATAATGAAATTACCTTTAAAATGGCAACAAGTTATCGAACAAAACGGCGCATATTTGACCTAAATCGGGTCATTCTAACTATCTTAAATAAAGCCCTCAATTTAATGCAAAAATAATGGATTTCTTTTTACTACACCTAATATTTCCTTCATGCGTGAGTATACTTCACTCAATCACATGTCATTAATCCCATCTCACGTGCAGATGAAGCAATATTTCCTGCCTCACCATTGCGTCCATAAGCCAGATAGCACATCACAAAAAATAAGAGCAGTTTTCGATGGCTCCGCGAAGACCACAAGTGCCTATTCTCTTAATGAAGTCTTGCACACCGGACCCTTTATCCAGCAGAAGCTTTTTAACACGCTTCTTAGGTATCGCTGCTTCCAAATTGCACTCAGCGGCGATATTTGCAAGATGTACAGATGCGTTCGAGTTTCGCATCCTGATGACTACCTCCAATGTGTACTTTGGCGCGAAGATCCAAGTGACGAAATAAAGATATATAAGTTAAATACGGTCACATACGGAACGCGGCCTGCTGCCAATTCGAACAATGCATCAGCTTGCAATAGATGAGGAAGTGCATTTTCCATTAGGTGCTAAAATAGTGCGTCGAGATTTCTACGTAGACGACATGTTGACTGGGGCCGATTCTGTGCAAGAAGTGAGGGAAATTAGAAAACAAGTCGCCAATCTTCTTCAGCGAGGTGAGCTCGTTATGCGCAAATGGTGTTCCAACGACCCAGCCGTTATTGATGACGTGCCAATCGATGAAAGGGAACAATTCGTGAAGTTTCATGATGAAACAAGCATCACTAAAACACTTGGACTTTTATGGGATCCAAGTACCGACAACTTCATTTTTTCATTTATACCTCCCGAGGGCACAACAAAATTAACAAAGCGCTCCATTTTATCCTGGATTGCTAAGCTTTACGATCCACTGGGACTTATCGGACCGGTAATAACTAAAGCTAAGAATTTCATGCAGCACCTGTGGAAGATTTTCCTACATTGGGATGAAAGCCTACCCCAAGGTTTACATTCATCTTGGATTAGCTACACTGCCAATTTTGCATCAATTCCACTGTTCAAATTTCCTCGCTACGTTTCATTGCCGACATCGAAAGTTCAGCTTCACGCATTTTGTGATGCCAGCTTAGCAGCATATGGAGCATGTTTTTATATACGGTCTGAGCTTCGTAATAAAAAAAAGGTGTCCTTATTGTGCTCTTAATCGAGAGTAGCACCCTTGAAAACGTTAACAATTCCTAAACTTGAACTCTCTGCTGCTCATCTACTTGCTGAAGTCATCGATGTTGTCAATAAAACGTTACCATACGATTGTGAAGTCTTTTGTTGGTCAGACTCGATGGTAGCACTGTCATGGATTCGACAACATCCTGCAAACTTCAACGTATTCGTATCCAATCGTGTAAGTCGTATACCAGCACTAACAACT
This sequence comes from Chlorops oryzae, assembly GCA_020466095.1. Taxonomy (NCBI): domain Eukaryota; kingdom Metazoa; phylum Arthropoda; class Insecta; order Diptera; family Chloropidae; genus Chlorops; species Chlorops oryzae. The sequence continues at coordinate 70,303,070 of CM035808.1, read as the reverse complement.
CCAAGGTCGTGGCGGTATGTTCCCACAAAAGAGAATCCGGCCGACTTATTGTCGAGAGGAGCAACGCCAAAGGAGCTAATCGAGCATTCCATTTGGAGCAACGGGCCAAGATTTTTGCATCTCAAGCCAGAAAATTGGCCAAAAAACCCGGATTTATTAGCTGATCTACCTGAGCGGCGGCGAAACGTCCTCATATCAACGTCATTGGAAGACATGTCGACACGCTGCAAGTATTATAATTCATTTTCAAAAATGCAAAGAATTTTCGCTTATATATATAAATTCCTGTATTTTAAATCCCGAATTGGCAGAGAGGAGTTGAATGCGAATGATATTGAACAAGGAAAAAACCTTATTATCAAGAACATTCAGCTTGTTCACCTCGCAATTGAGCACAAGGCTTTAAAGAAAGCTCAGGGAGTGACACCACCCAGTCAGCTATACTCTTTGTCGCCGATATTGTACAAATTTGGGCTCATACGCGTTGGTGGTCGCCTCCAGCACTCAAACTTAGAATCAGCATCCAATCATTCTGCCTAAAGGGCATCCACTCACAGTTGCCATGAGTTTGCATTTTCATAAAAAACTATTACATGCTGGTCCACAAAGCCTTTTGGCTGCTGTTCGCCAACGATATTGGCCAATTGGTGGACGCAAATATGTAAGCAGCATAGTTTCGAAGTGTATTCGCTGCTTTAGAATAAAGCCAACATTAAGCAAGCACATTATGGGAGCGCTGCCTGAAGACCGTGTATGACCGAGCAAGGTATTTAATACAACTGGAATCGACTTTTGTGGGCCCTTTTATTACAAATCGGAAATTCGCAATCGCCCGCCGATAAAGTGCTACATTTCAGTCTTTATATGTTTTTCAACCAAAGCCTCGCACCTTGAAATAGTACAAGATTTATCAACAGCCTCATTTTTATCAGCACTTCGCCGGTTCATTGCCATAAGAGGGAAACCAAAAATTATTTGGTCAGATAATGCCACAAACTTCGTTGGCGCACAAAATGAGTTGTTAGAATTAAGGCAGCTGTTCAACACTCAATCGCATCAAAATGAGGTTCAAAAGCAATGCCTTGATGATGGCATTAATTGGAGATTCATACCCCCCAGATCGCCTCATTTCGGGGGGCTCTGGGAGGCTGCCGTTAAGGTCGCGAAAACTCACTATCAGCGCACCGTTGGTCTCCACATTTTAGCATTCGACGAATTACGTACGCTAACCTGCCAAATATCAGCTATCATGAATTCGCGGCCACTATGTCCGTTAACGGAGGACCCTGACGATTGGAAGTACTTACTCCAGCTCATTTTCTGACAGGTGGCCCGCTAGTGTCAATAGCAGAGCCAAGTTTGACTGACATCGACATCAATCGCCTTAGCAGATGGCAAAGAGTGTGCCAAATGCAGCAAATTTTTTGGAAAACGTGGAGCCATGCTAACCTATCACTTCTACAAGAGAGATCGAAGTGGCGAGATAGTGCCGAAAATGTTCGTATAGGAGCGATGGAGCTATTAAAAGACGAGAACTCTCTCCCATGGAAATGGCAACTGGCTCGAGTACTTAGACTGGTCCCTGGCGATGATGGAGTTGCCCGAGTAGCTGTTATACGCACAAGCAACGACATTGTCAAGCGTTCCGTAGCAAAGCTAGCAGTTTTGCAAATCGATGTAGTTGTTGAAGCGTCTAGTCGTTTAACGGTGGGAGGATGTTCGCCGCTGAACCAGCCCTGTGCGGGTGCTCGTCAAGAAGCCGACCCTGCACAACCAAATTCTACATAATTTAATCACTCTCACAGAGCTAAACCGGTTTTTTCCTATTTATCGCACAGATTTGGTTACATATTTACACATACAATTTTTATAGAATAGTTATTTCGTTTTGTTCAATGCAATTGATTTCGGAACATTTTCCTTTGTCAAGTCTGTTCGCATAAATCATCGAAAGAAAAGACAAGCAAAAATAAAGAAAATTTTATGCAATTGAATTTTGTCTTCAGTTCGATTCGTTGGTTTTTTTTTGTTTCGGTTAATATCGAAAATATTAGCATCAGTCTGAATAAAACAATTCAGGCTCAAAACAAATTGCTTTCCGCTTTTCATCTTGTTGAGACGACATCTTTTCAGTAGCTCTTTTATTTTACGAATGAGTATTTTTTTTTTAATCTGCAATATTTATACTTATTTAGGTACCAAATATAATATGTTGCTATCGAATTAACACTTTTTTATAAATAGCCTAAAAAAAAAGGACAGTTATTTCTGGGACAGTCCTTAGTTTCATGAAGAAGAAGGTCCGTTTTAATGACAAAATCGTCGTGCATTTTATTGGAGGTGAAGACTCAGTATTAGAAAACGAACGTGAAGAATACATTTTAGAAAAAAAGATAGTTATGCATTGCCAGAAATAAAAAAATAGGCAAAAGGAGGATTTCTTTGGCAGAGATATGCGTAGAGAGCAGTCAATAATAAATAATATCAGTAAAGATATCTCTTTCTACAACAATGATAGGCAAGTTGCATCACTACCATTTCTAGTATCTAATTTTAGCGATAGGATTTCCATTGCAGAGACAGTCACAGTCCAAGCTTATGAAGCAAGAGTAGTGGCAACTTGTGCCAAAATATTGTTTAGAGACATTGGAAAACATAAAGAGGAAATTATGCCAGATTTTATGGGAAAATCGCCCAAGAAAATTTGCGGAAAAGTAGTTGTACCTATTTTTAACAGCAGCGAGGTTGAAATTAATAGAGAGCCAGGTAGTAAGGAAGATTATAAACTCGACGAGGAAGTCGATAGAAATCGTTATGGTAATTTAATTAACAAGAGAGATGATGTTTGAGTTAAAGAAGAAAATTCAAAGGAAATTTTTAAAGGCAACCCACTCAGTAGGCCAAACAATTCCGCAATAAAGGCACCAGCTTTAAACCCGCAGGAAAATAAAGAAAGAGTAAAATATCATGAGAAATTTAATTTAAATATTTCAGTGACATGTCATTTATTTTCAATAATCCAAATATAACTATAGAAGTACTAAAAAAGTTCTTTGATACAATAAAAGGAGTCTATAAGCGTTTTATAAAACATTTGCTCTCATACAAAATGTTTTTAAATAGGATGGCGTGAACCGCAACGTAAAATCAAATAGGAGCGATAGCGAAATTTCAACTTTAAAAACGAATCCTTTAAACAAAATATTTTCGTACAATTTTAAAGTGCCGTAAAGAGTTCTGTAAACAAGCAATCGAAAATTAAAGATTTTTATTACGTTAAGTGAGGTCTTACAGTTTTTAAATTTTATTATGACTTATCGCTTAAGGCCATGTTTAAGGAAGAATGCCCTATCAAAACTTATAAAAGCCAGATATTTCGAAAACTATTTTGAAGTCTTACAGTCACAATTATTTTGAACAAGCCCCGGTATACGTTTCAATTGAACTAAAATTTTCGAAATTAAAAGCATTAATAAGCAGAAAATAAAATCAAAAGAACTGAGAATGCAGTAGGGACTCGAGAACCGTAATTTGTATATGTTTTTATTTTTTTAGACAAGTTTAGGGACAAGATGATACTTGGTGGAAATAAAACTGGCCCGACCAGAAGAACGAGAGGGAAGAATAACAACAAAAACGGAACACAAGTTGGTAAGTGTTAAAAAAAATATACAGAGATTTACTAAATTTCTGTAGATATTCAAGAGAAAATACGTTAAAAACAATACATTGAAAATATAGGTATTTTGGGCATAATGAAAACATTGTAAACAATCTTTAGAAAGATAAAAAAAATTTTTTGTTAATAAATAAAAAGAAATGGAGAAAATAATAGTTAAAAAGAAACCCTATACTAAATTTGAAAAAATTTATTGATTATAACTAAATTTGTATATAAATAAAGAGTAAAAAAAAAAAATACCTACAAAGAGATTGAAAAGTCAAGAGCATAAATTTAAAAAAAACAAAAAATAAAAAAAAAAAAAAGAGAGAGGGAAACGAAAAAAAAAATGCAAATTCAAAACCCACATTGAAAACAACACACATAAAACGAAAAAAAAAAATATTAATTCGATAAGAATATTTCTACATGTTACGTATAATTTTGAGAATTTATATACTTGTTATTCAAAAAAATGATAATTTATTAATTGTAATATTTGCCGACGGTCTTATAAAATTTTGAGAAGAACAAATAAATCACTATATATATTAGAACTAATAAAAAAAATAAATAAAAAAAAAAGTATTTGAGCAAAAAGAAAATATGAATATTCAAAACAATTGTGTTCACAATCCACAGTAATGTTCTACAATTTTGAATTTTGGTTTTCAGCCAAGAATGGTATTCTAAAATTGTGTATAATTAGTTTATAAATTAGAAGCATAATATTTTGAAGTATACTTAGGTATCTGCTCTGGTACACATCAACACGGTCTATCAACATAACAACCAAAGAAGCATCATAAAGCAACCGTCTCAATTGCCCAACAACTTCCGGCACCAAGGTGTCATATTGCCTGCAACAACTTAAATCAGTAGATCGCATAAAAAACCAGCCGTCCGTATCTCGTATTAAAACAGCATGGGGTTCGGCAGAACCATTTTAAAGTCACGTTGATCGCGACTCCGTTAAAAAGGGGAGAGTTGGGAGTCAATATAGACTCACGAGCTACTGGTGAATGAAAAACTACAATCTACGCGCATACTTCAGATATCCACATTTTACCAAGCTGTATTGTCAAGGTCGTTTCATATTTACTGCATCAACGGTTTTTGGGACCAGCAACAAAAGGTTTTCTCAAGGTGCTATCAAAACAATAACAGCACTCGAAATTGACGTCAATGATCCATATACGTGTACACAGTCAACAGAAGTACCCAAAACAACAGCGTAATAAAGAAATATCGTCTTGATAACAGCGTAAAATTCCAAGGCTTGCAAGAGCACGAACGGCACTCTACTGCTCTGAGGTCTAATTCCGTCACGATAAACGCGATTTCTTCAAAAGGGGGAGGGATGTTGTGAGTTACAACATACGAGTACTCACTGTGCTGATCAGCAGAAAGAGTCAATCGTTTTCGCAAGAAAAACGAATAACAGACAAAAGAGAACAAGAGAAGTGCAACGACCGAAGACGATGACGCAACATCGTCACCAAAGCAGAATTAGAGCTGGACCGCAGAAGTAGGTCTGCGATAATGAGAACGACGACTACGTCAGCACCAGCTGATAAACGAAGTCATAAAGAGCAGCGAAATTGGACAATAGGCGATTCCACAACAGCAGTTCGTCATTGCGGAAGTGTTCCATATTTGGCGAGAAAGTGCAGCCTAAGCACTTTCTCCTTATAAAAGGGAAGAATCAACGTCGACAAGGGGACTCTTGATTAGGTATTCAAAGTCTCAACTCCGGTGTACGTACTCACTCAAGGGCCACGACAGCGGAGCGTAGATTTAATTGTTAGATAGGGAAGTAGGGAAGTCCTTCGAGTAAATAGGAGATAGAGAAGGATCCAAAAAAAATGTAATTGAAATAATAAGTAATTAATAAAAAAGATACACTCCCCTAATAACCACAACACTCCTGTGCTCTGTGAGAGTGGCACATTTTTGCCAAGAGGCATTCTTCAAAAACTTTAAAGAGCTTATTGGTCGATATGATCCGTGCGGACCGGTGTTAAGAAAATAAAAGAAAGGAAAGGAACGGAAAAAGAAAAAAAGGAAAATAGAGAGAAAAGGGTATTTAGACATATTTTATCAAAAAGTGTTTAAGTGCTGAAATAAAATTTTTTTTTATAAAATAAACCAAATTTCTTTATGCCAAACAAAAAGCAAGACAATACACAAAACAATGGCCAAAACTGAAATCACCGAAAAACGACACACACTAATGTTACATTCACAGATGCTACGAAACGAGCTGCCAGCTAATCTTGAGGGCGTAATGGACCCGAAGACAAAGAGGATACAAGTAGTAGCAAGGCCACAACCAAAGCCATGGGACCTCACGTCCTTGAGCACAACGACACGAGCACGAGAGGAACCGTCAGCAGCGCGATCAGCGAAAGTACCAGCACGTGGCCCATCGCCGTCGTTTGAGCTCGATGACGTGCTGGACATTTACGATGAGGTAGATTCTGATGAGCTTGGTTTATTACCGACCGAACGTACCACCCCAACTGAACATACCACACCAACCACACATACCCGCGATTTTTATGTGCCTGAAAGTGATCCGGGAGTCGACATTCCAACGGTCCTCCGTCGGGACATTCGGGCCATTCTCGACACCAGACTTCCCTTTACGGCACTGAGGTTTAAAAAACGGGTGAACTACCCGCAATACCAAGTGACCATCAACAAAAACGGGGACATAAAAAAAAATTAGTAGCAAACTAACTCCGCCGGACAGTGCCGGTCATACGCCACCAACCCACATACAGCCTAGGCCAAATGTCGCCAACCCACGTAAGAGACGGCATGGGAGAAGAGGAAGAGCAGGGAATAAAAAACCCAAGCCCTGTGAAGGAAAGAAATTAATCGTAAATTTTAGAAAAAAAAAAAATCAAATAATATTAACTTAAATTTTGAATTAAATAATAATATGAAATCTTTTTTTTTTGAAAAACACAAAATTAATAAATGGATTAAATAATAAATGAAAAATTTGGATTCGGTTTATAAAACAAAATATGAATTATATAATAAAAGAATTATATATATATAATTTTTTGCACTGTATAAAAATGTAATTCTTATTGAAATTAAATATGCCATCAAATCTGAATTTAAGAAACGAACTTTGAACGATATGAAATAAAAAAAAAACACTGTATTATACAAACTGAATTATTGATATGAATATGAAATGAAATCTAAAACTGTAATTGTATATGGGCATTTCCAGGTAATCGTACGCGGAATTCGTACGCAAATAGAGTTGAATAGATTTTACAAAAATTGGAGTGACTCCAAGAAAATCGTGTCGATATGTTCCACTCAGAGAGTTTATCACTTGAAAAAAAAATTAAGTAGATTTGAAATGTTTGAGTCGGAAAAATCGAGCGAAATAGGGCTATATCGTACGTGACCCAAAACGGAAGTACGTTTGAGGTACTTGTAAAAATGTGCAAAACTCTGCGAATTAATGGAGTTTATTTGTTTGTTTCAAATTTCTTGCACTTAGTGAAATATTTATCCTTTTAAATTCGTTATGTTTAAATTAAAAAAATCTTTAGTTGATTTTATGGGGCCAAAGTTCATATATCTTACGTGACATATCGTACGTGACATAATTTCCCCCACTATTATTCTTCATTAATGACCAATAAAAAATATTTTTTCGATTCAAAAAACAATATATTTATAACAAACAAAGACAGTCCCGGTTAAATTTATTGTTTTTACGGAATTATTCAGCGTTAAGTTAAATTTTTTTAAATTAAATTTTGCATAGTAACAATGAAAATTCCCAAAACGAAAAAGAAGAGGGAATATTCAGGAGTACTAAAAAAGCTTTAAAAAGGATGATAAGTTTTAAGATTTATCTAAAAATTTGAATTTTCTGTGTGTTGCCCGTTACGTGACGGACGTTACCTTTTTCTTGCTGTCTAATAGGTATACAGGGTGATTCACGAGAGCTAGGACATCCGGAGCAGGGTAAAAGAGGATGTCAAGACGAACAAAAAATCGTAAGGGACGGGGGCCGCAAACGCACCCCTGAGGAGTAATACGGCGTTAAAGTTTTAAAGCAGGAAGTTGAGAAAAAAAATTTTACCACAATAACGGCTTATGGTATAAAATAAACTGTAATGAGGTTTGGAAGCCAATTGTATGGGCTTTTAGAAAAAATTAAATTGCTGGTTAAAATTTGAGCCGTTGAGGGAAAAATAAAAGGTCGAACTCAAAACTTCTGAAAAAACTTCAAATTTTTTATTTTTCGCGCCATTTTGGTATGAAAAAGGTCCTATTAGCACATGCTTTTTTAATGTTTTTGCGAATTTGCAGTTGATTTCCTTTAAAACCGTAGAACATATGCTATACCTTATTTTCAGTTTAACCATTGAAAAAATGGGATTTAAAAACGAATTTTAACTCCTAAGAATATATTTATTTTTAAATTGACTTCCACAGCCATAGAATAACCTTTTTTAATTTTTTGCAATATTATTTTAATAAAGCAATAAACAGATTTCTTATCATGAGAAGATTAATCACTAACAATAAAGAATGACTTGGTGCAATTACCGAACCGTGCTACGCAAGTAATCAAAGTAACTTGTAAATAGTTAAAATGAGCTAAACCTCATTGTGGTAGTTTGATATTCCGACTACAATTTTAGGCAATTGCCCAATTTAAAAATGCTCATCTGCAAACGAAGGGGTGTATTTAAAGAAAACATTTTTTTATACCCAGCGTAAGCGGGGTATATTAGTTTTGTGCGAATCTTGTAACAGGGAGAACTAAGCTCCGGAGATATAGACATATATTAGGTGTAGTAAAAAGAAATCCATTATTTTTCCAATAGATGGCGTTATTTATCTGCATCTCGCGTTGTATAAGTCCGATCGTGTTCCGCTAGGGGGCATTAGAAAGATGACAGTTCCTACTAAAAAAGCTTTTTTGACACTTTTTTGATTGATTGATTCAGTTTTGTTTGAGAGCTTGTCAAAGATGGACATCAGCAAAGAGAAAATTCGCTACATTTTACAGTTTTTCTTCGATAAGGGAGAAAACGCAAGCCAGGCGGCTGAAAATGTGAATAGCGTTTATGGACCTGATACTGTAACAGCCAATCATGCGCAATTTTGGTTTCGTCGATTCCGTTCCGGTAACTACGATGTCAAGGATGCACCACGCACTGGAAGGCCAATTGTCGAAAATGTCGATAAAATCATGGAAATTATCGAGTCCGACCGTCATGTTAGCACTGTTTCGATTGCAAAAGAGCTAAAGATTGCACAAAAAACCGTTTGGAACCATTTGAATAAGGCTGGATACACAAAGAAGCTCGATGTATGGGTGCCACACGAGTTAACGCAAAAAAACCTCATGGACCGAATTTCCATCTGCGAATCGCTGCTGAACCGCAACAAAATCGACCCATTTCTGAAGCGGTTGGTGACTGGTGATGAAAAGTGGGTCACTTACGACAACGTCAAGCGAAAACGGTCGTGTTCGAAACACGGTGAACCGGCGGAAACGGTGGCCAAGCCAGGATTGACGGCCAGGAAGGTTTTGCTGTGTGTTTGGTGGGATTGGCAGGGAATTATCTACTATGAGCTGCTCCCATACGGCAAAACTCTTAACTCGGAACTCTACTGTCAACAATTGGACCGTCTGAAGGAAGCAATCGCCCATAAGCGGCCAGCTTTGGCCAATAGGAGAGGAATTGTGTTCCATCAGGACAACGCCAGGCCACACACATCGATAGTGACTCGCCAGAAGCTTCGGGAGTTTGGTTGGGAGGTTCTTCTGCATCCACCTTATAGTCCGGACCTGGCACCAAGTGATTACCATCTGTTCCTGTCCATGGCGAACAATTTTGCTGGTGAAACATTCGCTTCAAGAGAGGCTTCTGAAATTCGACTGTCTCAATTTTTTGCTAATAGGAACGAGGGCTTCTATGAGAGAGGCATAATGAAATTACCTTTAAAATGGAAACAAGTTATCGAACAAAACGGCGCATATTTGACCTAAATCGGGTCATTCTAACTATCTTAAATAAAGCCCTCAATTTAATGCAAAAATAATAATTTCTTTTTACTACACCTAATATATATAAAAATGATCAGGATCAAAAACTGAATCAATTTAGACATGTCCGTCTGTCCGTCCGTCCGTCCGTCTGTCCGTCTGTCCGTGGTCGGATCTCCTCCAAAACGGCTGGACCAATCAAGTCGAAATTTGGCACACAGGTATATCGGGATCCGAGTATGATCCTAAGTAAAATTGGGAGACATCCGCACACTGCCACGCCCACAAATGAATATATTGTGTTTTCAGTAAAATGCTTGTTACTTGCGAACTACTCAACACATTCCATTGATATTTGGTGTACTGGTAAACTACAAAAAGGGACATAGCCTGGAAAAAAATGGACGCCGCCCTCCGTGAGCCACGCCCACAAATAAGCCCACAAATAACTTGTAACTCGTAACTTGTGAAGTAAAAGGCGTAGAAGCTTCAAATTCGCAACATAGGTTCACCAAGGCGAATGAAAGGTGTAGGAAAAATTTTTTATGGGCCGCGCACTGCCAAGCCCACAAATGAAGATTTTTCGTAACTTCCGAAATAAAAGGCGTAGAAGCTTCAAATTCGCAACATAGGTTCACCAAGGCGAATGAAAAGGTGTAGGAAAAATTTTTTTTTTGCCCGCCCACTGCCACGCCCACAAATAAAGATTTTTCGTAACTTCCGAAGTAAAAGGCGTAGAAGCTTCAAATTCGCAACATAGGTTCACCAAAGTGATTGAAAGGTGTAGGAAAAAATTTTTTTTTGCCCGCCCACTGCCACGCCCACAAATAAAGATTTTTCGTAACTTCCGAAGTAAAAGGCGTCGAAGCTTCAAATTCGCAACATAGGTTCACCAAGGCAATTGAAAGGTGTAGGAAAAAGTTTTATATGGCCCGCCCACTGCCACGCCCACGAATGAAGATTTTTCGTAACTTCCGAAGTAAAAGGCGTAAAAGCTTCAAATTCGCAACATAGGTTCACCAAGGCGAATGAAAGTGTAGGGAAATAATTTATGTTGCCCTCCCACTGCCACGCCCATAAATAGAGAAGCAAAATATAGTCCGCTCATAATGGCGGGACGCTGAGTATTTCAAAGTCGGGCTTGACCGACTTTAGCTTTCTTACTTGTTTATTGTAAGACTTGTATGTACTATAGGGCTGCTCTTAATTCCCGAAATGGAATTTCAATCGGTCTCAGGGTCCAGAAGTGTTCCATTGGACATGGAGGAGAAACGTGAGAAATTTGGAAGCAATCGGATAACGGGAACCCGTGGCAGTTTTCAATTGAAGTTTGGGAAAATTGGCAAAAATAGAGAGGAAACGGCCCTTAACTCCCCACAAGGCGCCCCTACGGATATATAACGTATGGCCAACCCCCATTATTTTTTTACTTTACAAAAATAATTTTTTAAAAACTTTTCCCCCCATCTTCCTAACTAGCCCCAAAGTGCTCCTAGAGGAGTCAAATGTATGACCGACCCCCATTAACTTTGTCTCCCTAACATTTTCTCCGAACATACTTAACCTCTATCTCCCCCCCTTAAGGGGGCTCCTATATAAAACTACCTTAATTTGAGCAGAAATTCATACAAAATGGCCGTCACTGCAGTCAAACCCCTCCTAGGGGGCTGATATATATGACCGACCCCCATTATTTTTTTACCCCAAACATTTTCTTCAAACATATCTACCCTCTATCTCCCCTCGTTAGGGGGGTCCCCATACAAAATTAGGCTTAAATTAAAGAAAAATGCCTCACGAACTTCAATCTATAATATAGATGCCGTAGGAACAAGAAAGAGCATGCTCAGCATGCATATTCGAAAAATTTACAAAATTTCCTTTTAAATGAGCTTAATATGAAGAATATTGGATTAGTTTTTGGTGTGTTTTAATAATATGATATATTTTATTACCTTTTTTTTTAAACTGAATTTTGGGTTCCATCCCCTGAACGTGAAAACAGTGAATAATGCGTTTCAAAAAATATTTGTTTTGAATTAATTTTATGAATAGAAACCACTAACCGATTTTAGTGGTCATAGTCTCAAAAAAGTCGTCATAGATTGAGGTTTGCGGCATTTGACTCGAAAATATATTTTTTTTCTACTAGGGTCATTATTTGGCCAGTTAGGGGATGGAACCCAAAATTCAGTTTTAAAAAAAGGTAATAATTATAACATATTATTATAACATACCAAAAACGAATCCAATATTCTTCGTATTAGGCTGGTTTAAAAGGTAATTTTGTAAATTTTTCGAATATGCATGCTGAACATGCTCTTTCTTGTTCCTACGGCATCTATATTATAGATTGAAGTTCGTGAGGAATTTTTCTTTAATTTAAGCCTAATTTTGTATGGGGACCCCCCTAACGAGGGGTGATAGAGGGTAGGTATGTTTGAAGAAAATGTTTGGGGTAAAAAAATAATGGGGGTCGGTCATATATATCAGCCCCCTAGGAGGGGTTTGACTGTAGTGACGGCCATTTTGTATGAATTTTTTCTCAAATTAAGGTAGTTTTATATGGGAGCCCCCTTAAGGGGGGAGATTGAGGTTAAGTATGTTCGGAGAAAATGTTAGGAGGACAAAGTTAATGGGGGTCGGTCATACATTTGACTCCTCTAGGAGCACTCTGGGGCTAGTTAGGAAGATGGGGGGAAAAGTTTTTAAAAAGTTATTTTTGTATGGGAGCCCCCTAAGGAGGGGAGATAGGGGGTAGGTTTGTTCAGAAAAAATGTTCGGAGTAAAAAAATAATGGGGGTTGGCCATACGTTATATATCCGTAGGGGCGCCTTGTGGGGAGTTAAGGGCCGTTTCCTCTCTATTTTTGCCAATTTCCCAAACTTCAATTGAAAACTGCCACGGGTTCCCGTTATCCGATTGCCTCCAAATTTCTCACGTTTCTCCTCCATGTCTAATGGAACACTTCTGGACCCTGAGACCGATCAGAAACTCGCTACAAAATTTCTCCATAGAGTTAAGAGCAGCCCTAATGTACTATGATACTACAGAAATATTTTCTTTGTCTTTTTATTGATGAATAGGACGGGAAGCGTGGAAAGGGGCATGGCTTACACTCTCAATCACTTGCCCCACCTACCCGTTTCACACACCCTCTTTAACCATTCATAAATATTTTATTCAATTTATTTCATTTTAGAGTACTTTTGTACCGTGACGGACGTTACACAGTTTGAATAAATTTTTTCCTTTAACCTTTTATATAATTATGCATTTTTTTTTTTTTAATTTGAGGTTCACCATTAGTACTGTTTACAAATCTAGTTAGGTTGAACAAAATTATAAAAAACACAACCCGTTAAATTTAAAAAACCTTTTTTTGTGACGCTAGTTACACAAAGAAAAGATAGGCACATTTCTTAACATTATTTACATCTTCTGAACTTCTTTTCAAGGCCTTTTTTACATTTAATTGTATACTATTATATATATTTTAAGTTTCTTACAGGATGGAACACATAAGTGGTTGCTGTTCGATTTTTATGACTACCTAAAAAACTCTTCTTTTAGAAAAATAAATTTAAGTGGTAGGTATTTGACGATATAGCCCTGCCGCTGTCGAATGGATCACCGCAAAACATATCTATATATATAAAATAATGTTGCGAAATGTGTTTGTGTTGAACTTTCTCGGCACTGGCTGAACCGATTTGCATGCAGTTTTTTTTTGTTTGAAAGGTGAAGTCTGCCTGAATGTTTTAAGCTATATGCGACATTGGTGCGTGTGCGACATTGGTGCGTGTGTCGTGAGATATCAGCATTTTTGTGAGTTGTAAGAATTGATAGATAGAAAGATTGATAGATTGATTGATTGACAGATTGATAGATTGATTGATTGATATATTAACAGATTGATAGATTGAAGGATTGACAGATTGATAGGTTGATAGATTAAAAGATTGATAAATAAACAGATTGACAGAATGAAAGATTGATGGATAAATATATTGAAAAATTGATAGATTGAGAAATTGATAGATTTACTGATTGATAGATTGATAGATCGATCGATTGAAAGATTGATAGATTGACATATTGATAGGTTGATAGATTGAAAGGTTTATAAATTGACAGATTGACAGATTGATAGATTGATAGAATGACAGATTGATAGATTGATGGATAAATATATTGAAAGATTGATAGATTGACATATTGATAGAATGTCAGATTGATAGATTGATGGATAGATGTATTGAAAGATTGATTGATTGACAGATTGATAGGTTGAAAGATTGATGATAGATGGATAGATGAATAGAGAGATGGATAGATAGATAAAACCTATTCCCTAAATTAAATGGGGGAATAATTTTACCGAGATTGCACTGCAGTCGGTATCTAGGTTATTTTAAATAAAAAAGCAGCAAAGTAGGCTTGAGCAAAAAATACGAATTCACCAAGCTATTTAAAATTTTAATGTAACAAACTTTCAAATCATAAAAAAAAATTTATTTTTATTTAAATCGGGAGTAAGCGCATTTCAGTGAATATTAAGTGTATTATATTCACAGTTAAGTACATAAAACAATGCCACGTTTCCGTGGGCGAGGGGGAAATATTGGTCGATAGTAGTTTAAGTAAAAATTTATAGCATAATGTTTAAATTTCACACAAAGAATGAATAAAAACCTAGAGTATTTAAAAACATACTACTTTACCACTTTTATTACTTTTGCCCAATATCAACCTGTACCGGGAGAGGAAACGAGCGCGGGTCATACGAAGCTGGCGCGAAGGCTCGCGGAGCGAGCCTTGGTGCCAGCTAGTTCCTTTATATATTTTTAGGGCTATTACTCCATTAACATATACATATACCCAGTTTTGATAACTTTCGAATTTCGTGTTTGGTATAAATTTTTTTCGGATTTCCCCATATTTTCGCGAGACTAACAAAAAAAAAAAAAAATAATAATAATAATAGTTTAAAGAAAGTACGAAAAGTAAGAAGCATAGCACTGAGGTAGGGACTCTCTGCACACTAATCATTTTATTTATTTATTTTTTTTAATTTTTTTTTAAGAAAACCAAAGAGGCAACCGTTAGAAGGGAAAAAACAAATCTCACCAGTCCAACCATAAACTGTCTCAAATCGACATGGAAGAATGACTAATCAGTTTTATATCGAACAAAAAATTTTCTTTTCATTTTTGTTACATGTTCATATTTTTTATCGATTTCGACCAAGTAACGAAATTGGTTGAAAAATGGCTAGCTATGGAAATTGTACTTACTTGATTGGGAAAGGAGCGACATAGATAAAACAACAAGACCACAATAGACTCCTTAACAACCAGTGTCTGGGGGATGTTCACATCAACGTGTTTTTTTAAATTGGCTCTTGAAAAGACATGATTCAGTTGTAGAAAAGGTTACCATATTCGTTTTTGTTTTTGCATACGCAGGAATCAAAGCGACCATAGAAACACCAAACATCCATATCGCAGAATTGCGAAAATAATATGATAAAGACCGTTGATGTGAGCAAAACTGAATATTAAAAATTGCCTTCATGTGTGAACAGTCACTGGCTGTTAGTAATTGAGTGGAATAAAAATGTATGCCTATTAAACTCACCTAAGCCGCACAGTTACAAAGAAATAACCAAAAATATTTGATATTTTTAAAAGGTCGCAAATGTTGCAAAAACAATAAATTTATCATAAATAAACTCATTTGTCCACAATATCCCCAACAGAACAACATGATAGACTGACGTTTAGTAAAAAAAATGTAATACAAGTCAAGATGAACCAGAAATGACAACAGAAGAAAGAAAAATACTAATCAATATAATGAAGGTATTAACATATTAAAAACAGAACAAATGTAAAATAATGATTATTCAGTTAAATGACAGATCTTTGAGATTGATCATAGGAATTTCGAACAATGTGAAAATAAAAAGATAAAATTAATTGCTTTCAAATAACGCCATAGCTTTATTTTAAATTAACACAACTTATAAAATGACAGCTGATAAGATTTTCTAGTTAGAGTATTTAGGGATACAATATTGCATCTTTTTGTTCAAGTTGTACATAGTTAACCCTTTTAGGAGTACCATGATTTATCGGCGAGACGATTCCTTACAGGTCTAAGAGACGAAAAGCTAGTAGCCAAATTGACTGGCACAAATATTAAAGAGTTAATCGAGTCAGCTTTACGATTGGAAGAACTTGTAAAGGATATAATCTAGAAACGCTACTTACACGACTACACTTAACACAAATGCATTGAATGCTATACCTATGCAGACAGAAATATCATCCCCATTCTGTAATGAAATTGGTCATTTGTGGGACGTTTGCTATAGAAGAAGGAACACGCCATTATGCACGATTTGTGCTACTTATGGACATGAAGAATGTTCAAATTGTCAGAAAATCATCAATATACCTAAGGCCGAAAAGCACAGAGCACCAGCGACGTTAATGGTCCGCATATATTGCTCACGGCGGACAAACTATCGAAAATTGTAGGAAAAAACAAAGCAACTTGTACTCCGACCGTTGTCAAGTAACTTTTGCGAATGGTTCAACAGGGAAATGTTTAATTCTATTACGAATCAATATACCTGTTCCTCCATGTGCTTTTCTATCGGGGTGGTTTGTTTTGTAAAATTTATAGCCTGATAGCGAAAAATTATTTTTATCTGTTAGATGTGTCTCCGAAATAAGCATCACATCAATAGAGTAGTTTGAGAGGAAATGTGATAATTCTAGCTTACGCTGATTTATACCATTTGCATTCCATGAGGATATAATAAATAAACTCATTTTTGTGCAGTTAAAATTTGGAGCAACTGGTTTTGTGCTCTTAGTAACTCCTGGAGTGTGTTTTGCATTTGCGACATAAATTGTGTCATACACTGTGTCAGACTGACTAACATGGATTCCAAGCTACCGTTCTGCTGTTGAGGGGCAGAATGGGCACTTATGGCAGAGCTAGCAACATTTGCATAGGACATTTTATTAGTCACTAGAGCGCTGGATTTATTAGGTTGTGACAAAATTGGGTTTTGGAATGCATTTTGATTCGGATTATTACGACTGGCTTGCTTTTTTTCTGACATACGATTTTTTAGTTCTTTATATTTATTTATTTATTTATTTATTGGTTAGGTCAATGAAATTTCCAATTTCTAACAGACCACGCATTCGATTTCTTAAAATTAATTAATTACAATTATAAAATAAAAAATGGGTATTTAATATTTGTTTAAGCTTATCTTTGGAATAAGTGAATTCAATATTGCAGTTCACGGATACCAAGTTGAACAAGCTTAAGGATCTATAAATAGGCGCATTAGATGCATAGTTGGTTCGGCATACACCTAAATAAAAAATTGCATTATTTCTTAGATTGATCCTAGGGACATTGAAATGCAGTAATTTTAACAGGGATAGAGAGTCTATCCTTCCTCCAACTATATCAGATATAAAAAGCAAGCAGCTTATTTTTCGCCGAGTTTCTAAGGTTTTCAACCCAATAAGTTGACAACGGGCTTCATAAGAAGGATAATAGGCATGGAAATTGAAACTACGTAAAGCCAACCGTAAAAATGATTTTTGAACACGCTCAAGTCGATATATATATTTGGTATAGCACGGACTCCAAATCACAGAAGCATATTCTAGCTTAGAGCGTACCATTGATGCGTAAAGAGCCCTGAAGGTATAGGGATTATTGAAATAAACACTATTTCGACGAATAAATGCAAGTGTTGAATACGATTTTGCAAGTATAAACGATATGTGGTCATTAAAATAAAACTTGCTGTCGAAGACAATACCTAAATCTTTCACGATATCAACCCTCTCAAGGCTGTTTGAACCTATACGGTATTCTGAATAAATCGGAGAGACCAACTTGCTATAGCCTATAGAGACACATTTATTTATATTTAGATGCAATTGATTTTTATTACACCACCCATTAATCGAATCAATGTCATATTGCATTGCAGTAACATCAGCTACACTCTCTATTTTCTTGAAAACCTTGAGGTCATCAGCAAATAAAAGAATTGACTATGCTTGATAACTTGAGATATATCATTTATAAAAATTATAAACAGGAGGGGGCCAAGAATACTCCCCTGACGAGGCCAAAAAAGGAAACGATTTTACGTTATCAATTTTGACGTAACAGCTTCTTCCAGAAAGATAAGAACTAAACCAGTTAAGAATATTCGAATGAAAACCAATCGCGGCTAATTTTAATATCAAGAGAGCATGATAAACTTTATCGAATGCTTTAGCAAAGTCCATATACACCCCATCGATTTGGTAACCACTCAAAATTGCGGACAAACAATATTCACTGAAAACACAAAAGTTCGTTACAGTTGATCTCCCTGGATAAAACCCATGTTGTGAAGGAGATATAAGGCTTTTAACTTCGAAGAATATTTTCGCTTTAACAATAGCCTCGAACAGTTTACTAAAAGTTGACAATTTAGAGATTGGTCTATAATTAGTAATATCATTCTTGTTACCAGATTTAAAAATTGGCGTTATAGCAGCCACCTTCCAGCCATCAAGAAATACACCTACCTTTAAAGACAGATTACAGATTAACTTCAGCGGTTCCGCAATACAGTTACTGCAATTCTTAAATAGCGAAGTCGAAAAACCATCAATATCTGGTTTAGCAGAATATTTAAGTCTACTATTTCCATTTAGGATATCAGAATTCGTCACCTCCAAAAAACCTATATTTAATGGGGTATTTGGAAAAGTTACATTCATATGAGACTCAATAGGTAATTCAAAATTTGAATGAAAGAATTCACCAAAAAAGTTACATGTTTCTAATAGGGAAGACGAAGATCTATTGCCAAGAAACATTCCTGATGGGATATTTGAGGTTTTCCGCTTAGAATTAATATAATTCCAAAATTCTTTGGGATTAATATTAATTTTATCTTCAAACCTCGCAATGTAGAGTTTAAACAGATATTTATCGAGGAAGTTAAACTCTCGAGAATAAATTTTGTACCTTTGAAAAATTAATGAATTACCAGTTGTAGCAAATTTTTTTGTAAAATTTATTCCTTAGATTTTTTAGAAGTTTAAGTGATTTAGTATGCCAAGGGACTTTATATTTACCACGGCGAATACGCGGAACGCATTCATTTAGAAATTTAAACAATATGTTTTTAAACGAAAGAAATAACGTCTTAACATCAGACGTGTTCAGTTCCTGCACCCAATTTACACTATTCAAAGCCGTACTAAGCACATCAAAGTCACATCGTTTGTAATTGAAATCCAGCAACTCAGATTCACTCCTTTCAAAATCTGGGAAGCTGTAAAATTCAATTACAATATCCAAGGGAATATGATGGATGCTGCTAGCCGATAAAGGAAAGATACATTCATTGATTGTAAAATTACAGCTATTATTAATAAATACCAAATCAAGAAATCTATTGAGCATATTGAAAAACCATTTATCTGCAGAAGATCAAGGCTTAGAAACCAATCAATTACATAAATTTCAATGTCACTTGAAACATTCGTGGAGAAAAAACCATAATTATCTAAAGATTTAACCCAATGTAAACTACTCAGATAAAAATCACCAAGTACACATAATTGTCCATCATTTATCTTATTGTTAACAAAATAATTGATATTGTCCACATGAGCTTTATATAAGCTCAGCAAGCTATTCGGAGGAATATACGATACAAAAATATGTAATTTATACGCACACCCATGAATGAATAAACCCAATTGATCAAGCAACGAATCATTATTGACTAATTGAATGATCGAGGCATCAAGACATCTCTTTACTGCGATCAAAACGCCACCACCACGCTGACAGCGTGTTTTTTCTGGATCACGATTCTTTCGAAAAACTTGAAATAAATTAGCACTAAAATATTCTTCATCATAAAAATCATTGTTCAGCCAGGTTTCCGTAAACACGAAGATATCAAAATCTACGTGGGATGTAGTAGCACATATAGAACTCGATTTAGTTCGCATTCCACCAATGTTCTGGTAATATATTCGTATTTGATTATTGAGGCTAGTATGACTGACTGAGGAATCAGTCTATGCGATCTTCTATTTGCTTTAAAAAACGAAAAGGGCATCCCCTATAATTTGCTGTGTGATCTCCACCACAGTTGCTGCACTTTTTGTCAGTTTTATTTTTATTACAATTTGCAGAGTTGTGAAATTCTCCGCAAACGACGCAGACCATGCGTAGGGTACAGTAGGACTTAGTATGGCCATATTCTTGGCAATTAATACATTGGACAGAGCCAGTACGCTTATGAGGTTCTTCTATTACAACTCTACGGTGGAGAAGATATTGTAGTCCGTAGATTGGATGAGTCTTATTTTTTTTTAGTTTTAAGTTGTCCGGACTAAGTTCTACTTTGAAGATCGGCTGTGGGGTTTTATTCCTATTGAAAATTTTCATTACGTTCCTAATTTTAAAGCCTGTTTCTTCTAGGGCTTGTTTAATTTCCACAGGATCTACATCTGATTCAATGCCTTTAATAACTACACTAAGGCCTTTGCTGCTTTTAAGCTGATACGTGTAGTAGCTTTTTTTGTTGTCGTTAAGGAATTTAGTGACAATTCTGTAATTATTTACATTATAGACCTGAATTTTGGTCTCATGAACATTTCCTCTAGTAAGAGGCATGATGTGGAAGGACTCCTTTCCAATTAACTGGGTCAGGCTCGTGACCAAATTGTTGGAGCTACGCTCTCTAAGATATACTGGAGGCGGTTTTGGAGATTTTTCTCCACCATTCTTTGATGTATCAGAGGTCTCAGTGGGCTCTGTGCTTAGAACCGCAAGCATTTCTGGCATTAGAGCCACTAAAAGAATGCCTTCTTTCAGGCTGAACTTTTAAGTTATCGCGTTGCATACGTTGTACCAGTATGCAAAATTTAAATACTGCCCTGGGGCTAGCTTTGAGTCTAGCCTGTAATAGGCAGAGCTCAAAGCTTTCTTGTGGTTCTTGTATAGGCTAAAAATTTATTCTGGACAGCTTTGGCGAAAGAACAAAGCTACAATGAGAGAAATGATAAATGAAGAGAGAGAAAGAGTGGATAAAGTCGAAGCTCGGAAAATTTATAGATTTCGACTTGGAAATGATACGTCTCACCCGACGAAGCTTGAATTCCTCAGTTCCTTAGGAGGATGGACTCGAGAAGAATCGCGCGAGACAGAGAAATGAATATAAATTACTATTTAATACTTTAAATTTAAATTTTGAAATTTTCGATTTGACGAGCGCGTAAACTTTGATGATCCCGAAAAGGGTTGCCAACGCGATTCAATTCGATTTTTAATAATCTGATTTGGCTAAAATAATTAGTTTTGTATCACTTTTTTCAAAATTTTGTTTATTTTTTAGTGTTGCTGCAAAACTATCGATTGTACCATCGATATATCAATAGGTTTTCTTTTGTATAGCCATCGATGATTCTGTTGTGTGACCCAACAGCACAAACATTTCTCATAGCGGTCTACGATCTGCGAAAGAGCGCAACAACAACAAAACCAGCGCTCGACATAAAGCAAAAAGGGCAACGATTGCATAAACAAATGAACCAACGATCGCCTATACCAAAAACTGTGAACGAAACCAAAAGCCAGACAATTGACAATTGTATTTAATTTGAAAAAAAATTTTCTACATGGGTATAACCTATGCACGGGGTTGTGTATGCATGTTTCAGCCATTTTTTTTTTTTCAAAAATTCGAAAATTTTCACCTGCGGCAATTCAATTTTGTGTAAATATTGCAAACTTGAGGTTTTTTTCTAATTTTTCGCCATTTTTTACTTACTTTCCAAGAAAATATTCTGAATACTTACCAAACATTGATTGAAATTAATTGAATAATTATTGATTTTCATGTTCCAAGCCTAACTGCTACGTTTTTTTTTTTTGACAGTTTTCTAGTAAATACTTACATTTTATACGAAAAGTTATAAAAATGTTGCTGTGTTAAAAAAAAATTACAAGTTAGAATTAGAAATCATTACCGTTATGTTTTACAAAGAGAGACTGTCAGTGCTGGGGCACATCTCAAAGTAAATAAAAATTCCGTTACGCAGTGAAAGAACGACCATTAGGTGATGATTTGTTATTGTTTTTTATTTACAAAAGGGCATGACTTGTTCAAAGTGGCAACTTTGTCTCAATACGCATGTAAAACAATTGCAATAACGATGGATATATACATGATCATCCAATTAAAAAAAAAAAAATGTATAAAAACAAAAAAAAACTTCTGATTTTTTTTTAAATACAGCAACATTTTCATAATTTTTTGTATAAAATGTAAATATTTACAAGAAAACTGTCCTAAAAAACGTACCAGTTGGGCTTGAAACATGAAAACCAATAGTTATTCAATTAATTTCAATCAATGTTTGGTAAGTATTCAGAAAAATTTCTTAGAAAATACCTCAAAAATGACGGAAAATACGAAAAAAAAACCTCAAGTTTGCTATATTTACACAAAACTTGATTTCCGCAGGTGAAAATTTTCGAATTTTTGGAAAAAAAATTGCTGAAACATGCTATTTAGAACCCCGTGCATAGGTTAAACCCATGCAGAAAATTGGATGCGAAGATTTTCCGCAATTCGATACACCCTAACGAGCAAGCGAGTTCGCAAAAATACTCGTAAGCAACTCCATAAGCTGGCCATAAGAGTTTCAACGCCTTCAAACGCTGACCTGTGTTAACAATAACAACAACATTACGAAACCAACGGAGCCGCAACAACAATAGATGAATAAGAGCAGAAAGGTGTACTTGCAGGTGAAGGCTAAAACTAAGCTCATGCAAGATGTTTTATAAGACTCAATCATTAGCCAATATTGCTAGATCATTAATATGGCTTTATGTAAACGGAGCTTCGATCATTGGAAGGGCAGTATGCCACGGACTAAGAGTTGGATTTTGCATTCGACAGTGTTAACAGACCTCTACTTTGACGCACTAAATTACGAACCAGGACGACAAAGTGTGGATCTGGAACATTCTTAAAGGAATAAAATACAGAATTGTAATCAAATTTAAACAAAAAAGGCTTTCATTCTGGTTCTCCTTGGACCCTCATGCCGACGCTACAACAGTTTTTAGTCGCCATGAGTAGGCAAGCAAGCATCAGAAATATTTTCTATTTTAATATGAGAGAGTGGCCCCACTGTAGCCACTAGATTAATATTTTTCATATTTAATTCCATACTAAGATAAGGATTTTATTCTCGACTTTGGAAAGTTTCTAACATCATCATGATCCCTAAACCAGGAAAAGATTTCTCACTCTCATCATCATTTCGACCAATTGGCATACTGCCTGTATTTTCTAAAGTTTTTGAAAAATGGCTCTTGGCAAAAATGTTGCCACTCTTACAGAGCAGAGGAGTTATTCCCGAGCTCCAGTATGGTTTCCGCAAAAGTCATGGTGCAATTGAACAGGTAAACAGAGTCACTACTGAAAATAGAAATGCGTTCGGCAAAAGAAATAGTGCTCTGCCATATTTCTAGATATTTCGCAAGCCTTCGACAAAGAATGGCACTCTGGTTAAATCTTTAAAATTAAAAAAACCCTTTCCACAACACTCACAAAGTCCTACAATCCTATCTCTCTGACAGGATATTTAAAAATAGATATGGAACACACACAACAAAATAATTTGACATTTCAGCGGGCGTACCTCGGACAGTTTCTTAGGGGCTTTGTTATACCTAATTTAGACGGCTGACCTACCTGTTTCCCCGGAGCTATTCACTTCAACATTTGCAGATGACACAGCAATTTAATACGCACATAGCAACCCTGCCTTCACCTCTCGAATCCTTAATAGTCTTCTTCAAACGGTTGAACACAAGGCAGCCGTTAAAAAGATGTATCTTAGCATTCGGGCTGGCTCGTGCTAGTGTGCTCTGATGACCAGACTGCTGAGTGGGTAAAACAGAACGCGGAACATATCTCGCGTAAGAGCAATTTTGTGGGTAAGGTGGTTGAGGAGACCGAGTTCCCAAAATCACATCTCGTACGGGGTTATCTTCCTCACAGTTGTGATGTTGAAGAGTCGGTGATCTTAGCCACCATTGAGGCACAAAATAGGCTGAAGACAAAGACCTAGAAGGTGCTGCAGAAGGACGCCGAGGGTTCGTTGCTTCATCTAGTAATGGCAATCTTCATGGACGACATTGGTCAAAAAGAACGGCAGTATTGCCTATAGATTCACCCACATTAAGCTCTTACTGAAGGGCGTTAAAGGCAAGGGTGTAAAAAAGCAACAAAATGCTAGACCGCCTGTCGAGCAGATGGCTCAACCGGCGAAAATGCAAAATGCTTTAAGTCCACCTGGCGAACAAAAGGTTCAACCGGCCACAAGCCAAGTCGCACCAACACGGGCGGTTCCAGCATCCACCAGCGCGACAGCCATGCGACAGGGTATCTTGCGACCACCGGGGCGTGAGCGAGCGCCAACGGCGAACGAGCGTGCCATCAAAAGGAGCCACGGAGGGGACCACTTCAGAAGGAAGTCGCCGCCTCTCTAGATGCGACCAAAGCATCTCCATGAGCACTTTCAAAGTACTCCAAGAGAACCTCACGCAAAGGGGGCGTTGGCCAAGTTATGCAGGACGGACATTCGCTTTGAAGGGACTATTCAAACCGATCATTTAGGAGCCATGGGTAGTCGAAGGAAAGGTGTGTGGTCTCCAACATCAATCATGTAAGTTGATCTATAAACGTGACATTGAAATGCCACGGACTGCATTAATGGTCACCAATTGAGAGAGTACATCAAGAGTGCTTAAAGGTGAAACAGGCGTTTGTTATCGTCGCGCTTCAATGTCTTATTATTATTATTAATTTTAACATCAGACTAAGAACGGTGTGTTATTTTCTACTTCATTATTTTGAAGCAAAGTCTTAATCAAGTGACTTTATTTAATCTGAAAGTGAACTCTAAAAGCCTAAATTAATTTATTATTGTTTCGCAAAAACTATTGAACAGTTTTCTGCTTTTTCTTAAATAATAAAAATAAATTAAGAGAATTAACCTCGTAAATAAGAGTAAAAAGCAACAACCGCTATGATGTCAACTCTCAAGAATGATGTAGCTAAGAGTATTCCTAATGCCTCCAGCTGTAGTACGCCTAAGCTTATGGGCTACGAGTCAACTTCCGCCTTTTAAAGTTACTGGATCATCGGCTACAAGCTCAATGTGACACTATTTCAAGCCGCATTCTTGCCTCTGAGAAAAGAATTCTAGAAGTCATCGATCTTAAGGTTGGGGAATTGAAACATGATTTAACTGTTCTTACTGACCGAGTAAATCATCTGGATACTAAATCATTAGACGTTGATGCTCTTAAGCAAGAGGTATGCGCTCTGAAACAGAAAGTCGTAAAGAAGAAAACGTCTCAATTTCCCGTGTTCTACGATTGCATGGTATTCCTCATATGGAAAACGGAAACCTTTGTGATCTTTTTTCAAATCTATGCACAGCTGTTAATGCGCCGCCGCCGAACATTGTTCAAATTTACAGAATTCCAATAAGAGCCCAAAAAAGAGTTGTTCCAGACATAATCGTAACTCATGTGCATCAAGTTAGCTTGCACTTTTTTGAATTTCCCGAAAAAAATTATTGTGCTGTATTGTGCCCAGTTTGTGCTATCATGTGCCGTTTCGAAAAAAAAAATTCCTCAAGGGATGCCATTTTTATGAGGAGGTCCTTTTTTTCGTGTCAAGTTAGCTTGGACTTTTTCGAATTTCCCAAAAAAAATTATTGTGCTGTAATGTGCCAAGTTTGTGCTATCATGTGCCGTTTCGAAAAAAAAAATCCTCAAGGGATGCCATTTTTATGAGGAGGTCCTTTTTTTGGTGTCAAGTTAGCTTGCACTTTTTCGAATTTCCCCCAAAAAATTATTGTGCTGTAATGTGCACATTTTGTGCTATCATGTGCTGTTTCGAAAAAAAAAATCCTCAAGGGATGCCATTTTTATGAGGAGGTCCTTTTTTTTGGTGTTAAGTTAGCTTGCAATTTTTCGAATTCCCCAAAAAAAAATATTGTGCTGCAATGTGCCCAGTTTGTGCTATCATGTGCCGTTTCGAAAAAAAAATTTCCTCAAGGGATGCCATTTTTATGAGGAGGTCCTTTTTTTTTGGTGTCAAGTTAGCTTGCACTTTTTCGAATTTCCCAAAAAAAGTATTGTGCTGTAATGTGCCAAGTTTGTGCTATCATGTGCCGTTTCGAAAAAAAAAAAATCCTCAAGGGATGCCATTTTTATGAGGAGGTCCTTTTTTTGGTGTCAAGTTAGCTTGCACCTTTTCGAATTTCCCCCAAAAAATTATTGTGCTGTAATGTGCCCGTTTTGTGCTATCATGTGCCGTTTAGAAAAAAAAAACCTCAAGGGATGCCATTTTTATGAGGAGGTCCTTTTTTTTTGGTGTAAAGTTAGCTTGCACTTTTTCGAATTCCCCAAAAAAAAATATTGTGCTGCAATGTGCCCAGTTTGTGCTATCATGTGCCGTTTCGAAAAAAAAATTTCCTCAAGGGATGCCACTTTTATGAGGAGGTCCTTTTTTTCGTGTCAAGTTAGCCGGGACTTCATTTTTGAATAATGTAACGAGAGACGCCATAACAAAGGAGCTCTCTGCCGCAAGAATTGACCCAACAATCAGCTCGTGGATTAGCAACATCCTAGAGCTAAGACTCATTACCGGCTAACTTGACACGACAAAAAGGACCTCCTCATAAAAATGGCATCCCTTGAGGATTTTTTTTTTTTCGAAACGGCACATGATAGCACAAACTGGGCACATTATAGCACAATAAATTTTTGGGGGAAATTCGAAAAATTGCAAGCTAACTTGACACGAAAAAAAGGACCTCCTCATAAAAATGGCATCCCTTGAGGAATTTTTTTTTTCGAAACGGCACATGATAGCACAAACTGGGCTCATTACAGCACAATAATTTTTTTTGGGAAATTCGAAAAAGTGCAAGCTAACTTGACACCAAAAAAAGGACCTCCTCATAAAAATGGCATCCCTTGAGGATTTTTTTTTTTTCGAAACCGCACATGATAGCACAAACTTGGCACATTACAGCACAATAATTTTTTTTGGGAAATTCGAAAAAGTGCAAGCTAACTTGACACCAAAAAAAGTACCTCCTCATAAAAATGGCATCCCTTGAGGATTTTTTTTTTCGAAACGGCACATGATAGCACAAACTGGGCACATTACAGCACAATAATTTTTTTCGGGAAATTCGAAAAAGTGCAAGCTAATTTGACACCAAAAAAAAGGACCTCCTCATAAAAATGGCATCCCTTGAGGATTTTTTTTTTTTCGAAACGGCACATGATAGCACAAACTTGGCACATTACAGCACAATAATTTTTTTTGGGAAATTCGAAAAAGTGCAAGCTAACTTGACACCAAAAAAAGGACCTCCTCATAAAAATGGCATCCCTTGAGGATTTTTTTTTTTTTTCGAAACGGCACATGATAGCACAAACTGGGCACATTACAGCACAATAATTTTTTTCGGGAAATTCGAAAAAGTGCAAGCTAACTTGATGCACATTCGTAACTCTTACTTCGGCAAGTGAGCGCAATCACCTGTTATCTTTGCTGGCTGCATTAAGACGCGACCGACTTGATCAATTGCGTCGCTCCCTTACTGGTCTTCAGTCCAATTCTCCGTTTTATGTCAACCAAAGTTTGACAAAGGAAAATCATCAAATCTTGAGAGCAGCGCTCCAGCTGAAAAAACTTAAGAGACTCACAACTGCACATGCAAGACGAGGGCTTGTGCACATTAATTTCTCTTCGGAACGTGATGCCTCAATTTTTCGTCCATGAAGCACCTGATCGAGCTTACTAATACGGATGCAACACAAGCAAACTCGTAGTTTTTTAAAACGTTGTTTAAATTTAAATTTGCTTTCATATTAATAATGTGTTGCTGTACGCCTCTTATATATGGGTCATTCCACGAACATTTGTACCCCATGTAGTTGACACGAAATTTTACTTACACCTGCGCTAGTCCCTGAATGGGTGGTGAAAGCACGGATGGCATCTAAGCAATTTACTTCCAGTAACCTATTGGGTGCTTTCATGCGTTCGTTTCGAGGAAACGGTATATTTGGCGATTATTTTGAATAAGTTCAGTGTGTTTTAAAAGCGAGCGGCATAAGCATATCGTTAATACTTCTTTCGTTTTTGTTTCGAGTTTTTGAGCAATGTCATCAGTGAAACTTTAAAATTGCTATAGCAATCCTCTTAATGAGGAATATCACTCTAAGCAAGCTAATAAGAAAAATTTGCGATACGCATCCAAAATTTTTTGCGAAAAGTTTCAGTTTTTATAACCCAACAACCTTTTGTGTTTGTCTTGTAGAACAAAACTGGGAAAAATGGAAGTTGTTATGGCTAGTAAAAATGAGTACATATTGCATGGTGACATATACAACATATCAAATCTTAATTTATATATATGTATAGACATAGATGTTCAATCCAATTCAGACGACTTTTACACTTCAGCTGATGATGATAATTGTTCACTCTTCAATTCTGGATCGGAAGTTAGTTCAAATAAATTCAATTTACTTATCAGTTTTATTTTTCTCTCACAACAATGTCTGTAATATCTAGAATGGAGCTGAATACAGTGACAAGTTCATTTCGCAATTGAAGGCAAGTTCCCACAATCCTGGCAAAATTCAGCGAGCAAAAATCGAATTACTCTCACTATTGGGGACGAAATAGGGTGTGAAAAAAACCGCTTATATTATGAACACTTGAAGTAATTTAGTTCGAAAAAGTAGGCGCTTAAAGCATAACACAATCACTAACAACCCCATGCAAAAATAATAGTAGTTTTAAAGTACATTTTCCGGTAGTTTATATTTTGATTTAATGCATAAATTATTTTTATGTCATTCAGCTACCGCGATTTCTGAGGAAACAAAGAGCATAGTTAGAAGTTTTTTTGAAAACGATGACGTAAGCTCTCTAATGCCAGGTCAAAAAGACACCAAATCTGTCCAAATTGATGGAAAATCATTAATTTTTAAAAGAAATTTTCATGTATTAAATAGTTCGTTG
The DNA here is from genome assembly GCA_020466095.1 of Chlorops oryzae. Lineage (NCBI taxonomy): Eukaryota > Metazoa > Arthropoda > Insecta > Diptera > Chloropidae > Chlorops > Chlorops oryzae. The sequence continues at coordinate 70,274,171 of CM035808.1, read as the reverse complement.
GGGAGCAACTGAAATTTTGCTGATTTAAAATGAATATAACTTTTTGCTTATTGCTTTCAATGTATGTATTTATAGGCAGTCGCATTCTGTTGATGAAAAATGAAAACTATGAAGTGAGTAACTATAATGACGTCATACTGGTTTCTCTATGCCCACATCCAAAAGAGCAGTGTTATTTCGGGAATGTCCATCCTGCAAGAATACCGATAGTTTCGCAAAAATATTGCATGACGTTTTTCATAAAAATGGCACCAAGGAAATTAACCATAAGCGATGGGTGTCACATCCAATAGCCTATTTAAAACCTAACCAAGTTGCAACTGAAGAGTTTATAAAAAATTTTGGTAAACTTGGGAAGGCTTTTTTGACTCACTCTTTTGTTGCAAGTCAACAAACCAGTTGCTTTAAAAGCATTAAAAAAAATTTGCGTAGCGATCAAACTCTTTGCTGTTTGCGATTTTGCTGAGAATTACGCTTTCGTAATTCAGAACTCTATACCCGGTTTCCATTGGAATAATAATCAAGCTACAATTTTTCCGATACTACTACAACGAGAATGGAGTGATAAAACATAAAACTCTTGCCTTTATATCGGACTGTAACAAACACGATTCAGTAGCGGTGTACGTACTTTTGCAAGCGTTTAATTAATACTTAACAGAGCATCCTCCAAATATAAGCCAATGCATTTATTTCTCTGATCGGGGCACCACAGCAGTTTAAAAACTTTAAACATTTTTCGACAATTTACTTCCACCACGAAGATTTTGGCCGCTCTGCAAAGTGGCATTTTTATGCTACGGCTCACGGCAAAGGACCTTGCGATGGAGCCGGCGGAGCTTTGAAGAGAACGGCACGAAAAGCAAGTCCTCAAATGGTGACTCAAATAACAACCGCATTGGAGTTGTACGAATGGGCTATGCAAGATGAGTGTTTTTCTAACGTAAGTGTCATGTACAAAACAAAAGCTGCATTTTTGAGAGGACGTTTTGAAGTGTGCGAGCCCGTGAAAGGAACTCGAAAATTTCATTTCGTCGAATCAGCAGGTAATCAAAAAATAATATTAAAAATGCACTCGCTTTGTAAAAAAAAATCCGAGTATTTACGCGTTCTGAAAAATTCTTAATGCGATCGGGTCGACTGGTCTCACAATAAATGTAAATAAACAACCATATCTTAAGCAAAAATCCGCCCGAATTTGCTTGTCTTTAAATTTTTTTATACCATTAAGAATCTCCTTCCAAAAAGCACCGTTTATTCCAACAAAACCCGTGAAAGCAGCATATAAGAGCGCTGGGTTGCTGTATGTATGTAGAAAACATGTATGGTATGTAGGCATTGCACGCTTAGCATGCATCTTTCTAAATTGCTTTGTGCTAGAAACGCGTTATTTTAATCAAAGTGTAGCTCATTTTTTGGTTATATCTTAAAAATTATTAAGTTTACCATAATGAATGTTTTTTTAGTGTTGCGAAAGTCTTTGCCCGAAATTGAAAAAAAAAATTATAAAATAAAAAAATCCAATTTGCGAATAAAAGCAATTGTTTAAAGAAGCTATAAAAATCTTGCATAAAAACAAATAAAAAAAATTTTGTATTGCTACATTTCCAGTGTAAACGATTCTTTGTCTCATTGTATGAACACAAGTTTTCTCTGATAAGCCGTTCTTTGAAATTTTCATTTCAGAAAAATCCAATTTTTTATTTCTCAAAACTTCAAAACCCCATAATTCCCAAAATATGGATCCACAAAAAAAAAAAAAAAATATGGGTCGAATAATATTTGATAAAGAATAGAAAAAAAATATATTTTGATCGAATCCGTTCTTGGGGGGGTACAAATGTTCGTGGAATGACCCATTTATTAATGTAACTATATTTAAGTTCTTTGCATCACTTGTGTTTTTTGTTGATTTAATATATTCGAAAGATAAAATCATATTGTGATTATGGCAGTTCCGTAGCCAATTTGCATAGCATGATTAATGTTTTGTCTTCATATAAAACTGGTTTAAAAGTGTGCCATATTAATGCACAGAGTCTGTTTAAAAAAATTTACGAATTCAAAGTTAATTTTTAAAGTTCTAATGCTGATGTTATGTGTCTCTGAAACCTGGTTCGTTCCTTCGATGCCTAATAATCCAGTCAACATTGAGGACTATAACATTTTGCGCTGTGGTCGTGAAACGCATGCCGGTGGTGTTGCACTTTATATTAGCAACAAAATCAAGAGCAAATTCTTTAAAAAATCACCGCTTGCTAGCAACATTTAATTCTTGTTTTTGTAACTAAAAAATCCATCAGGTTAAATGCTCTTGGGATGCATCTACCGACGAAATCGTTTTGTGAATTTAGCACCTCTAATGAAGACATTGGAAGAGATAACGATTAGTTACACTAACATTTTACTGGCGGGTGATTTCAATAGTAATGTGCTTTCAGAGAACCCTCTGGTCGACCGAATGGAAACGCTAGGACTTCATTTAGTCAATATGACTTCACCTACTCATTTCAATCACTCCACATTGGGGTTTTTTCCATTTTTTGTGGCATAAACTTATAACTTTTTTATTTAAGCAGCTAGAAATCTGAAATTTTCACTATGGATAGTTAGTTTGATTACCTTTTTTAATTTCTAGAATGGGCTTGATCGGATCATTTTTTCGGGTACCTCCAGTACTAGGGTCTGTTCCTAGATACAAATTGCAGTAAAATCTTGAATTTTTGAGATATTTGCATGAAATTTGATATATGAGCTGACTTTGAGGCCCCAAATGTCATTTTAAAATTTAAAAAAAGGGGCGTGGCCCAAGAGCTGTGTTGGAAAAATAACACCTACACCCACAATTGCTAAAAGAATTGAACGAGAGTCGGTTTATGAGTTTCCACCGTGCTCATAAGCGCCCTCTGGATAAAACTTTTTGGTGGGCGTGGTCTATGGTCCACTTATACAAAAAATGGTTTTTATATAATAATTTACAAACTTCATCTTATGAAAAATCGAAAAGCAAAACATGTTAAATTTTTATATATAGTCTGTTTATTCCTCATTATTTAATTCAAAACTATCGATAGAGGGAAAAACTATTTTTTGTATAAGTGGACCATAGACCACGCCCACCAAAAAATTTTATCCAGAGGGCGCTTATGAGCACGGTGGAAACTCATAAACCGACTCTCGTTCAATTCTTTTAGCAATTGCGGGTGTAGGTGTTATTTTTCCAACACAGCTCTTGGGCCACGCCCCTTTTTTTAAATTTTAAAATGAAATTTGGGGCCTCAAAGTCAGCTCATATATCAAATTTCATGCAAATATCTCAAAAATTCAAGAATTTACTGCAATTTGTTATCTAGGAACAGACCCTAGTACTGGAGGTACCCGAAAAAATGATCCGATCAAGCCCATTCTAGAAATTAACAAAGGTAATCAAACTAACTATCCATAGCGAAAATTTCAGATTTCTAGCTGCTTAAATAAAAAAGTTATAAGTTTATGCCACAAAAAATGGAAAAAACCCCAATGTGAGGTGCCTAAAAGAAACATGACAAACAATGAACTTCCGCAAATTTCCGCAAATCATTTTAAATTTTCTTTATATAAAATTTCCTGCTCTACATCACTGTACCTATCTCTTTCTCTTGATATCTCTTGGAAAAAAGTTCTAGCTTTTCAAACCTGAGAAATTTTTTTTCCACCCCATGTTTTAACTTCTATCGGAAAACGCTATTTTTTGTCTAACTAAAATAAATTTTTCTTACATATTTATATGCACGTCAAAAAAACATACCATAAGCTTGAATTTGCATTTCCTAGTTTTTTTTTAGACAAACGTCTTTACTTTTTATGCTTATTTGAATTGGAACAAAAACTCAGTGCTTTCGACAGACAAAATTTAATAAAAACAAACTTGGACTTCATCAGCTGATAAAAACTAACGGTTAATCGCATAAGGGAAATAAAAACCACTATTTTACTATAGTCGGAGTTTCTAAATTATGAAAATATTGTTGCCACCTTTTAGTTTTATACTTTATAAATAAGGTTAATGCCAGAAAATCGGACTTTTTCCCCAATGTGCACTCTAATAATACCCTTTTGGACCTGTTCTTTGTCGACAGCCGTTCGAAATTTCTACACTATGATCAATTATCTGCAGTGCAATATTTAAGGCATGATCTTATTTTCATTTGTTACGATTTCTGTGCTAAAACTGATCCTGTACCTTTTTCATTTCGTAATTTCAATAGTATTGACTATCAGACGTTGTCATATGCAGTTGACGCCATTGAATGGAATAGTATACAATCTTAAGTGTCGGTTGATGCCCAAGTTATGTTTCTTGAAAACAATATAAAATTCCTTTTTGATGAATTTGTTCCTCTAAAATCTTTGGTTCAATAACACTATTCAGACAATTATTAATGAACGCGATATCGCGTACCAACGGTGGAAGAGGTATAAAACTCCGCAAATGTTTTCCAAATTTAAAGTTCTTAGAAGAAAGGTATAAGTAACTATTAAAAACTGTAAAATTAAATTTTTTGAGTCTAAATTCAAGTCTGCCCCTGGCAGCAAACAAACTTGGTCACACATTCGAATACTTTTTTAAGTTGTTGGGCAGAAAAAACCCGTCTCTGTCTAAATCCATCTAACTCAAAATGCCTATCAATAAGCAAAAAACCGATGAATACTGCCCTTTTAAATGAAATAATCAAGCTGTTGAGCATGTAGTGACGGCCAGAAATTTAGGTATGGTCTTCGGTAAAACCTTATCTTGGAATCGCCACCTCTCCAGTGCAACTGGGAAGGCTTATGGTATGCTTAGAACACTTTGGTTGACCCAAGCGATTACTCCAACTAGTGTTAAGCTTTTATTGTGCAAAACCTATATTCTTCCCGTTCACCTGTATGATTGCGAAATATATTCGAACTGTGATATAAGTAAATTATATGTTTTTTATAACAATATGGCTCGTTATATATACAGTAAACGGCGCACTGACCATATATCAAGTTACAGCCGCCATATCATGGGACTATCATTTAACAATCTTTTCAAACTCAGAACTATTTCTTTTCTTCACAAAATAAAAAATACCAAAAATCCCTAGTACCTTTTTAATCGCCTTCGCTTCAATCGTTCAAATATAGATAAACGCTTGGTTCCATTGAAGCACAAATCGGTGCTTTCTGAGAGGAAATTTTTCATTTCTTCGATTCGGCTCTGGAACCTATTGCCATCCTACTTGCGACTTCTAACCAGTGTCAAACAATTTAAGAAATATCTTTTTTCGTATTTAATTATTTCTTCCAATTTATGATATTCTGCCTTTCACATTTTTCATTAATTTTTATTTTCATTTTTTAAATGATCTGCCATTGTCTTTATTCAAATCGTATCAATAGATATATTTTTTTTCTTTTCCGGCTTTTCTATTTAAGTTTATTTGCTCTATGCATAATGTTTGTGCCATCTTATAACTAGTACTACCATAAGAGTTTTCCTCTTTTTGTACTAGGGATCGTACTCAAAATACAAATACAAATACAAATTGTACTAATTGCATTCCTTTTCCAGAGTTTACACAGAGGGACTTGGTGGCGGCCATGATCGAGGTCCCTACTTAGCATGGCACCCAGAAATAGTTATAGCGTCGGCTTACTTTCCGGGCGATGCAAAGTGGGGTATTTGATTCCAAAAGTGAACCAAAATTCCAATTTTATTTTTCGCATATTTGAAAATTTTTTTGTTTTTGTGTAAAACTGCATAAAATTCTGCGTTCAATGCAGAAAAAATAACGGATGTAGCCTAATTGGTTATCTCGTAATACGCTTTAAAAGTTGATGTTTCATTCGTTGTACGCTTGCGCTTGGTTATAGATAGCGATTTTTCGCTTTTACAAAGGGGCGCTGTGAAAAAAGTTTTAGGTTGAAATAAAATCGTGGTATGGATTCTTCAACTTCAGGTATTTATTAAACTTTTGAGGTTAATATATAAATATTTTTTTTAAATTTTCTTGCTGGAGTCCAGAAAACAAACGTATTTTTTATATTTACGTGGACATATCATAAAATATATGTGTTTATTATTCTTTAATTTTTTTTTTTTTTTTTGTTACTATGCAAGTATAAAGGGCTGTGCGAAAAGTCGTAATGCCCTTTTTTTTTGCCTTTTTTGAGAAATTAACATATTCGACATAAACTCGTGATGAAAAAATTATAGTTTTCTTCAATACATTTTCTGGTTGATGTCTTTGTTTTCTGTTTTGGCTTTTGCCGTTTACCGTATTCTATTCGTATTGTATATATGTAGAATTTTAGGTGAGGTGGTTGACACTTGTCGTTGAAGATGGGAACGTGACGTGATGTTTTCCTGGTAGGCCGTGATCGTTAATGCACTTGCCTTCTCATGCGTGACACACGCAAAAAAAAAAACTCTGCCGTGAGTATCAATCAGGCAAATTTTGATATGATATAAATTGTTTTCCCAGTGGTGAGCGTATGTGAGTATTCGACTGAATTTTGTAAGCGTACGTGGCGGGAGTGAAAAGCCACTTATGTGTCCATATCTAGCTTCCACCTGATTCGCGGCTCGTTATAAATGCATTTATATACATACATACAATAGTAAGATATATTGTCTGTATGTTGGATATTCGTATGTCGAAAAGTTAATGCAAAGAAATCAAAAAAAGGATGTTATGTAGGGGTATATGTACACTGTTTTTGCATTAATATAACAAATACTTTCGAATTATTTGTATGTATTATAGATACGTGAAATACTCAATGTCTCAAATGTTTTTCGTGCAATGATGAAGAAGAAAATATAATAATTGTTATGAAATTACCACCGATTCCAAAATTTTGAAAATCATTGCAGGAACTAAGGACTGTCCCAGAAATAACTGTCCTTTTGTTTTTAGGCTATTTATAAAAAAGTGTTAGCTCTATAGCAACATATTTGGTACCTAAATAAAGTATAAATATTGCAGATTAAAAAAAAAAATACTCATTCGTAAAATAGAAGAGCTACTGAAAAGATGTCGTCTCAACAAGAAGAAAAGCGGAAAGCAATTATTTACAAACACCTGGAAAATCCAAACACCACGTACAAAAAGATCGCAAAGGAAGTTGGCGTGTGCGAAAAAACTGTCGGTAGGACCATAAAACGATACAGACAGCTTACCCCTTTATCAAAAACACCAGGATCAGGGAGAAAAAGTGGTCCAGCGAACCAAGAGGTGGCCCAGAACGTTAAGCGGCTGTTTACTCAGAATGCAGGCACTTCGGTTCGTGATATGGCAGCAAAAGCGGGAACATCGTAGTCAAGTGTTCAACGGATCAAAAAATTTTACAACCTAAGGAGCTATAAAGTACAAAAAAAACCTGATAGGTCAGAAGAAAAGGACGCCGAAGCCAAGAGGAGGGCTCGAAAACTGTATCGCGATTACCTGCCCAAATTTGATTGCGTGATCATGGACGATGAAACGTATTGCAAAGCGGATTTCAAGCAGTTACCTCGACACGGATATTATACTGCGGTTAGAAGGGGTGGAGCATACTCTAAATTTACCACCGAAAAACAAACCAAATTTCCAAAGAAATACATGGTGTGGCAGGCCATTTGCAAATGTGGCCTTCGAAGTAAGGAATTTGTGACGGATCGCACAATCAACACCGAAATTTACATCAGAGAGTATTTGGACCGGCGTTTGCTGCCTTCTATACGTCAACACCAAGGTTCAGTACTATTTTGGCCTGACCTAGCAACATCTCACTACGCCCAGAGAACGATGGATTGGTACCAAGCCAATAATGTTACTGTGGTACCAAGAGAAGCAAATCCTCCGAATTGCCCCGAACTTCGTCCAATCGAAAAATATTGGGCTTTAATGAAAAGGAACCTTAAGAAGACCAAACAAGCTGCGAAGAACATCGAAATATTTCGACATAAATGGCGTCGGGCATACACTTAGGTGAACGAAAGTTCGGTCCAAAACCTAATGGAGGACATTAATAAAAAAGTGTATAATTTTTTCAAGTGTATTTTTTTCAGTGTTATTAAAATTTTTATTTATTTTGTAATGTTCACTTAATAATAAACTGAAAGAATTTTTAAAAAAACATCATTGGTTTTTTTGCAATAAAAAAAAAAAACAAAAGGACAGTTATTTCTGGGACAGTCTTTAGTTCAGAGTCGGGCAAATCGTTGCTCGCGAGTAATACTCATATATGTATACAAAAACCAAACAGTGCTGCCGAGCCCCTACAATTGAATCGAAAATATTACGATTTTCGAAAGTTTTAATACAATGCCATTTTTGATGTTCAATCCTTTTTTAGGGAAATCAAATTTCAGCGAAATTTTGAGCTAAATACATAAGATTTTATGTTTATCAATGTAATTGATCACCTCAAAATCTGTTCTCAATTTTTGTTGTCATATTATAATTATTTTCGATTTATTTGAATTGTTGTTTAGAAAAAAGTATCAAATATTTTGATACGCTTTTAAAAATTGTTTGTGCCATTTTATTTTAAGTCAATTGCAGCCCTGAACAGCAATGACTTCATAAATTTGGCTTCAGTTGTGTATTGAATTTCATGAAGGTGGGTCTATGTTCGCATGTTTTTACATTTTCAGGTACACTGCGCAATTTTTGAAAATGTTTAAAACGGAATTAATTAAACTTCAAAATGATTTATTTTTGCCCATTGAAACAGGCTTGGATTTTTGGAGAAATGTGAATATTTCCATTTATCCAAAAACTGTAGATTACATTTTGAAGTTGCATTCAATGTTTGGTACAACATATTTGTGTGAGAGTGCATTTCCTTTTATGAAACTCATAAAATCAAAACATCGAAGTCAATTATCCGATGCGCATTTGACGGACTTGTTACGTATTAAACTCTACAATAGCGAAATAAATCTTGATAATTTGGCAAACACAACGCAACCCGAGGAAACATAATTTTACGCAAGTGAACGTACAACTCAATCCCTATTTATACATATGTTCCTTCATCAGCGCAAAAAACAAATTTAACACACGTAACATTTTTCTTTGCCATTTACAACACAAAATTTCGCTCAGTGCCGCTACGAACACAAACGTGTGGCTAAAAGTGTTAGTGTGCCCGACTCTGCTTTAGTTCAAATACATTGTTTTTTACGCGTCAACAAATGTGTGATATAATAAAGAGGTGTGAATCTAAAAATATTAAGGAATTGGCTATTTTAGTCGCAGAAATCAAAAATCGTTCAATACCATCAGCTGAAGATTTGCCAAAATTTATCCAGGAAATGAGCTTTATGATGTTCGATTTTACATCTCGGTGTAATAGCTCACATAGAACTGAACACCATTTTATGAAAACAAAAATCGAACCTGGTTAGACAGTTCTATTGGTTTTAAATGCTATCCACAACTGAAACGTGGTCGAAAAAAAACTTGATTTGAAGAATCAAGTACGCGGACTAAAAACAAAAAACCTAGTCTTTACGAGACGAAATACCTTAACCTATGTTAGCTTATGCTACTGAGGCAAGCTTAAGAGCTTCTAGAAATATCAAAGTATCGAATTTAGTGAAATATCTTACATCTCCACCAGCTACAGTTCCAAAGTCCTGCTAAAGAATCCCTGAGACGCAAGGTAAAATGTCAACAGAAGAAGCTTTGTCGATTTTGATTGAAGCACAGCTTACACGATATCAGTATAACGTTATACAACAGTCTGCACGAATGAGGCTTTTTTGCTATTCAAAGGTTCAGTTAGCGAAAAAACAATGCCATCCAAAAGAGGAATGTATTAAAGTATGTGAAACTTCAGCTAAAGTTATCTTACAGGCATTACTTGATCACACCGTTGAACGCCTTTTGATGGTTCAAAGCTGTGTTTTTGAGTCCTTAAATAAAAACCAACGAAGGGAATTTAGCTTATAAACCAAAAGGGTTTTCGATGGAAGCTCTGGTCACAATTCGTACAAAAAGGCACTTCTTGATCCAAACGCCAACGATTCATATGTTTTCATAACATCTATTGTTCCAATTAGATTGGTATGTGGTAATCTTATTGTTTGGCAAAATCATCGCCCCTCTTCAGCAAAGTTTTGCAGGCCTCTTAAAACTAAATTCATTAAGGACACCACATTTGATTCAAAGCAAGAAAACAAAGAGAGTAGACGAAGAAATAAGTCATCTATATGATTCAGTCATTTTATTGGATGAGGATATTGTCAAAGTGATGCATAATTCAATTTTGTCAGTGATAGATGGAAAGGTATGCAATTCAACAACAGAGAAAACATCCACACAACGATGTTACTTGTGTGGATCCACAAGTAATGATTTCATTTGGATTGATAAAATGATACAAAAGGAGGTCAAAACTGAGAACCTGAAATTTGGTTTATCGGTTTTGCACGGGTGGATTCGAATTTTTGAGAGCCTTTTGCATCTGTCACATAAGCTGCCTTTAAAAAAAATTGCAGGTTCGATCGGAGCGCGAAAAACAGATTGTGGCTCTGAGAATAAATCACGTATTCAAAGGGCGTTTAAGGAAAAGGCAGGATTGTTGATTGATCAACGAAAACCAGGATATGGTAATTCCAATGACGGAAATACGGCTACACAATTCCTTAGCAATGCAGAATTGTCGGCTGATATTACTGGAATATCGCAGGCTTTGATAGAAAGAATGCATATAGTATTGATTGTGGTTGCTTCTGGTCATGAAATATATTGCAATAAAAAAAAAAAACAAAAGGACAGTTATTTCTGGGACAGTCTTTAGTTCAGAGTCGGGCAAATCGTTGCTCGCGAGTACTACTCATATATGTATACAAAAACCAAACAGTGCTGCCGAGCCCCTACAATTTAATAGAAAATATTACGATTTTCGAAAGTTTTAATACAATGCCATTTTTGATGTTCAATACTTTTTTAGGGAAATCAAATTTCATGGAAATTTTGAGCTAAATACATAAGATTTTATGTTTATCAATGTAATTGATCACCTCAAAATCTGTTCTCAATTTTTGTTGTCATATTATAATTATTTTCGATTTATTTGAATTGTTGTTTAGAAAAAAGTATCAAATATTTTGATACGCTTTTAAAAATTGTTTGTGCCATTTTATTTTAAGTCAATTGCAGCCCTGACCAGCAATGACTTCATAAATTTGGCTTCAGTTGTGTATTGAATTTCATGAAGGTGGGTCTATGTTCGCATGTTTTTACATTTTCAGGTACACTGCGCAATTTTTGAAAATGTTTAAAACGGAATTAATTAAACTTCAAAATGATTTATTTTTGCCCATTGAAACAGGCTTGGATTTTTGGAGAAATGTGAATATTTCCATTTATCCAAAAACTGTAGATTACATTTTGAAGTTGCATTCAATGTTTGGTACAACATATTTGTGTGAGAGTGCATTTCCTTTTATGAAACTCATAAAATCAAAACATCGAAGTCAATTATCCGATGCGCATTTGACGGACTTGTTACGTATTAAACTCTACAATAGCGAAATAAATCTTGATGATTTGGCAAACACAACGCAACCCGAGGAAACATAATTTTACGCAAGTGAACGTACAACTCAATCCCTATTTATACATATGTTCCTTCATCAGCGCAAAAAACAAATTTAACACACGTAACATTTTTCTTTGCCATTTACAACACAAAATTTCGCTCAGTGCCGCTACGAACACAAACGTGTGGCTAAAAGTGTTAGTGTGCCCGACTCTGCTTTAGTTCAAATACATTGTTTTTTACGCGTCAACAAATGTGTGATATAATGAAGAGGTGTGAATCTTAAAATATTAAGGAATTGGCTTTTTTAGTCGCAGAAATCAAAAATCGTTCAATACCATCAGCTGAAGATTTGCCAAAATTTATCCAGGAAACGAGCTTTTTGATGTTCGATTTTACATCTCGGTGTAATAGCTCACATAGAACTGAACACCATTTTATGAAAAAAAAATCGAACTTGGTTAGACAGTTCTATTGGTTTTAAATGCTATCCACAACTGAAACGTGGTCGAAAAAAAACTTGATTTGAAGAATCAAGTACGCGGACTAAAAACAAAAAAGCTAGTCTTTACGAGACGAAATACCTTAACCTATGTTAGCTTATGCTACTGAGGCAAGCTTAAGAGCTTCTAGAAATATCAAAGTATCGAATTTAGTGAAATATCTTACATCTCCACCAGCTACAGTTCCAAAGTCCTGCTAAAGAATCCCTGAGACGCAAGGTAAAATGTCAACAGAAGAAGCTTTGTCGATTTTGATTGAAGCACAGCTTACACGATATCAGTATAACGTTATACAACAGTCTGCACGAATGAGGCTTTTTTGCTATTCAAAGGTTCAGTTAGCGAAAAAACAATGCCATCCAAAAGAGGAATGTATTAAAGTATGTGAAACTTCAGCTAAAGTTATCTTACAGGCATTACTTGATCACACCGTTGAACGCCTTTTGATGGTTCAAAGCTGTGTTTTTGAGTCCTTAAATAAAAACCAACGAAGGGAATTTAGCTTATAAACCAAAAGGGTTTTCGATGGAAGCTCTGGTCACAATTCGTACAAAAAGGCACTTCTTGATCCAAACGCCAACGATTCATATGTTTTCATAACATCTATTGTTCCAATTAGATTGGTATGTGGTAATCTTATTGTTTGGCAAAATCATCGCCCCTCTTCAGCAAAGTTTTGCAGGCCTCTTAAAACTAAATTCATTAAGGACACCACATTTGATTCAAAGCAAGAAAACAAAGAGAGTAGACGAAGAAATAAGTCATCTATATGATTCAGTCATTTTATTGGATGAGGATATTGTCAAAGTGATGCATAATTCAATTTTGTCAGTGATAGATGGAAAGGTATGCAATTCAACAACAGAGAAAACATCCACACAACGATGTTACTTGTGTGGATCCACAAGTAATGATTTCATTTGGATTGATAAAATGATACAAAAGGAGGTCAAAACTGAGAACCTGAAATTTGGTTTATCGGTTTTGCACGGGTGGATTCGAATTTTTGAGAGCCTTTTGCATCTGTCACATAAGCTGCCTTTAAAAAAAATTGCAGGTTCGATCGGAGCGCGAAAAACAGATTGTGGCTCTGAGAATAAATCACGTATTCAAAGGGCGTTTAAGGAAAAGGCAGGATTGTTGATTGATCAACGAAAACCAGGATATGGTAATTCCAATGACGGAAATACGGCTACACAATTCCTTAGCAATGCAGAATTGTCGGCTGATATTACTGGAATATCGCAGGCTTTGATAGAAAGAATGCATATAGTATTGATTGTGGTTGCTTCTGGTCATGAAATATATTGCAATAAAAAAAAAAAAACAAAAGGACAGTTAATTCTGGGACAGTCTTTAGTTCAGAGTCGGGCAAATCGTTGCTCGCGAGTACTACTCATATATGTATACAAAAACCAAACAGTGCTGCCGAGCCCCTACAATTTAATAGAAAATATTACGATTTTCGAAAGTTTTAATACAATGCCATTTTTGATGTTCAATACTTTTTTAGGGAAATCAAATTTCATGGAAATTTTGAGCTAAATACATAAGATTTTATGTTTATCAATGTAATTGATCACCTCAAAATCTGTTCTCAATTTTTGTTGTCATATTATAATTATTTTCGATTTATTTGAATTGTTGTTTAGAAAAAAGTATCAAATATTTTGATACGCTTTTAAAAATTGTTTGTGCCATTTTATTTTAAGTCAATTGCAGCCCTGACCAGCAATGACTTCATAAATTTGGCTTCAGTTGTGTATTGAATTTCATGAAGGTGGGTCTATGTTCGCATGTTTTTACATTTTCAGGTACACTGCGCAATTTTTGAAAATGTTTAAAACGGAATTAATTAAACTTCAAAATGATTTATTTTTGCCCATTGAAACAGGCTTGGATTTTTGGAGAAATGTGAATATTTCCATTTATCCAAAAACTGTAGATTACATTTTGAAGTTGCATTCAATGTTTGGTACAACATATTTGTGTGAGAGTGCATTTCCTTTTATGAAACTCATAAAATCAAAACATCGAAGTCAATTATCCGATGCGCATTTGACGGACTTGTTACGTATTAAACTCTACAATAGCGAAATAAATCTTGATGATTTGGCAAACACAACGCAACCCGAGGAAACATAATTTTACGCAAGTGAACGTACAACTCAATCCCTATTTATACATATGTTCCTTCATCAGCGCAAAAAACAAATTTAACACACGTAACATTTTTCTTTGCCATTTACAACACAAAATTTCGCTCAGTGCCGCTACGAACACAAACGTGTGGCTAAAAGTGTTAGTGTGCCCGACTCTGCTTTAGTTCAAATACATTGTTTTTTACGCGTCAACAAATGTGTGATATAATGAAGAGGTGTGAATCTTAAAATATTAAGGAATTGGCTTTTTTAGTCGCAGAAATCAAAAATCGTTCAATACCATCAGCTGAAGATTTGCCAAAATTTATCCAGGAAACGAGCTTTTTGATGTTCGATTTTACATCTCGGTGTAATAGCTCACATAGAACTGAACACCATTTTGCGAAAAAAAAAACGAACTTGGTTAGACAGTTCTATTGGTTTTAAATGCTATCCACAACTGAAACGTGGTCGAAAAAAAACTTGATTTGAAGAATCAAGTACGCGGACTAAAAACAAAAAACCTAGTCTTTACGAGACGAAATACCTTAACCTATGTTAGCTTATGCTACTGAGGCAAGCTTAAGAGCTTCTAGAAATATCAAAGTATCGAATTTAGTGAAACATCTTACATCTCCACCAGCTACAGTTCCAAAGTCCTGCTAAAGAATCCCTGAGACGCAAGGTAAAATGTCAACAGAAGAAGCTTTGTCGATTTTGATTGAAGCACAGCTTACACGATATCAGTATAACGTTATACAACAGTCTGCACGAATGAGGCTTTTTTGCTATTCAAAGGTTCAGTTAGCGAAAAAACAATGCCATCCAAAAGAGGAATGTATTAAAGTATGTGAAACTTCAGCTAAAGTTATCTTACAGGCATTACTTGATCACACCGTTGAACGCCTTTTGATGGTTCAAAGCTGTGTTTTTGAGTCCTTAAATAAAAACCAACGAAGGGAATTTAGCTTATAAACCAAAAGGGTTTTCGATGGAAGCTCTGGTCACAATTCGTACAAAAAGGCACTTCTTGATCCAAACGCCAACGATTCATATGTTTTCATAACATCTATTGTTCCAATTAGATTGGTATGTGGTAATCTTATTGTTTGGCAAAATCATCGCCCCTCTTCAGCAAGGTTTTGCAGGCCTCTTAAAACTAAATTCATTAAGGACACCACATTTGATTCAAAGCAAGAAAACAAAGAGAGTAGACGAAGAAATAAGTCATCTATATGATTCAGTCATTTTATTGGATGAGGATATTGTCAAAGTGATGCATAATTCAATTTTGTCAGTGATAGATGGAAAGGTATGCAATTCAACAACAGAGAAAACATCCACACAACGATGTTACTTGTGTGGATCCACAAGTAATGATTTCATTTCGATTGATAAAATGATACAAAAGGAGGTCAAAACTGAGAACCTGAAATTTGGTTTATCGGTTTTGCACGGGTGGATTCGAATTTTTGAGAGCCTTTTGCATCTGTCACATAAGCTGCCTTTAAAAAAAATTGCAGGTTCGATCGGAGCGCGAAAAACAGATTGTGGCTCTGAGAATAAATCACGTATTCAAAGGGCGTTTAAGGAAAAGGCAGGATTGTTGATTGATCAACGAAAACCAGGATATGGTGATTCCAATGACGGAAATACGGCTACACAATTCCTTCGCAATGCAGAATTGTCGGCTGATATTACTGGAATATCGCAGACTTTGATAAAAAGAATGCATATAGTATTGATTGTGGTTGCTTCTGGTCATGAAATATATGACGTGAAATTTCGAATATATGCACACGATACAGCTAGATATTTTGTAGAAAAATATCCATGGTACAATATGTCACCTACTGTACAGAAGTTTCTCATTCATGTACCAGATATAGTATTGAACGCGTTACTTTCAATTTGCCAGTTGTCTGAAGAAGCACAAGAAGCTCGGAATAAAGATTTTAAGAGGTTTAGAGATAAATTTTCGCGTAAAATCTGCCGAAAGAAATCAAATAGGGACATTTTGAATATGTTGCTGATCCACTTATGTCAAGTTTTAGGAAATTCCCAAAGGCTTCAAAAAACTCGCGAAAAGAGGCATTAGATCTGCTAAAATCGCCACCAGTGCGCAGTTAACAAACTGGCGAGACAAGCGAAGTAGATGAAGATGATGAAGCTGATGATAATGAAGATTATTATCATGATGAGTTGGACATGATGATAATGAAGATCTAGATTTAATAACGATGATTTCCATGATGATGATGAAGTTTATGACGAACTCTAAATATATATACAATTGTCCAAAATTTGTGATAAAAAGGACAACATTTTGATTATTAAACATAATTTCAAAACTTGTTTTGAATTTATTTTTATAAAACTTAATTAGTCATGCTATTATCTGCGGAAATTGATTCATTTCCATAGAAAACATTGCATATTAGATATTTTTTTACTTTTTGTTTCTCCTACCCATTGCTATGAATTTTTTTTTTTTTTTGAACGGGACTTGTTTATTGAATCTTCTTATTTGTAAAGAACTAACAATAAGTTGTAGAATCTTAAATCTAATTTAACATTACTTTACAAAAGTTTTCGGTTGTAAAGTTTCTTGTAAAAACGTGCCTCGGAGCGGGCTTAAGAACTCATATATAGTTGTTTGTACATAATATGTGCCACGGGATCGGGCTTAAATAATAAATTTTTATACAAGATAAACGTGCCTCGGAGCGGGCTTAAGAACTCATATATAGTTGTTTGTACATAATATGTGCCACGAGATCGGGCTTAAATAATTATTTTTTTTTTTTTATTTCCATGGCGAAATTTATGGCGAAACAGTTTTTGCCAGTGAAGGAATTTACAGGAATCTATTGTGTATCGATTTATGGCAGAGGCTACTCAGTTGCCGGCAAAGCGCCCCTGTCGCCAAGTCGGTCGTGGACACGACGGGGAGACTGAACGACATGATTGGTTTACGTAGGAGCTACCGCTCCGTGACCACGTTGGTCGAGCCTATCGCTGTTGCGATGGGAGTGCTGGTCGACGTGAGTGCCTCCCGACAGTATATCATCAAACTGGGAAGCTGCCACAGTGGTGTGGCGATCAATTCTTCGTAGCCGGGAATGTGAAGAAGTGGAGGCTAGGCATCTAGCCATTTCATTAGGATGACTTCTAAGTTTTTCGCTATAGATTGCCTTAAATCGCGAAATTTCATTTTTAACCATGGGTACATTGAGGTCGCGGTGGATGTTTTCGTTTCGGATAAACCATGGAGCACCTGTAATTAATCTTAAAATTTTCGATTGAGCTCTTTGTATTAGTTCTACAGTCGTGGAGCTAGCGTTGCCCCATAGCTGTAACCCGTACGTCCAAATCGGTTTGATAACACTTACGTATAAAAGCACCTTGTATTCAGTGTTCAAAAGAGAGCATGAGTTAATTAACCAATGAAGCTTAGAGGCTTTTAATTTCATGAGAGTTCGTTTGGCTTCAACGTGTTTGCGCCAAGTAAGACGTTTGTCCAAATGGAAACCTAAATAGTTAACATGTCGGCCTGTGGTACTAAAATATTATTAATAGATACGGGTGGGCAGATTCCCCTTTTAAGTGTGAATGTGACGTGCTTACATTTTTGCTCATTTACTTTTATACGCCAAAGAGCTAGCCAATTTTCAACTTATTTTAAATGCATTTGAAGGTTCCCAGCAGCTGAAATTGGGCATTTTTGCCGACTTATAATTGCTGTATCATCAGCAAAAGTAGATATTGTGGTGCTACTGCTTAAGGGAAAGTCTGTGGTGTATAATAAGTATAGGAAGGGGCCAAGAACACTTCCTTGAGGGACGCCTGCTTTTATTTCAATATCTTGTGTTATATGATCCTTATATTTTACCCGAAATGATCTATTTTTTAAGTAAGACGCAAGTGTATCATGTGTATTTGGAGGCTCTTAATTTTGAGAATGGGGCCTTCGTGCTAAACTCTGTCGAAGGCTTGAGCCACATCAAGAAAAACTGCGGAGCAATACTCTTTATATTCAAATGCTTTCCTTATTTCGTTTGTTACACGATTCACCTGCTCAATCGTTCCATGATTTTTTCGAAAACCAAATTGATGAGATGGAATAATATTGCTTCCATTAATGTAAGGAGTCAACTTGGAGAGCAATGCCTTTTCAAATAGCTTTGAGAGGCATGGAAGGAGGCTTATCGGTCGATAGGACGATACTATTGTAACGTCCTTGCCTGGCTTTGGAATCATAGTGATTAATGATCGTTTCCATGCAGCCGGAAAATGTGCAAATTTAATTATTGAGTTGAAAAGCTTTGTGACAAAAATTATAGCAATAAACGGCATCTCTATTGTCATTTTTTGAGTTATCTGATCATGATCTGGTGCCTTTTTCGGGGACAATTGGCGTTTATTGATTTCCTTTATTTCATTTGCGTGGAAGCGAATCGGAAAATTATGAGAATTTTGTTGTAGTGAAGGAGCTTCACCATGAATTGGGGGTGGATTAGGTTGAAACACAAAGCTCAAGTGCTTTGCAAATGTAGCCGCTATTTCTTCATTACTGCGTGCCCAATTGCCATTGGAGTCTCTAATCGGAGATTCACCCTGTATGGATGTTTTAAAGGTTTTGTTCGCTTTCCATAACGACAATTTTCCTAACTTATGTGGTGAAAGATTAAAGACATAATTTTGACATTCCTGCTCTTTTTCTCTTTGCAGCGCTTTTCTCAGCTCTTCTGTGGCTGCCCTTAATCTATGTTTGGCTTCTGGGGACTCGCTTTTCTAATACAAGTCTTTGTATTTCACTATTGGTGGTGAAATCTCTTTTTGTATTTTTATTATATGGTGGAGTTGAATTTACTGCCGCTGACGTTAAAATAGAATTAAGTACGTTTACGGCATCTTCCACATGATCTTTGCACTCTATTGTGTAGCTTGTGTCTATATGAGTGGCTACATATTTTTTAAATTTGAGCCAATTTGTTTTGGAAGACGTTAGTCCCAGGGCTGGCTTGGAGTGAGTGTATGCTTCCGAAAGTCGAAAATGCACAGGAGAATGATCTGAAGAAAGATCAAAGCTAGTCGTGGTTGAAACACTTGACCTATCTACTCCTTTGACAATGGCAAAGTCAATAAGATCTGGAATTTTTCTTTGGTCTGTGGGCCAGTAAGTTGGTTGGGAGGGTGACAAGAAATCGAGCCCACCACCACTATTAATTAAAGTTTTATATAGTTGTCTACCTTTTGGATTGATCAGCCGTGAGCCCCAGTGGGAATGTTTTGCATTATAGTCACCTGCAGCTAAAAATCTGTTGCCTAACGAACTAAATAGTTATTTAAACTGTTGTTCACTTACAGGGTAGCGGGGTGGTGCATAAATAGCTGACAGAGTTAGGTTGCTGCCGTTCGTTTGTAAGCAGATGGATGTTGCTTGTGTAAGGTGATAATAATCAAGTAGTCTAAATTTAAATTGTATTTGTAGGGTGATAATAATCTAGTATTCTAAATTTTAAAAAAAAACCAATTTTGATATAAAAACTTAATGTAAACAGCTAAAAAAAAAACTAACTAACTAACTTACTTCTTGTTTTTGATGATTTTATTGGATTGTGAAATAAATATTAATCATTGAATTCTCGACTTTGTATCCTTTTTTGATAAAAATCCTGTTTCGAGGATTTATTACATTTTGAGAGATCCGGAGTCGGATCTATTTAAAGGATTTATCAGGATTTGATAAGAATCCTATTTCAAGGACTCATTACGTTTGACAAGAGGATTTGCCTAGACCGTGGGATCTAACAATTTCAGGTGTGGGGTATGTTCCTAAGGCCTACAAAGCAGTATATGATAAGGTGTTTGGAGCAAGTTGGGGTAGAAGTTCCAATCGGGATCAACATTACCCAACTACGACGCTTATACTCCGAGTCTTGTCCTTCCCCAGATGTTGATGATTTTATGGCAAATGGAACCGAGACTATCAACATTAATGTAGCAGGAAATAAAACCATGCAAGCTGAGAATGAATTAGTTAATGTGACTAGTCCAGGTTTTCGTAATAACGTCACAACGGAGCCTGTGATAGAATATGTTGCAGACCGTTCTAATGATGTTAATAGGCTTGATGTTGTTGACAACGAGATTGAATTTCTAAAAAAGCGACAGGAGTTGCACGAACTTCGTCACAAAGTTCGATTGTTGGAGAAAGATGACTGCAATTCAAAAAGTACAGCTGATTTTAATAATATTGAACGTGCTATTCCAAAATTTTCTGGCGATGATCCATCACATGCTGTCCAAAATTTTTCTCGGGACTTTGAAGAAATAATGCAGCTTTCGAATGCTGATGAGCGTTTCAAACTGTTAACCTTGCGTCATTCACTTACTGGCACAGCACGTGTTTTACTTTCAACAACCCTAGCTCTAAACTACGATGATCTTAAACGTGGCCTAATTAAAGAGTTTGAATTCACTGTGACTCGCCAAAGCATTTGTCGCATCTTGGCTAACCGCAAGTGGAAGAAAAATGAGGAATCATTACATTGCTATATATTAAACATGCAGGCAATTGCTCGTCGCGCTGATCTGTCTGATTATGAGTTAATCGATTTCATCATTGATGGTGTTAGCAAAAATGTAACGAATATTAATTTATTATTGCATGCACAGTCGGTAGAAGAATTGAAATCCCTAGTAAATCGCTATGAATATCGTTATTTGAATAATAACACATCTAACTCATCCTTTCGAGACGCTGGAGCAACAAAACCAAAAGTTTCTGGTTTATCAAATATGCAGAACACCGGAAAGGCAAGTGCGTGCTTCAATTGTTCACAACCTGGGCATATTAAAAAGAATTGTCCGTTCCCATTACGCCCAAACGGCTCTTGTTTCCGCTGCTGGCAGACTGGTCATGACTATCGTTCCTGCAATAATCCAAAAAAGGAGTTAGTCATCCCGAAGATACCACACAAATTAGTGGCCAATGTGTCTACTAGCGTTGAGGGCGAAGAAAAAAACCTATGAGACGCTTGACGCTTTAAATTGGGTGAGTGTTACCTTTGATTATCATTTAATGGAAAATGCAAGTTTTATAGATTTATTTTGCCTTTTTGACACGGCTAGTCCGATAAATTTGATTAAGTGTTCGTTGGTTCCGTCCCACTTAATATTAGGTGTAGTAAAAAGAAATTATTTTTGCATTAAATTGAGGGCTTTATTTAAGATAGTTAGAATGACCCGATTTAGGTCAAATATGCGCCGTTTTGTTCGATAACTTGTTGCCATTTTAAAGGTAATTTCATTATGCCTCTCTCATAGAAGCCCTCGTTCCTATTAGCAAAAAATTGAGACAGTCGAATTTCAGAAGCCTCTCTTGAAGCGAATGTTTCACCAGCAAAATTGTTCGCCATGGACAGGAACAGATGGTAATCACTTGGTGCCAGGTCCGGACTATAAGGTGGATGCAGAAGAACCTCCCAACCAAACTCCCGGAGCTTCTGGCGAGTCACTATCGATGTGTGTGGCCTGGCGTTGTCCTGATTGAACACAATTCCTCTCCTATTGGCCAAAGCTGGCCGCTTATGGGCGATTGCTTCCTTCAGACGGTCCAATTGTTGACAGTAGAGTTCCGAGTTAAGAGTTTTGCCGTATGGGAGCAGCTCATAGTAGATAATTCCCTGCCAATCCCACCAAACACACAGCAAAACTTTCCTGGCCGTCAATCCTGGCTTGGCCACCGTTTCCGCCGGTTCACCGTGTTTCGACCACGACCGTTTTCGCTTGACGTTGTCGTAAGTGACCCACTTTTCATCACCAGTCACCAACCGCTTCAGAAATGGGTCGATTTTGTTGCGGTTCAGCAGCGATTCGCAGATGTAAATTCGGTCTATGATGTTTTTTTGCGTTAACTCGTGTGGCACCCATACATCGAGCTTCTTTGTGTATCCAGCCTTATTCAAATGGTTCCAAACGGTTTTTTGTGCAATCTTTAGCTCTTTTGCAATCGAAACAGTGCTAACATGACGGTCGGACTCGATTATTTCCATGATTTTATCGACATTTTCGACAATTGGCCTTCCAGTGCGTGGTGCATCCTTGACATCGAAGTTACCGGAACGGATTCGACGAAACCAAAATTGCGCATGATTGGCTGTTACAGTATCAGGTCCATAAACGTTATTCACATTTTCAGCCGCCTGGCTTGCGTTTTCTCCCTTATCGAAGAAAAACTGTAAAATGTAGCGAATTTTCTCTTTGCTGATGTCCATCTTTGACAAGCTCTCAAACAAAACTGAATCAATCAATCAAAAAAGTGTCAAAAAAGCTTTTTTAGTAGGAACTGTCATCTTTCTAATGCCCCCTAGCGGAACACGATCGGACTTATACAACGCGAGATGCAGATAAATAACGCCATCTATTGGAAAAATAATGGATTTCTTTTTACTACACCTAATACAAACACAAAACCACTCAGCCTATCGTGGGATAGGAAGCCTAAAATTAAATATAATCGGAAAAGTAAAATGCCTTGTGAGATTTAAAGAAAAAAAAATTCTTTGAGAATTAAATGTCTTACCAGATGATGCTTTGTTAATACCACTTATTTAAGGACGTGAATTTTTGAATAAATTTAATATACGGTTAACGAGATTTAAAGGAGGCTCTTTTTATTTGAAATACTCGAAAAATGAACTTCTTTTATTAAATAAAGGGAACAGTTCTTGCATTTCTATCCTGAATGATAGTCTTAAATTTCTGGAACGATACGACCTTCTAAAACGAAAATCACTTTTAAATAATTACACTAATTGGTAATCGGTTCGCTCCACTTGCTGCAATTTCTGATGAAAATTCAACAGAAAATCAACCAAAAAAAGTATATAAACCGCCCCCAATCTATTTGCGCGAGCGGAGCTCGAATGCACTTGTTGCCAAACTAGCTAATTTATTAGGAAATAGCAACTTTTACGTAGTTCCCTTAACTAGGGGTAATATCTATGAAACTAAAATTCAAACAAACACGGAAGACAGTTACCGAAAAGTTGTAAAAGAGTTTGAAGGAGCGAATAAAAATTTTTACACATACCAGCTAAAGAGTAGCAAAGGTATTACAGTGATCAAAGGTATTGAAGCAGATGTTGACACAAACGAAATAAAGAGTGCGCTAGAAGAGAATGGTTTTCACGCAAGATCGGTTATAAATATATTTAACAAAGCTAAAATTCCTCAGCCTATGTTTAAAGTTGATCTGGTGCCGGACAACTTAAAGCTTAAAAAAAACGAAATCCATCCGATATACAATTTGCAATTCCTGTTGCATCGTAAAATAACGGTAGAAGAGCCACATAAAAGAAATGGTCCCATACAATGTGCCAACTGTCAAGAATTTGGACACACAAAATCGTATTGCACATTGCGCACCGTGTGTGTAATATGTGGCGAGCTTCATCACAGCTCAGTCTGTGATAAAAAATCAAAAAATGATCGCAATTTACTTAAATGTAGCAACTGCGATGAAAATCATTCTGCAAATTTCAGAGGTTGTCTAGTTTATCAAGATCTGAAAAAACGAATCAACATTAAAAAGGAATCAGCTCGTAATCCTACAAAAAATATTACTGTTTCGGTACCATTCTCCTCTCACAACCTTAATTTGAACCCCGTAACTCCAGGAGTTTCTTATGCAAATGCACTAAAACCCGCGACCCCTATTAGTGCTCCTACTAACAACAACAGTAGTCTTGAGATAATGATATCTACTCTAACTCAAAGTTTGTCCGAATTTATGCAAACAATGCAAAGCTCACTCGACAGAATTGTGCAAATGCAAACACAATTAATGACCGCACTTTTGGCTAAAATATGAATTTCCTAAAAATTTGTGCCTGGAATTCGAACGGGTTACCCAAGCATAAGCTAGAAATTCAGAATTTCTTAAATCAGGAAGAAGTTGACGTTATGCTTCTCTCTGAAACACATTTAACAAACAAAAATTTCTTCTCAATCCCCGGGTATATATTTTATCAAACCAACCACCCAGATGGCAAGGCGCATGGAGGCACGGGTATACTTATTCGTAGAAGAATACAACATTTTATTCTAGATTCTTACAGTTATGATTTCCTTCAGGCAACAACGCTTTGCGTAATAGTGAGAGGTAAAAATCTGGTTTTATCGGCGATTTATTGCCCACCTCGTTTTAGCATAACCGAAAAAATGTTCTTAGACTTCTTTAAGACATTAGGTGATAAGTTCCTAGCAGCAGGAGACTATAATGCAAAGCACATTTTCTGGGGTTCCAGAACGTGCAATCCTAAGGGTCAGCAATTATACAAGGCTATTATCAATAAAAACAATTCTCTAGACTTTGTATCTCCAAAACAGCCAACTTATTGGCCAACAGATCTCCAAAAAATTCCAGACCTCTTAGATTTCGGAATAACTAAAGGTATTGCAAGAGAGCTTATTTCTGCAAAAGCAACAACCGACCTCTCCTCAGATCATTCCCCAGTTGTATTCGTTTTGAACAAATATCCGGAACCAGTAAAACGCCCACCCAGCTTAACAGATGCAGGCACAAATTGGTTAAAATACAAAAAGCACATAAGTGCGCATATTCATACTAACTATAAAATTGAATGCATTGATCATATTGATGATGCCGTAACTGTTTTTAACTCTTATTTGGCATCAGCAGCGCAAAAATCGACTCCTCATACTAAATATAGAACAAAACACGCCTTCTCTAATAGGGAAATTGAAAATCTCGTCGCAGAAAAACGAAGATTCAGGCGCGAATGGCAGCGGGTCCGTTCTCCGTTGGCCAAAAACAAGCTAAAAGAAGTAGAAAAAAAGCTAAGAGCAAGTTTAAATAGGGAGAAAGAATGTAAAACGCGCAACTTTGTCGAGAACCTTACGCCCAGAGGCTCAAATCGTAGTTCCTTGTGGCTGGCAAGCCGCTCTATGAAGACCCCAGTACAGAGTGAAACACCCGTTCGGTGTCTCAACAGTGGATGGGCGCGCTCAGATGAAGAGAAAGCTATGGTTTTTGCTTTGCACCTCAATAAGGTATTCCAACCGAATCCGAGCACTGCTGAGCATGTTCTCCCAACTTTGTCCGAAAACACTCGTAGAATTTCCATAAAAATCAGTTCAAAAGAAATTGTCGGTATCATAAAAAATGAACTTGTCTGCAAAAAAGCCCCGGGACATGATCTTGTCACTCCAAAAATGTTAAAAAATATACCATTAGTAGCAGTACAGTTTTTAACAGTCTTATTTAATGCAATTATTGAGTTCAGCTACTTCCCAAAAGATTGGAAACGGTCGGTTATTAAAATGTTACCTAAGCCAGGAAAAGATCCTACCCAAACATCCTCTTATAGGCCAATTAGCCTCCTGCCTTGTCTCTCAAAGTTATTCGAAAAGTTACTCATAGCTAAATTAACACCTTATCTGCAAGAGCAGAACATTATCCCTCCACATCAATTCGGGTTTAGAAAACAACACGGTACTATTGAACAGGTAAATCGGATTACAAATGAAATAAGACTTGCCTATGAAAATCGGGAGTACTGCTCTGCAGTATTCCTTGATGTGCAAAAAGCGTTCGATAAAGTTTGGCATGACGGACTGTTATACAAAATCAGAAGATTACTTCCCTTCAATTTTCACGCGATCTTTGAGTCATACTTAAAACATAGAACGTTTCAAGTAAGACATAACTCATTTATTACAAAAACCTTTCAAATAAACGCGGGACTCCCCCAAGGGAGTGTTGTTGGGCCTTTTCTTTACCTTGTATACACACCAGATATTCCAAATAACGATAGAATATTGATTTCAACATTTGCTGATGACACAGCGGTACTTAGTCGGCACAAGGACATAAGTATCGCAACTTCTCAGCTCCAACATCACTTGAGCGAAATCCAAAGCTGGTTATCTAAATGGCGAATCAAAATTAATGAGCCTAAATGTCAACACATTAATTTCACGCTCAATAGAAAAGCTTCTCCAGACATTTTCCTTAATAATGTACGCATCCCACAATGTGAGGAAGTCACATATCTCGGTATTCATTTGGACAAAAGACTGACATGGCGTAAGCATATTGAAGCCAAGAGAACCCAAATGAAGCTTAAAGCCAACAGCCTGCACTGGTTAATAAATAGCCGCTCTCCTCTAAAGCTTGAATATAAAATCCTTCTATACAACCAAGTTATAAAACCAATATGGACGTATGGCTTACAATTGTATGGAAATGCCAGCTCTTCGAATATAGAAATCCTGCAAAGAGCACAGTCCAAGATCCTAAGGACTATAACAGGAGCTCCTTGGTTTGTTTCGAATGAACGGATCCATAAAGAGCTCAACGTAGAACTGGTTAAAACAGAGTTCACCAATATCAAAGAGAAATACTTCAATAAATTGCGCAGACATGTAAATCCACTTGCCCGTGGATTATCGAACACATCGTTCTCTTCGAGATTGAAAAGAAATGACCGGCCAGCAATTATAAATCGTTCTACAGCAGCAGGTGCAATCCATGCACATCCATAAACTCAGCTTTCCTAGCTGATCGTCTACTCGGTGGGTGCACTCCATGCACCCTTGCAATCCACGCACATCCGTAAACTCAGCTTTCCTAGCTGATCGTCCACTCGGTGGGTGCACTCCATGCACCCTTGCAATCCACGCACATTAATAAACTCAGCTTTCCTAGCTGATCGTCATCTCGGTGGGTGCACTCCATGCACCCTTGAAATCCACGCACAGCCTAGCTGCTTAAATCTTCATTTCCGCACCGCCAATATTACACGTGTTTCTTCACACATCAGCAAAGCCCAGTTTTCGGTATCCGAGGCCCGCAATGAACTTATTACTAAGTCATAATCTTTTCAATTAAGAAAATGCTTTGTGATTTGTAATATTGTCCAATTAGGTGTAAGATTTAAAAACTTATTGCTAGACTCCTATATTAGAGGAGTGATCCAATAAGTAATAAAACGTTTAAAAAAAAAAAAAAAAAAAAAAAAAATAATTATGTTGAAGTTTCAATGAATATGCCAATTACACCAAACAATATAGTACCGTATGAAGAAATTTGTGATGTTATCCCTGCAGAAGAGGACAGCAAAGACATATGTAACTATGAGTTAGATATTGATTGCATATTAGGTCCAAAATATATTAATGAACTAAACGAATTGATTCAGAGCAACTATATTTCACCAAAAAATATAGAAGTGATTCCTTATATGTACGAAATGAAAATAAAATTTATGACTGATACACCATTTCATTGTGCTCCACGGCGGCTTTCCTACTCTGAAAAAGAGGCTGTTCAAAAAATTATAAATGAACTACTAGGTGATAATATAATTCGCCCAAGTAATTCCCTTATGCTTCTGCCATAGTTTTAGTAAGAAAGAAAAATGGCCAATTACGTATGGGTATTGATTATCGCGGACTTAATAAAGTGACTGTGCGTGACAACTATCCTTTACCGTTGATTGAGGATTGCTTAGAATATTTAGAAGGAAAAAAATATTTTAGTATATTAGACTTGAAGAATGGTTTCTATGAAGTGAGTATGTCTGAGTCTTCAATACCATATACTGCTTTCGTTACACCAAATGGGCAGTATGAATTTTTGGAAATGCCTTTTGGTTTGAAAAACGCGCCGGCGGTATTCCAAAGATTTATCAACAACATTTTTAGCGATTTGATTGATAAACGCAAAATTGTCATATAACAGGTTGGCTGATAAGTCCCCGGTCTGACACATAGATGGCGTCACTAGTATTAAATGCATATTATTTTTATATAGTGGCAACCTTCAAATGATTCGTGTCAAAATTTGACGTCTGTAAGTCAATTAGTTTGTGAGATAGAGCGTCTTTTGTGAAGCAACTTTTGTTATTGTGAAAAAATGGAAAAAAAGGAATTTCGTGTTTTGATAAAATACTGTTTTCTGAAGGGAAAAAATACAGTGGAAGCAAAAACTTGGCTTGATAATGAGTTTCCGGACTCTGCCCCAGGAAAATCAACAATAATTGATTGGTATGCAAAATTCAAGCGTGGTGAAATGAGCACGGAGGACGGTGAACGCAGTGGACGCCCGAAAGAGGTGGTTACCGACGAAAACATCAAAAAAATTCACAAAATGATTTTGAATGACCGTAAAATGAAGTTGATCGAGATAGCAGAGGCCTTAAAGATATCAAAGGAACGTGTTGGTCATATCATTCATCAATATTTGGATATGAAAAAGCTCTGTGCAAAATGGGTGCCGCGCGAGCTCACATTTGACCAAAAACAACAACGTGTTGATGATTCTGAGCGGTGTTTGCAGCTGTTAACTCGCAATACACCCGAGTTTTTGCGTCGATATGTGACAATGGATGAAACATGGCTCTATCACTACACTCCTGAGTCCAATCGACAGTCGGCTGAGTGGACAGCGATCGGTGAACCGTCTCCGAAGCGTGAAAAGACTCAAAAGTCCGCTGGCAAAGTAATGGCCTCTGTTTTGTGGGATGGGCATGGAATAATTTTTATCGATGATCTTGAGAAGGGAAAAACCATCAACAGTGACTATTATATGTCGTTATTGGAGCGTTTGAAGGTCGAAATCGCGGCAAAACGGCCCCATATGAAGAAGAAAAAAGTGTTGTTCCACCAAGACAACGCACCGTGCCGCAAGTCATTGAGAACGATGGCAAAAATTCATGAATTAGGCTTCGAATTGCTTCCCCACCCACCGTATTCTCCAGATCTGGCTCCCAGCGACTTTTTCTTGTTCTCAGACCTCAAAAGGATGCTCGCAGGGAAAAAATTTGGCTGCAATGAAGAGGTGATCGCCGAAACTGAGGCCTATTTTGAGGCAAAACCGAAGGAGTACTACCAAAATGGTATCAAAAAATTGGAAGGTCGTTATAATCGTTGTATCGCTCTTGAAGGGAACTATGTTGAATAATAAAAACGAAGTTTGACAAAAAAATGTGTTTTTCTTTGTTAGACCGGGGACTTATCAGCCAACCTGTTATATGGATGATATGTTGATTGAAAGTACTAATTATGAAGAACATAAGACATTACTAACAACAGTATTGAATAGAATTGTATCCAGAAATCCTAAATTAAATTTGTCTAAATGTAAATTTTGTTATAGAGAAATTGAATACTTGGGATATTTCGTGACTCAAGACGGAATATCGCCGAGTGAAAGACATATTAATGCAGTAAGGGAAATTCCGATACTTAACGATTTAAAAAAACTTCGTTCATGTCTGGGACTTTTTTCATATTTTCGAAGATTCGTACCTTCCTTCTCAACAATTGCTAAACCTCTGACCGATTTATCCAAAAAAGAGATGAAATATAATTTTGATGAGAAATGTGTAGAGGCATTTAATGAGTTAAAATCTCGGTTAATCAAAGCTCCAGTTCTCGCTATATATAACCCTTCGAAAGAAACAGAGTTACATTGTGATGCTAGTACAAAAGGTTTTGGGGGAGTTCTAATGCAACGACAAGCTGACGGAAAATTTCATCCTGTTTCTTACTTTTCGAAAACAACAACTGAAGCAAGATATCACAGCTTTGAATTGGAGACCTTAGCAATAATATATGCTTTAAGAAGATGGCGAGTGTATCTAGAAGGGATACCGTTTAAAATAATAACGGACTGTAGTTCTTTAACCCTGACTCTAGATCGTAAACAAATAAATCCCCGAATTGCGAGATGGGCCCTCGAGTTGGAAAATTATAACTACTCAATTCAGCATCGCGGGGGTTCTTCGATGGGACACGCTGACGCTCTTAGTCGTTGCCAGGTAGCGGCATTGTTGAATCCAGACGATGTTGACTTTCAAATTCAAATCTCTCAGGAGCGAGATCCTACAATAAAGAAATTACGTACGCAATTGGAAGCCGGACCACTTGACGGGTATGAATTAACCGATGGATTATTTTTTAGAATTAAGAGCGATGGTCGAAAACTCTTATACATCCCTAGTGAGATGGAAGATAACGTCATAAGATTAATTCATGAAAAACTCGGACATCAGTCTTTAGAAAAATGCCGCGATAAAATACTACAATGTTATTGGTTTCCCACGATGTCAGTCAAGATTGAGAAGTTCATTAAAAATTGTTTAAAATGTTTGATGTACGCCGTTCCTGTTCGCACTACTGAAAGAAATTTGTACAATATTCCGAAACTACCAGTACCATTCGACACTGTACATGTTGACCATTTTGGTCCATTGCCATCCATAAAGTCGAAACGAAAATATATTCTTGTTATTGTTGACGCTTTCACTATATATGTAAAACTTTACCCAGTGAACTCGACCAGTACACGAGAAGTAATTGCTTCCTTTGAAAAATATTTTAGTTACTATAGTAGACCAAGAAGAATCATATCTGATCGGGGTACTTGTTTTACGTCACTTGAGTTTTGTCATGGATAAAGGCTACTAAGCAACATTCAAACGTTGCCTCATTCTAAAACACCCTTAAGGCATTCAAGTGTTACCTTGTTTTAATACGCCCTTAACACAAACGAACACAACTCATATCTACATATTTCTAAATCCAATTTCGGCATTCCAGCAGACGCCGTAACTATACACTTTCGGCCAATGCAAGCGCATTGCGACCTCACACTATTAGTTCAAACTAACGACATTCTTTGTCATAACCGAGTCCAGCGACCTTTTCTATTTTGATTATCGCTTGCACATGTGCCATCCGATTCTAGCGATCCTCTTTCGCATATTTGACTATTGAGTCACAAAGCAAAGGCCAGTCAATCCATGACCCTATAGAAATTCAGTATAAAAATAAGAATTGTTTGTTAGAATAAAAAATTGGTGTAAGAATCTTCAAAGTGATCGGGCTGATACTGGCTCGCGCTGTATACTGCCGATCACTCATAAATAAAATATAAATATTTCAAACTTATATAAAAAGGATACGTTTTATTTAATTACAGTTTGAAAGTTTTCTTTTGCAACGAAATATAAAACACATAAAAACAGCCACTGTATCCCCTCAAGCAAATGGTCAAGCAGAACGAGTCAATAGAGTAATAAAAAGTATGTTAGGAAAACTGAGCGAATCAATTAACCATGCGGATTGGTCGAATACATTATTAGAGGTCGAATATGCAATAATTCAGTACATAGGTCAACAAAATGTATTCCCAGTATTCTGTTGTTTGGTGTTGAACAGCGAGGGCCATTGGTTGATGAATTGTCTGAATATTTACAAGAAAAGAACGATATTATCTTTGACATTCATCAATTACGATCCAATGCAGCAAATTCTATTAAAAAAAACTGCAAGAATATAGTGCAAAATATTTTTTAAGACATAGTACTGAATCAAAGAAATACTGCATTGGAGATTTTGTCGTAATAAGAAATATTGATACGACGGTTGGAAACAATAAGAAATTTGTCCCAAAATACCGCGGTC
Organism: Chlorops oryzae; assembly: GCA_020466095.1. Taxonomy (NCBI): domain Eukaryota; kingdom Metazoa; phylum Arthropoda; class Insecta; order Diptera; family Chloropidae; genus Chlorops; species Chlorops oryzae. The sequence continues at coordinate 70,242,481 of CM035808.1, read as the reverse complement.
CATATGTTGTCCATAAGGTGTTAAATAATAACCGATATAGTTTAAAAGACATAGATAATTGTCAATTAGCGCAACTACCATATGACGGGGTTATAGAAGCGAATCGTATGAGAAAGTGGTTATTACCTAGAGGGTCGTTTGGCGAAGGAAATAAGGTAACACACTCACATAATTTGGAATCTGCATAATTGATCGAGGTCGATCATAAGTCAGGTTGGCCGAGCTGTAAGGTGATAATAATCAAGTAGTCTAAATTTAAATTGTATTTGTAGGGTGATAATAATCTAGTATTCTAAATTTTAAAAAAAACCAATTTTGATATAAAAACTTAATGTAAACAGCTAAAAAAAAAACAAACTAACTAACTTACTTCTTGTTTTTGATGATTTTATTGGATTGTGAAATAAATATTAATCATTGAATTCTCGACTTTGTATCCTTTTTTGATAAAAATCCTGTTTCGAGGATTTATTACATTTTTAGAGATCCTGAGTCGGATCTATTTAGAGGATTTATCAGGATTTGATAAGAATCGTATTTCAAGGACTCATTACGTTTGACAAGAGGATTTGCCTAGACCGTGGGATCTAACACTTGCAAGTAGGTTTTAGAGTATGAATTTAAACAGAAATGTTTAATTCTACTGCGAAATAATATACTTGTACCACCATGAGCCTTACCATCAGGGTGATTAGTTTTATAGAAGTTGAACCCGGGGATATAAAAATTGTTTTTATCTGTCAGGTGTGTCTCTGAAATGAGCATTACGTCAATTGATTTATCGGAGAGATAGTGCATTAATTCAAGTTTGTGCTGGCCTATACCGTTAGCGTTCCATGAACATATATTCAACATACTCATTTTTGGGAGATAAGAATTTGGAGCATTTGGTTTTGCGTCCGCACTAACTCCTGTAGTGTAGTTTGCATTGATGGCATAAATTGTGACAAACAATGCGTCAAATTGAAAATCATATTTTCCAAACTGCTATTCAGTTGTTTTGGTACATTCTGTACGTTATTTACACCAGATTTTAAAGCATCAGCGTAGGATAAGATGGGATTGACGGACGGAATTGATTTGGCTTGCGTTTGAGCCGATGAACGAGTTAGAAATACTTGTTTTTGAGAGTTTGACCTAATTTTTTTGAGGTTAGGGTCAAACCAAAACGTTCTAGGCCAATTTAGACACGGAATTCAGATTCAGCGACCAAACCATTTTATAAATACATTAATTTGATCCCTAGAACAGCGTTTTATTTCTATATAGATGGCTTAATATGTTAGACCTTCGCAAGCCATTAAAAAAAAACCTACAAAAATAAAAAAAACAAAATTGACTGAAACATATGTACAAAACCATTTGAAACCCCCTTTATTTTAATGTTCTTAAAATAACAAAAATATAATATAAATTGTAAACGGCTCGTACGAATTAAGGGTTACTTTTGGCATCAAATACCCCACTGTGCGATGTCGAAGAAGCTCCACCCGAAATAACTAAAAGATTGGTAAGTTATTGCTTTCCAAATAACTTACAATTAATAGTTGGTTGCGATGCCAATGCGCATCATACCATATAGGGTAGCACTGGTGTTATTAAACGGGGGCTAATGTTGTTGAAATACCGTGTGAAAAACAACATTACCATTCTGAACAAGGGGTCAGGAGAAGGAGAAGGGAACCCTTCTTAATTAATTCCATTAGAAAATAGGTACTTGATCTCACTCTTTCCAGTCAATTTATCTCCAATTATGTTGTTCACAGGAGTGTCCCGAAGGATATATCCTTATCTGATCACCAGCATATTCTTTTTGACTTTCCAGGACAGAACACTCAGGATAAAATCTTAAGTAAGTACATCGATTGGAGTGTTTACAAGCTAGCTTTAGCCAGCAACACTGATCTGCTGAGCAACATTATCGACTCTGTCGAGTAGTTGGAAATGGCATATAATCAGCTTAATCTGGCGATATATTTCGCTCATCAGGAAGCTTGTAAAATCAAACGTCACTCCAGATGGGATATTCCATGGTGGAACAACAAGCTTAGTGATATGCGTAGGGAGGTCAGGAAGCAGTTCAACGCAGCAAAGCGGGAAATGGGAAATGGGAAACCTATAAACAATCCCTGACCACATATAAATAATGAAATTAGAAAATCGAAAGAACTTCCTGGAGAACCTTCTGCGGCAATATCAACGACTGACCACAGGCGGCACGCACAGGCCTAAATTTAGTTCTGAGGAAAGCCCTAACAAACGACATTGGTCTTTTGAAAAAGAGCGACGGGCTTCATACAACAAACTGCAGTGAAACACTACAACACTTGCGAAACATACACTTTCCAGGGTCAATATTAGGGGACGACCTTGATAATAGTCACGCTACAAACTATGAGCAACCTCACAACAGACTAAGGTCTCTGTCAGGCCTCATATTTGACACTGAAAAAGTGAGATGGGCTATAAATTCTTTCAGCTCATTCAAGTCTCCGGGGGAAGACGGAATTTTTCCGTCTCAACTTCAGAACGGCATAGACGTCCTTTCTGAAACACTAATCGCCCTTTTTCGAGCTACAGTGCCGAAAAATAAAATAGCACCACCATGGTACTTTTTCTTTTTGTTAAAAAAACAAAAACCTTTTAGTGTTGAAATATTTTTGCACAATGCTATTTAACGTATTGCTCAATAAGTTTGTTACATAAAACAATCCGTTTTTCTCTCAAAGAAATAACCGTTGTTTTGATGTTACGCGATTTTGAGAGCATAGAGCGAAATTGAGCGAAAAGAATAATAGCACCACAAACTCTTCTGTCATGGCAAGCTTTGCATTCTCTAAAATCTTTAACAGAGACCACGTGCTAAGGCATTTTTGCTTTGTTTTCTTCAGTTTGTGCATAAAAATTTTACTAAAAAAGCTTTTATTTGTACAAAAATGTGACGCGGAAAGCATGAATTATATCGTAAAAATAGCGCGGGATTGGATTCCCTAGTCTTAAGTGCACGAATTGCTTCAACTAAGAAGGAACGAATAAAGAAAAATCGAAGCATTGCAGCCAAATTTTTTCCCTGCGAGAATCCTTTTGAGGTCTGAGAACAAGAAAAAGTCGCTGGGGGCCAGATCTGGAGAATACGGTGGGTGGGGAAGCAATTCGAAGCCTAATTCATGAATTTTTGCCATCGTTCTCAATGACTTGTGGCACGGTGCGTTGTCTTGTTGGAACAACACATTTTTCTTCTTCATATGGGGCCGTTTTGCGGCGATTTCGACCTTCAAACGCTCCAATGACGACATATAATAGTCACTGTTAATGGTTTTTCCCTTCTCAAGATAATTGATAAAAATTATTCCATGCCCATCCCAAAAAACAGAGGCCATTACTTTGCCAGCGGACTTTTGAGTCTTTCCACGCTTCGGAGACGGTTCACCGATCGCTGTCCACTCAGCCGACTGTCGATTGGACTCAGGAGTGTAGTGATAGAGCCATGTTTCATCCATTGTCACACATCGACGCAAAAACTCGGGTGTATTGCGAGTTAACAGCTGCAAACACCGCTCATAATCATCAAAACGTTGTTGTTTTTGGTCAAATGTGAGCTCGCGCGGCACCCATTTTGCACAGAGCTTTTTCATATCCAAATATTGATGAATGATATGACCAACACGTTCCTTTGATATCTTTAAGGCCTCTGCTATCTCGATCAACTTCATTTTACGGTCATTCAAAATCATTTTGTGAATTTTTTTTTGATGTTTTCGTCTGTAACCACCTCTTTCGGGCGTCCACTGCGTTCACCGTCCTCCGTGCTCATTTTACCACGCTTGAATTTTGCATACCACTCAATTATTGTTGATTTTCCTGGGCCAGAGTCCGGAAACTCATTATCAAGCCAAGTTTTTGCTTCCACTGTATTTTTTCCCTTCAGAAAACAGTATTTTATCAAAACACGAAATTCCTTTTTTTCCATTTTTTTCACAATAACAAAAGTTGCTTCACAAAAGACGCTCTATCTCACAAACTAATTGACTTACAGACGTCAAATTTTGACACGAATCATTTGAAGGTTGCCACTATATAAAAATAATATGCATTTAATACTAGCGACGCCATCTATGTGTCAGACCGGGGACTTATCAGCCAACCTGTTATGTTTATCCACTCCCATGAGCACCAAGGGCGCTTGATATGAACACTTGTGTCTTCTCTTTGTTTTAAAATTCTAACAAATTCGCACGACAGACAAGCAATCAAAGCAGAAAACCGGTTTCGTAAAGCTGTTCAAAGAGCCAAAAATAGGAAAAAAACAGTTCGCTCGTCAGCCGACTCCCTCTCTTCGTTCTCAACTGAAGTAAGCGAGAAACGGACAAACAGACCGCGAGTCGTCAGACCACTATGTTGTTGTTACTATATTTGCATTGTTCAAACCGTCGTTCACGCCAAATGGCAACGGTACGTTAGCAATGTGAGATGCCGATGTCGAGGGAAAAGGGATCTTCCACGCTTCTGTTGCGTGATCTGCTACACGCATTTTGACCGTTACTAAGTGCCCTTTAAATTGCACCAGGGCGAATGAAGGTCAAGGTCGTGATGCACGTGGCGCAGTTTTCCCTTTTCCACACAGATTGGTCCTCAAGAACCTGATTCCAGGCTCCTGGCACGGGATCGCAAAAAGTTGGTGTTAGGGACACTAAAAAGCTAACGTGCCTGGATATGCTGCTGCTGTGGAGTGGCCGATTTTGGACTGCTTTCTTCGTTGGTTTGGAGTCGGCGTTTTTCGCTACGCGATTCAGTTTTATTGAAAAACAAAAGGGTTTATTAAATGACAAACTATTTAGAAGATTTCAAATGAGTTTTTATAAAAGAAACAAATTTGCCTTCGTGGCGACTTATGCATAATAGATTTTCATTTCACCTTTGAGTTCACTTTGTTGTAATATATATATATATTTTTTTTTTTGTTTTTGGTTTTTTTTCGTTTTATGATTTTACGATTTGATTTTTTTTACGATTCTATGATTTTACGATTTTAATTTTACTGTCGAATTTCAATCGCGGTGCGGACGACGAGGCGCGCTTTTCTTCCACCGAACTGAACTGAAAGGTCGTCGCTGGAGGTCGTGCTGTTGAGCGAGAGAACAGAAAGTTTTGTTAACCCGATAAGTCCCAGAACTTTTTTTGTCTCGAATTTTGCTAAAAAGACCTATGCTTATGTAATTTGACCCCCTGGACACGTTTATGACCTTCATTTTCCGATACGTTGTGTAGTTTTTTCGGAAAACGCGAAAAACTAACGTTACCATATGGTAACCGTGGGACCCCTAGGGTGCATGTTTTTTTTTTTAAGAAAGTTTTTTTTTTATATTTTTGTAAGTAATATTATTAAATAAATGTATCTGTTAATGGTGCTTTACATGTTTCTTGTTGAATGAAAATCAACATTTTATTAAAAAGAAATGTAACATGACATATGCTTATGTTTATTGTTGTTCAGTATGATAACTCACGAAGCAGCGTACGCAAAGTCCAACATAGCATTTTACACACGCTGTTCGTCCACTTACTGTGCAGCGATCTCCGGCACAACGTCTACGATTCGATGGCACAACAAAATGCCCTTCATTGTCAAAGCGTATAGTGTGCTGAACACGACTCGGCTGCTGTGCATGTCGAAAGGTAGTTCTGGGCCCTATTGATTTTGCCTTAGTGCCATAATGTTTGCAGTAGAATACTGCAAGCTGCCGTCGAAATTCAAGTTGGGTCATATGTGGGTGAACTTTTTTATGAAGCTGCCATGCATTTTGAACACACGCATCTACAAGCCAAGTAAATATGCTTGACCACCATTTTTTTTCCTTTATAAGCAATACGGTGTTGTATCAAATTTTGGTGGAATCGATCAACTCCGCACATATATTTGTTGTATTCCGTAACAGAAGATGGTCGAGGAACATTTATTTTCGATGCGCTTTCCTTTGAGTACCGTTGTGCCATTGACTTTGGATACTCACCAAATGTGGTTGACAGCATACACACAACGTTGTTATCTTTCCATTTAACTAAACTAATGCCAGTACTTTTCATGACAATAGATTCTGAAAAGCCTCTCTCCATTGATTTAAGGTCCTTTTTATGGCGCAGCGGACAGCCAGCAGGAATTCTATTTTCCCGAATTGTTCCTGTGGCATCGTATCCGCATGACCTCAGATAAGCCAGCAAAGGAAAGCTTGTGAAGAGGTTGTCAAAATTAAATGAAAATGGCAACGCCTTCAACTCGTCTGTAAAATCATCGATCATACTAATTAATGGAGCAGCGCATTTTCCAAACTTTGCTTCATATTGTGGATTTGAGCGAGGATTTTTTCCCTGGTAAATTTCAAAATTTATCAAGTATCCTGCAGGTGTACACAGAGACCAAACTTTATATCCAAACCGCAGCGGTTTACCTTTTATGAATTGCTTGCAGCTGTGCTTACCAAAGTAAGAAATCATGCTCTCATCGAATGAAAGATGTTGTTCGGCATAGAAATTTTTTATCATATTGGCTTTCAAATGATCAGTTATAGGGCGTAATTTCCACATTTTATCGGGATTCTTGCCATCTTTTGACGACGCCTTTGAGTTTTCTTCGAAATGGAGATTTTGCAGAATTTCCTGGAACCTATTTCGACGCATAGTATCACTTACAAGATTATTTCGGATGTCTTCATCCTGGCTCCACAAATTTTTGTAATTGGCATGATAGTTGTAGCCAGTAATGAGCAATATGCCAATAAATGCTCGAAGTTCGCCAACTGAAATGTTTACATTTGGCCTATTCTTTTCAATGGCATAAAGCGAACTCTGTTTGCAAATGTGTTCTAACAGCGCACCATCAAAGAACTTCTCAAATTGTTGGTGCGGTAATAAATCCCGACAGTCTTCATAATTTGGATCAGGAAATATCGAAATCGAAGATGGCGCTTTATTTTTGACCCATTGGAATTTTGTTTCTTTGTTTCCCAGTGGCAACGGAACTTTTGCTTGCTCCGGTTGCACTTTTCGTAACCGTTTTCTTTCTGGTGATGTTGTTTTGGATGTTGTTGGTTGATTATTCATAGCTTCATACATGTCGTCGACCGTTATAACGGGAAGATCTTCATAATTTGGAGCTTTAATAGTGATATGATAGAACTTAGGTGTAAGCAATGATAAATATTTAAAGCATACCCCCAATCTCCTCTTCTTCGCCAAAGGTTTGGAGATGTTTTCCACTGGCCATCACAACCTCACACCCGCCTTTTAATTGGCCTGAGCAAACATTATCTGGGATGCCACCAGATTCATCATCAGCATCGTCTTCCCCTGATATGTTGCCTTCCAATGGAGGCTCTATGTAAATGGTAGTGGGAAATTCATTTAGCTCCATTTGGACATCTGTTTCATCAAGCTCTTCAATATAGTCTAGCATTTCTTGTAACGATAAACCTCTAAAAGAACATTTCAAAGTTATTAAAACCAACAAACACTTAACGCGGCACAGAACCGAAAAATTCAAAGAATTTATAACAAAAAGTTCGAAATAAAAACATGTACCCTAGGCGTCCCACGGTAACCATATGGTAACGCCTTGAGTAAAATGTAAAAAAAATTATTTAAAAAACCAAATTTTGCCAAAATATACTTTCTTTTCGATTTCTTAAATAATTTTCTTTAAATTGGTGAATATTTCATCAAAATCGTTGAAATATAAAGCTTTATATGCGTAGACTAACCGTCGAGCCATTTTCGAAAACACAATTTTTTCACTTTTTTTTCACTTAACTTACACGTGCGATAGCTTCGCTAACTGATATCAGACTAACAAAATTTTCTGTTCGTTACAAAGCCTCGAGTGTCTCACTGCAAATACCGTTGGAATTTTGTTGTTTTTCAATGTAGTTTTGTAGTTATTATTAAAAATGTAGCGATACCTTTTGCGTTACCATATGGTAACTGTGGGACCTTTCGGGTTAAGTCGATTCGGTTAAAGGCTCGCCTCCATAGCGGCTACGGCGAAAAACGGACACCACTAAATTAAGTTACAGTGAAAAATATAAACATAATTCAAGCTGAGTACGCGTAAAGTTGGGATAATCTGAACTGATTTCTGAGATATGGATCGAGAAGTGTGTGAAAGTAGCGAGAACCATAAGCGAAAGATGGCGTTTGACATCATAGCAGCTATAATTATAGTCGTACGGTAGCGTGTTGGCACTAAAATTTAAAAAAATTTATACTTTCTTTCCATTTAATTCGCCCACTACCGTTCGGCATATTATCTATTTGGTACTTGCAAATAAAGATTATTCATCGCTGGAAACAAAGAGTTCAAATATTAAAACCTGCTAATAGGACAAGCTGATTTGACCGCTTTTACATTTTCGTAAATTCCTTTTTTTACTGGCCTTCTTCCATAATGTCTTGAAATATCTTAGAAATTCCACGTGCTTATTAGAGTTTTAGATAACATAAAAACTTTTAGTCACTAAGGCTTTTAATAACAGTAATAAAAATGTCTGACCTGTATCAGAACCGGCCGTTCTTGTCTGAGAAATTTCTTGGGTTTCATGATTGCTTTGATTGTCTTCTGAATCCGACTCGGTTTCAGCATCATTATATGTAAACTCATTATCACTTTCGTCGTCTTGGTTAGCTTCGTCATGTCGTCCAGATTCAATTAAATCTTCATCGTGGCCCCGTGAATTATCTCTATTTACAGAATTTTCACTTTCGGAAGTCTTTCGCGTTCCTAAAAAAGGACAGTGATTACATTAGTGGGCTTTTTTTTGAAACCTTAATCTATAGCTATAATAGTTTCCATTCCAGGAGAACACTTTTTTTAACCCGGTAGCGCCTGAATTAAAAAAAATAAATATTAAAAATAAAATAAAATATGAACCGGTTTTGAAGTTTTGATGACAAAACACGAACTTTTTTAGTGATGCCATATGGCATCGCTAGGCGCTACCGGGTTAAACAAATATTAGTGGTATTCAAGCAGGAACGCAAAATTTGCGCCCTCGGAAATTTTGCGAGCTCGAAAATTATTTTGTATGAAAAAAAGTTTCCGCAGCCTCAGATGCGCAAAATTGGCGCGATATTCGCTTCTTCTTTCACCACAGTAAGCATTGAAACCAGCTGTATTCGCAAAATTTTTACACACGCTTTCCATAAGGGTCGTTCAAGCAATATCATAAAATTTGCGCGCGAAAAACTTGCACCTAGCTATTTCCGAGCCTGCTTGAAACCCACTATTATTATCACTGTCAATGTAAAAATATATTTTATTTTAATTAAAGTAGATTGTAGACTAGTTAACTTATTCACATGCTTAGAAACAATAATTTCTTATCACAGCTTCTCCATAAAATTTTTTTTTAAAGGATTTATGAAATTCAGTTCTATTAGCTATGCATAAGCTATACTTTTCGTTTTTAATTTCTATTTTGTAAAAATGGGGCTTTAATATATAGGTATGGGATGTTTAGGGTTTGATCAGAAATGGAGTAAATTTTCATTCAAATAACACCGCCTAGGTTTTTGTTCAGCAATGGAGTAAATTTTCATTCACTTAACACTACTAAGGTTCTAGGCCAGTCAAAAGTGCAAATGACTGTCGAAAAGTCTTTGGAAATGTATTATGCACTTTGCAGCAACTTTGCAACTATTGTAAGTAAACGGATACCAGCAAATGTTCATCAGAGAAGAATTTATAATGCATATAATTTTTAAATGAGAAGATTTTAAAACAAGTAAGGATGTCATAGCCAGACAAACCTGACAATATAATACGTGACATAAATTAACAGGGAGCAATATTTTTTTTTTAATCAGAGGCTAAGTCCAAATTTAATTGAAATTTTTAGAAAAACTCTGAGTTTGGGACAATTTTTGGGATTTTCGCGTTAACGTGTAACGTGTTTATTTAGCAAATGCTCCTTTGCACTGCTTGAAGAATAGCAATAACATCACTTAAACTGAATTGCAGATTATATTTGTAGTTGGTTGACAAACGGCACTTTAACCGCGTCAGTTTCTTTTCAATAAATGATCACAGAATGATTGCTGTTGAAAGAGTGATTTTATTTTTAGATAACATTGTTTTTATATATATATTAAGCTAATGCGGCATAATTAGAATTCGAAATTTATTGATTGAAAAATGCTAAACAATACTTTGGCTTTCGTGTAATTTGACCTTTAAAAAGAGAAATATGAAATTTTGCATTGTAAACATAACTCGAAGTATATGATCGAAATTCAGTTTTGCTTCCGCATTTTTTTACGTATGCTGAGTTCAAAGACGTGAATATATATGTTTATGTAGACATAAACAGTGTATATGGAAGAAATGTTTGCTTATGCAGTTTGATTGATATCATTATTATTTAAATATATCATTTAATTTTTCACAAAAAATATAAACTTAGATATGTGCGATACAAAAGAGCACTAAAAAATGAAGTTTGTTTGTTCTTCGCCGTGGCCGCTGCGCAGCCGAGCCTTTAATAGACGGCGAAAGAATCGTCCTAACGAGTACTTTTCATATTTTCTACAGCGCTAGCTCGTCGGAAAGCTCCTTCCCGATACGAGGGAGAAATCGGTAAGCAGTCTTCGATCAGTTTGTGAACAAAACGCGTTTCGCCGCTCCGCAAATCACCCGACAACAAAACCAACAAAAAACAAAAAAAAAATAAATAAAAATAAATAAACTAAAACGTGAACTAAAATCCAAACTCAAAAGCCCAAAAAAAAAAAGAGGGACGAACCCAACCATTCTTAGGCCACAAAGGCGAAATTTTACTTTTTAAACTTAAATAGAATTAAGTCGCCAAGGAGGCGCATTTTCAGTTTTTTTTCCTCTAACTGCTAAATACCATTCAACCGATCCAAACGCGTCGCGCAAATCAACCCATTGTTGTGTGTACTGGGGAGAAGGACCTTTAGTAAAGCGCCAACAACGGATTCCGTTGAATAAAACACTCTTTACTCCTTTTCAATTGGTGTTTCTTTTATTAAAGTCTTTTAATGATGTTTACAGGTTCTACTCTAGCTTACTTTACTGCCCTAATTCCCTAGCCGATCTAGCAATATTGGATATTGATTGATTTCATAAGTATGACTTCAACCTCCCCCTGCCGGTGTGCATACGTTGCACTTGTTGTTGTTGCACCTGGCTCTTGTTGTTCTGTTGACCGGCTTGCCACTTCTTGCGTACGTTGCGTTGATTGACCTTCTCGATCGCCTGTTGTTGTTGTTGCCAATAGCTTTATTGCTGTGTTTCTATTGTTGACGTAGGTCTGCCTTTGAAGACGGCGAACCGCTTATGCCGTTGCTTATTGCTGACTTGCTTGCTCGTGGTGTTTCGTCTTTTACCCCGCCTGCCTTTTTTTCTGGTCGGCGTTGTGCCAAGTTTTGGTACCGGCGATCGGTATGCTTGTTTACGTAATTGTTCTCAGTAGTCGAGTTCTAATGTTGTTGTTGTTCTTGCTGAAGGGTGTCGGATTTTAAGCTTGGTGCTGTGTCGTCGAACTCCTCTGAATTTTCGTACATTCGGTTTGGTGCTGGCAACGTGACGTAGGAGTGTGACGTGCCGCTTTTGACTCACAACATCCCTCCCCTCCTCGGCAAGTCACGAGCATCGTGACTGTTCATAAAACGTTGCGGTTTCTAGGTTGAATCTAAGACTCGGGTCTGCCTGCCATGGTGTTAGATAGTAGCTGTAGGCTCGCCGATGTCACTGGTATTGCTCTGGCGGGTTGGTGTTGCTGGCGGTGCTTTTGATGGTGCTGATGAAAATTGATGTCGCTGCTTCTATGATGCGTTTTGTCTTGATTGTTGCTGTTCCGGTGTGGGATCTCAGTGTTTTGAAGAAGATTTAGAATTGTACTTTCTACCTTAAAACTATTGTTATATTTGCTCAATTTGTTTTCAAACATTTCGATATTGACAATATTCTCATATGTATGTTTTACTTTAGTTTTTTTTTTTTTTTGGAATTAATAGGTATTCAATATGTTATGAATTTTAATTTTAATTTTTAATGAAAATACTTAAATATATATATATATATTTTTTTTTTCCTTCTTAAGGTCTTAGTACTTTGTTGTGAGGATTTTTCCGTTTTTTCCTCAGAATATTTTTCCATTCAAATATGTATATATATATATATATATTTTTTTTTTCAAATAATTTTGAATGATTTTATATATTTTATATTTATAATTTTTTTAATAATTCGCTTTTCTTTTGTTTAAACTTTGAAGTGCAACTAGTGGGAAATTACTCCTTTTTTTTATGTGAAGTGTAATATCAAATTTTGTTAATTTAGATACTTGATTTTTTTATATTTTTTTTATTATTGTTATTATTATTATTTTTTTTTTTATATGTATATCTCCAATTTCCTCTTATTTTTTTTTTTTTTTTTTAAATAATTTTTTCTTACCAATCACTCTTCCCCTCTTCTTAGTTTGGAAACTAAATTAAATTTAGAAATTTCAACACTTTCAATTGAGTTTCCAAATTTTAGGGAAATTTTACGTCTGATATCCATCGTTAAGCCTCATTGGTCTTCCTGAAAAGAAAAAGAAAACATGAAATTATTCCCTACCTGTGCTACAACCTTGTGTCCCTGCCTTTAGTTCATTTCAAATCTTGTTATATAATTCTCTTCCCTTCCTGTCCTTCCTAAGCCTAAATCGTCCATTACTTAATACAACTGCCCTCTTAAGGTATGTCCCTGGTAACCAATGGCGCCTAACTTCTTCCCAAGCGGCGTTGACAATTTTTTTTATCGTCGACTGGGTTTTTGGACTCTGTATTTCGCTCTCGTACCCATGACATGGCGATTTCCGCCAGAAATTTTCTTGTGTATTTACAGTTTGATATTGAGAAGTTTGCGTGTTGGGGTTGAAAAGTCTCACCCTGGTTAAATACCTTTATGAAATTATTAATGAACTTAATTATGAAGATTTCACAATCTATAGTGTTGGGTTGTTGTGGACAATTTGGATAGATCATAGGCATTGTTTTCTCATCGTAAATTTTCTTAGGGTCCTCACAACTGACTTTTGACTCATCCGCAATGAATTCATGAATAAATTTTGTCGCGCACCTTGCTTAGTTTACGTGTGGCTGCAAAGAGTCCAACACGTAGATGTTTGGCCATGAAACAATGGCTAGCATCCAATGGTCTTCTTCTATTATCGGGATAATCAAATATTCAAAATGAAAAATATTTATTCGTCTTACAAAACTGTCCACTCGCATCCTGGGCACTACTTTGTTGAGACTTTGGCTCCATTCCTTTATACTGGGGTAGAAATGCGAATCAAATAAATGAACTTTCTTTCTGCCTTGGGTGCTTAGGCTTTGCCATGACCAAATTAAGAATGCGTTCAGAATATTGTCCCCTAGCCATTGGTCTGAGAGTAGGGAGGAAACGTCCGTCATAGTTACTAACTCGCGTCACCTTTTAAATTGGCGTCGAATAACGTCCGTTTTTATTACCTCTGTGTTCATTATTATAGTTACCGTCACCTTTCAGATATGTTTGCACTTTTAAAACAACAAAATTTTTTCAATTGCCAAAAATTACATTTTTCACTATAAGCGAAAAATGAGAGACCAAAAAGCCCAAATAACAATTCAAAAATGAAATATTCAGATGGTCAAAAAATAACAATTAACAATAAGGCGGGCACGCCAATGGTGTATATATATGCACAATTCAGCCGACCTACCTCACATCGCTGAGGTGGTCAGAGTGGCTAAGGTGTTGGTTAAAGATACCTGATGATGAACCTGTAAGCTAGGTTCGAAACGGTCGTATCGGCTTTCCACACTTCTCGGCAATTTATGAAAAATAAATTTTTTCAATTGCCAAAAATTACATTTTTCACTATAAGCGAAAAATGAGAGACCAAAAAGCCCAAATAACAATTCAAAAATGAAATATTCAGATGGTCAAAAAATAACAATTAACAATAAGGCGGGCACGCCAATGGTGTATATATATGCACAATTCAGCCGACCTACCTCACATCGCTGAGGTGGTCAGAGTGGCTAAGGTGTTGGTTAAAGATACCTGATGATGAACCTGTAAGCTAGGTTCGAAACCGGTCGTATCGGCTTTCACACTTCTCGGCAATTTATGAAAATAAATTTTTTCAATTGCCAAAAATTACATTTTTCACTATAAGCGAAAAATGAGAGACCAAAAAGCCCAAATAACAATTCAAAAATGAAATATTCAGATGGTCAAAAAATAACAATTAACAATAAGGCGGGCACGCCAATGGTGTATATATATGCACAATTCAGCCGACCTACCTCACATCGCTGAGGTGGTCAGAGTGGCTAAGGTGTTGGTTAAAGATACCTGATGATGAACCTGTAAGCTAGGTTCGAAACCGGTCGTATCGGCTTTCCACACTTCTCGGCAATTTATGAAAAATAAAAAAAATTTTTTCAATTTGCCAAAAATTACATTTTTCACTATAAGCGAAAAATGAGAGACCAAAAAGCCCAAATAACAATTCAAAAATGAAATATTCAGATGGTCAAAAAATAACAATTAACAATAAGGCGGCACGCCAATGGTGTATATATATGCACAATTCAGCCGACCTACCTCACATCGCTGAGGTGGTCAGAGTGGCTAAGGTGTTGGTTAAAGATACCTGATGATGAACCTGTAAGCTAGGTTCGAAACCGGTCGTATCGGCTTTCCACACTTCTCGGCAATTTATGAAAAATAAATTTTTTCAATTGCCAAAAATTACATTTTTCACTATAAGCGAAAAATGAGAGACCAAAAAGCCCAAATAACAATTCAAAAATGAAATATTCAGATGGTCAAAAAATAACAATTAACAATAAGGCGGCACGCCAATGGTGTATATATATGCACAATTCAGCCGACCTACCTCACATCGCTGAGGTGGTCAGAGTGGCTAAGGTGTTGGTTAAAGATACCTGATGATGAACCTGTAAGCTAGGTTCGAAACCGGTCGTATCGGCTTTCCACACTTCTCGGCAATTTATGAAAAATAAATTTTTTCAATTGCCAAAAATTACATTTTTCACTATAAGCGAAAAATGAGAGACCAAAAGCCCAAATAACAATTCAAAAATGAAATATTCAATGGTCAAAAAATCAATTAACAATAAGGCGGGCACGCCAATGGTGTATATATATGCACAATTCAGCGACCTACTCACATCGCTGAGGTGGTCAGAGTGGCTAGGTGTTGGTTAAGAACTGATGATAACCTGTAAGCTAGGTTCGAAACGGTCGTATCGGCTTTCACCTTCTCGGCAATTTATGAAAAATAATTTTTTCAATTGCCAAAAATTACATTTTTCACTATAAGCGAAAAATGAGAGACCAAAAAGCCCAAATAACAATTCAAAAACAACTCGAAATTTTTAAACTGTCTTTGTCAACTCTGATTTTCGACTGATTTAAAAAATGGTAAATATTTATGCTAAAGTTGTTCGTTTTCATACTACGCCTCGATTAATGCCCTAATTTAAAAATATTGCAATATAAGCAAAAAATATAAAAAATTAATATTAAAGTCTTTTTCGTATTCTTCCTCTTCTTGTTATTTTTATTTTTAATTTTTTTTTTTAAACCGTTTCTTCATTCTTGTTATATGCTTTAATAATTTCTTTTGCAGGGGTTTTCTCTCTTTTTATTCTATACAAAATGATTACAACTATGAAAAGAGTGACAAAAATTATTGTTGATACTGAGGCGCCTGAAATCATTTGTAGCTTCCGATGATAGGTGATTGCTGCTATCTCTTCGTTTGCTTTTTCTTGATTCAAAATTAAGTCCTCGAAATTTGGAACTTCTTGAAGTAAAATTGGGTTTCTTTCTTTGGGTACAATAAACATTTCTTTATGTTCTGTAACCCTGGATTTAAACTGAAACGAACCTATTTTTAGGGTGCAGTTCTGGAAATTAAGGAAATAGTGTCCTGTTACGTATTTTCGCCTGGCATCGCAGGTGCTATTAATAAGAGTTTCTTTCGCATTTATTAAAATAACTATATTCTCTTCTAACTCTATTATTTCTTCTTTAATATTTTTTGACAGAGAACATTTGCCTAACACAACACAATGCCTGCTTCGTTTCATGTTAAAAATTGACTGACCTAATCCGAAGGTGAATGTTTGGTTGTTTAGCTCTACGATTGTTTCGAGCCCAGCGACTATTTGTAATGAGCTTTCATTTGGTATTGGTACCAATAACGACTTTTCGATTTCTGTTATCGTGGTGGGTACTTTGATGACAAAAATAATTTTGTCATCTTTTGTTGCCACGCTGAGTGTCATTCCCTTTAGTTTATTAATATTAATGTTGTACTCGTTAATCTCTTCTCTTGATAATATTGCTGGATTAATGATTCCAGTCTTTGCGGACGCAATATTTTGTTGAATCAATTCCGCTTGGCTTTTTAACATTTGAAGCCTAAACAGCAACCTAATTGCTAACTCTTCGGTCAGCACCTCGTTCTTGAATTCTGAATAGTTCGTATAAAGTTCTTTTAGTATTTTTTGATCGGTTTCGACAAGGTTTTTTATTCTGCTCACCGACTCATTGAAATTATTGTTAATGCGGATCTGTTGATTCATATTTCGAATTATTTGTTCATTGTTCGCATCTATTGTTGAGAGATGATCTTCAATAGTTTCTCGATCGTTTGCGTCCATAGTCCCGAATAGCCACTTTAGCCCTGTGCCGATGCCATCGAACGGGCTTCTTTTTTCTCGTTTTGGCAATATTGTATGCAAGATTGCTTCAATGGATTCTGTTTCTGCAGCAATGAGTTGGTCGTATAAGGTGTTGTTTAGTAAACTTCTGGACTCTTCGAATTTTTGCAAAATATTGTGGATCTCTTGTGGAACAATTTTGTGCAGAATGTAGTCATATCCAGTCACTACCTCGGCTGTTCCAATTTTTATTTCGGCAAACCCCAAATTTGATTCGATCTTTTCCATATATAACTGCTGGTATGAGGTGACCGAGCTGACGAGACATACGTGACATACAATGCCTAAAATTGAAAACTAATCCATGCCATTAGTTATGTTGTCTAGTAATTTCTTACTGGGGTAGTATTGTTCTTGTCAAAAGTGTTGGTTGGCTATTTACGTTGAACTTGAAAACTTTAAACTGTTGCATAATTAATTTTGAACTTGACCTGTTTTCCTTTCGACTGTCTTTTGTTTGTTTGAGTTCAATTATTAATTTCTTATTTTTTCCAATATTGCAATGTCAAGTGCACTATATTAAAAAAAATGTGTTTGCTCATCAACATTTACTTCGCGGCTGGCTTCAACTGTTCAAAAATTAAAAAAAAAATTATTTTGCTTTTATTGTGTCTTCGCTTGTTTTGATATGCGAGCACTTTTGTCTTGAACAGAAAATTGTTAATTTTTTATTTTTTTAAGATATGTAGTTGTCGCGTGGTGGAGCTTAATTTCTGGTAGCGCCAGTTTGAAATAGGATCGCTTCGAAAATAAGAAAAAGCAAAAATGAATTTATTCTATAAATTTTCATTTAAGTAGTACTTTAAGGGCCTGGTAACAAAATATGTTTTGTGTGGCGTTAGGAATTGCTTGCGCCCTTTGTGCACGTATTTTGTTTACTATTTCCCGTACCTTTATGTTCTTTTTATTTTCTTTCAAATCTAAGGCGATATTTAAAGCTATAAAAACGCATGTTCTACCTATGCCTGCAGCGCAATGAACTATCATCGGCGGCCGATTTGTTATATTAGTACACACTAGTATTAATACTTAAATTGCCAATGGTAAATTGTCCTAGAAGTTTCTGATTTTTGATCGTATAGTTCTAACTCCGTACAAACAAAATTGTTGTTTTCATTTTTACTGAGCGTTTTAACGCGAAATTGCGAAAATATTTTGGTGGAATTTACGTCAGCTTCCCAGTATCTAGCACACTCTCTCGACTTCGTGAGCATAACTTTGGTATTACAATTTTGTTCCCATACCATTTGAAAGAAGTCTTGTATGGAATTTTCGAGAGGTCCCTGCGTAGCTATATATGACTTCGTCTTTTTGTATCCATCCACAAAACTAGCATGAATATATCCTGACATGTTCTCGTGTTGTCGTGATATTTTTACACGACTGTGGTCAAAACAAGGCACGTTCCTATAGAGATTTTTTTCTGAATTTTTTAGAAAATGTTTAAAAGATCCCTTGACTGGAATTCGAGTCAATTGTACATGCTTTTCGGTTAGCTTGCGGTTAATATCTTCTGCCTCTTTCCCTGCTTTAATGTATTGAATGTTCGCTTTTTCCTGATTGACTTTTAACAAATTTCTGTGGAAGGTTTTTTCTTTGCCCTTGATTAAAATTCTAGCATTTACAGAAGTGGGAAGTGATACAACTCTATAAGGTCCCTCCCAAATAGGCGAAAATTTATTCTTTCTGCTTTGGTTTTTCAGCCAGACCTTATCTCCTACCTTAAATTATCTAATTTTCGATCCCTTATCATAGTATATTTTCGAATTTTGCTTTCCTTTTTCTTGATTTTGTCGAACTAATTCATGCGTTCTTTGAATCTGGTACTTTAATATTTTCGAATAATCATCAATATTGTATAGAGGAGCGGGCTTTCTTTTTAGATTAACAGGTACATCAAAGTCGAAACCAAAAAGTGTTTTGCTAGGCGTTTGTTTCGTAGTGCTGTGTACAGTATTATTGTGTACATGCATGGCATGATGAAGCCAATCATCCCAATTTGTACCGTCTTCTTTCGCAAAAGTTCTTAAAAATTCGGCTAATGGTCTATGGCTTCTTTCTAAAGCACCATTGGCTTGCGGATGATATGGAGAAGTTTCTATTTTCTTAATTCCCATTAGCTTGCATACTTCCTTAAAAAGTTTTGAAGTGAAGTTTGTGCCATTGTCAGTGACAAGAATTCGTGGAATATTGAATTTTGAAATTACTTCGCTAAAGAACGCTTTTGCTACTGTCGACGATTCTGCATCGGGAATGCCTGTACAGATGAAAAATTTTGAAAAATCATCTAAAAATGTAAGAATATATTTATTACCGCTTGAAGTGACTGGTAGGGGACCCACCATGTCCATATATATCTTATCAAAAGGACGTTGGGATATCTTTGTGAGAACCATCGGCATTTTCACGACCTTTGAACTTTTATTTTTCTGACAGAGTTCACATGTTTTCACGAAATCTTTTATTTGTTTTTGCATGCCTTGCCACTTAAATTGTTTGTTAAAAACGCAAAAACGTCTTCATTGTGCCTTTATGACCTACTATGGGTGAATCATGAAATGTTTTAAGGACCTTTACAATCTCCTTTGGGTCAGTTAAAACTTGTGCCATGTCTTCTTCAATATTTTCATCAGTTATTTCATCAGGGTTTTCTTTAGCCTGAGCTCGTGTTACTACAGATATTAGGTGTAGTAAAAAGAAATCCATTATTTTCCCAATAGATGGCGTTATTTATCTGCATCTCGCGTTGTATAAGTCCGATCGTGTTCCACTAGGGGGCATTAGAAAGCTGACAGTTCCTACTAAAAAAGCTTTTTTGACACTTTTTTGATTGATTGATTCAGTTTTGTTTGAGAGCTTGTCAAAGATGGACATCAGCAAAGAGAAAATTCGCTACATTTTACAGTTTTTCTTCGATAAGGGAGAAAACGCAAGCCAGGCGGCTGAAAATGTGAATAGCGTTTATGGACCTGATACTGTAACAGCCAATCATGCGCAATTTTGGTTTCGTCGATTCCGTTCCGGTAACTTCGATGTCAAGGATGCACCACGCACTGGAAGGCCAATTGTCGAAAATGTCGATAAAATCATGGAAATTATCGAGTCCGACCGTCATGTTAGCACTGTTTCGATTGCAAAAGAGCTAAAGATTGCACAAAAAACCGTTTGGAACCATTTGAATAAGGCTGGATACACAAAGAAGCTCGATGTATGGGTGCCACACGAGTTAACGCAAAAAAACCTCATAGACCGAATTTCCATCTGCGAATCGCTGCTGAACCGCAACAAAATCGACCCATTTCTGAAGCGGTTGGTGACTGGTGATGAAAAGTGGGTCACTTACGACAACGTCAAGCGAAAACGGTCGAGGTCGAAACACGGTGAACCGGCGGAAACGGTGGCCAAGCCAGGATTGACGGCCAGGAAGGTTTTGCTGTGTGTTTGGTGGGATTGGCAGGGAATTATCTACTATGAGCTGCTCCCATACGGCAAAACTCTTAACTCGGAACTCTACTGTCAACAATTGGACCGTCTGAAGGAAGCAATCGCCCATAAGCGGCCAGCTTTGGCCAATAGGAGAGGAATTGTGTTCCATCAGGACAACGCCAGGCCACACACATCGATAGTGACTCGCCAGAAGCTCCGGGAGTTTGGTTGGGAGGTTCTTCTGCATCCACCTTATAGTCCAGACCTGGCACCAAGTGATTACCATCTGTTCCTGTCCATGGCGAACAATTTTGCTGGTGAAACATTCGCTTCAAGAGAGGCTTCTGAAATTCGACTGTCTCAATTTTTTGCTAATAGGAACGAGGGCTTCTATGAGAGAGGCATAATGAAATTACCTTTAAAATGGCAACAAGTTATCGAACAAAACGGCGCATATTTGACCTAAATCGGGTCATTCTAAATATCTTAAATAAATCCCTCAATTTAATGCAAAAATAATGGATTTCTTTTTACTACACCTAATATGTTGTTGTTTATATGTGGAATTCTACTCAAAGCGTCAGCGTTTTGATTATTTTTTCCGGGCTTATAAAAAATTTCAAAATCGTGCTCTAAAAGTTTAAGGCGAAAACGACCTAGTCTCGAATCTTGTTCCTTTAAATTGGCTATACCTTTTAATGGCTTATGATCGGTGTATATTTTGAAAGGTCTCCCCAATAAATAGGTCCTAAAATTTTTCACAGCCCAAACTATTGCCAAAAATTCTTTCTCAATTGTAGAATATCGTTTCTCAGTTTCACTTAACGCTCTGCTGGCAAAATAAATAGGCAAATCTTCCCCTGGTTCTCCTTGCGAGAGAACAGATCCTAAGGCTTCATTACTAGCGTCTGTTGTTAGAACAAAAGTTTTCGAAAAATCTGGATATTGAAGTAAAGGAGGTGAGGTTACCGCAGCTTTAAGCTGTTCCATGGCCTTCTGACAATCATTGTTCCATTCAAACTTAACGTTTTTTCTTAATAATTTGTTTAGTGGAACTGAAATTTTTGCCGCATTTGGTATAAATTTGCGATAATAATTGATTAATCCAAGGAAAGCTTGTAACTCTTTTACATTTCTGGGTGGTGATATTTTTTGTACACTTTCTACCTTTAGTGGATCTGGCAGCACGCCTGATTCCGAACATTTATGCCCTAAATATATAACTTCTTTTTTAAGAAATTGACATTTCTCTGTTTGAAGTTTTAAACTGTTATGTCTTAAGACTTCAAAAACCTTACATAATCTTTCTTCATGCTCTTCTAAATTCCTAGCATAAATAACGATATCATCAAGATAAACAAAACAATCAATTCCCTGCAAACCAGTGAGAATGCTATTCATTATGCGTTGAAAGGTTGCAGGTGCTCCCGTGAGCCCAAAAGGCATTCTGGTAAATTCAAAATGTCCCATTCCCGTGCTAAATGCTGTTTTCTCTTTATCTTTTTCTTCGATAAGCACTTGATGGTATCCGCTGGCTAAATCTAAAGTTGAAAAATACCTACTGCAACCCAACTGATCGAGAATTTCATCTATTCTCGGTATCGGAAAAACTTGTTTAACGGTAATATCGTTCAACTTTCGGAAATCTACCACAAGTCGCCATTTCTTTTTCCCATCGGCACCGGCCTTTTTCGGTACTTACAATATCGGAGAATTCCAAGGTGACTTGCTTGGAGAAATAATGCCATATTTAAGCATTTTGTCAACCTGTGAGGTTATTTCTGTTTTATGCACTTCTATTGCCTAATATTAACTGGTGGCTGCCCTGGTTCTGTTGCAATTTCGTGTTTAAGAACTGTCGTATATGAAAGCTTATCCTCACTCAAATGAAAAATATCAGAATATTCTCTGAATACGCTCTTTATAGATTTTAATTCTTCTTCGTTTAAATTATTATCTAAACGTAATGTTTCCATAATCAATTGAAAACGATCATTCATTTTCTCATCCTTTTTGACAAAATTTATCCCTGTTTTTCCCAACTCCTCATAATCCCTAAGAAGAGTATAATTTAGCTCTTTTAGCTGTCCAAATTTTACATTTTTTCTACTTGCATTCAGAACTGGTACAAATCCCTTTCCATTTTTGATTCTTGTTATTACATTTCCAACGTATACTCCTTGCAAAATTTCTTGCTTATGTACCACTATATCTCCAGATTCAATATTAACCTTAATTGGAATTATTTTTGAAGTTCTAGCGTTTATCGTAATTGACTCAACTACGCATATTCTTCTAGTCTCTTGCTCTGAACAAAGTGGTAATCTTGCGATTTCCTTGCTATTTGCGAAAAATGAAATCGTCTTATTAACTCCATTCGTAACCGAACGGGTCCACAGTTCATCTCTACCCAAAAGTCCATCTGCTGGTACTTTGCTACCAAATGGAAGTACGTGCATATTAAAATTTAATGCTTTGTTTTGTTGGTGAGATATCCTTACAGCTCCCTCTGTACTAATACTACCACCAAATGCTCCACCTAATTGCTTAACCTCTGACCTGTCAACTTCAACTTCTTCTTTTAAGACTTCAGATTTGAGCAAACTAGTGTCTGCCCCTGTATCGATAAGCAGAGTTAATTTATCATTTTTAGCTTGTCCACACGGAAATACTATAAATGCATCATCTGATCGACATCCCTCATCTATGGTTAAAGAATGTCTTGAACTGTCAAAATTGTTTAGTTTTAGGTCTTTGAGCAGCCTTTTCTTCTTAATTGACTTTGACTTACTCAATTTTCTATTTAAATGCAATTCCATTGTTTTTCTTTCTAAAACAACTAAACCCTTTGAAAGCGACTCTTGTAGACTAGTGCACAAAATAATCAACATACTTAATAGTATGATCCATCCCTTGGTGAAAAATTGCTTTACACATGAATCACTAGAATATGATATTTCATAAACATCTCGTGGATAGGTATACTCAATAACTTGTTCAGAAAATGTAACCTTCTTATTATTTTCTTTTCGCTTTCTAACGGAACATATAGGCTCGCTTAGCCTAAAGTATGTTTTTTCATTCTCCATCATCTGCTCACTGCTACAGAGTGGCTGACTTTTGTTTATTTTAATAGTGGAGTCTTCGACTTCAATTTAATTTATATCCAGTTCCAATAGCGACTGTGACTGACAAGATAAGCTTGATTTTTCCTCTGTGCTTCTTTTTAAAATTTTTAATTCTATTTTCTTTAGTTCATTTTTCTGCACATTGCCGCCACCGGGTACTGGAATAGGCCTTAATTTTTCTAATCTATTAGCGGCTTTCCGGTCTACTGGCCTTGACCGGGCCGTATATAGTTTCCCTGACTCTGAGTTGCGGACGGACAATTTGGTGAAATATGGCCAAACTGTTTGCATTTGTAGCACTGCCTATTATCAATTCTAAGAGCCCCTTGACCATTTTTGGGTACATTTTGACGATCGTTAAACCTGCTTTGCCCTCTATTGTCGTACGTAGTAGTGTTTTGGCTTTGTGTTTGATTGCTATTCTCTCTACTTGGATTCTGTGTTTGAAAATTATTCGCCGTCATACTGCAAAATTTATTAGCTAGGTGCCCGCCAATACGACATATGTGGCAATACATTTCTCTCAACTTTACTAGACAATTTTCGGCTAAATGGCCTTGTTTTTTACAAAAAGTACAACTTAATTTCTGGCGTTCCTCTTGGCCGCATTGCGTTCCTCTTTCATGACCGTAAATACATTTTTCTACATTTTTCGCAAAAAGGAGTATTTAATCTTGTCTTACAGTGTGCATAAAAATGTCCTGATTTTTTGCAAAAACTACAAACACTATCCTCTTTGAGCAGATCCTCTACTTAATTGATTTCGTTTACTTTGCAGCCTATTCGTGACTGGATTCTTTCGACAAAATCTACTAACTGACCAATGGAATCGTTTTCCCTTCCGGCTAACATTTGCTCAAGTGATCGGTCTCGCAATCCTTTAATAAAGGCATTTATCCCAAAATCCTTAAAAAATACCTCCATATTATCTAATCCATAGGTTTCTTTTACGAATTCATTCGCTTCTTTTAATAATTCCTCTATCCTGCTACAAAAAGGACCACTGGCTCACTTGGGCCTTGCCTGATGTTATCTAAATCTGCCCTTATTTGGTCTAAAGTCCTTGCTTTAGCATTATTTTGTTTTATAAATTCGCAAAATTCGTCTATTGATGAAAATTTTTTCTCCCCAACCCGCTTATGCGCCTTTCCAAACAATCTCAGCTTTATGCATTCTATTGCGAGCTCTGTGTCCCCAGGTGAGACTTCTCTCTTCAACAATTGACACCCTTGTATAAATTTATCTACTTCTATTTTAAGCTCTGGGCAAGATGTTCCTGAAAAGATTGGCACTAGCAAGTCAACTACCTTTTTCATTTCACTGACTAATGTTCTCATTGAAGACACGTGTAAGTGGCTCGGACGATTATATTCTCTGACTGCGATGGGCTCATTTACTTTTGGAATGTTACCGAGGTGTGAAACTCTCTTTTGTGGACTGTTATCTCTCAAACTATTGTCATTTCTTAGGTTGGCACCAAATTGAAAGAAATGTTCTAAATTAGCTCTCGCGGCTGAAAAATTTGAATCTGATTTGGTATGTTTGTTCTGCATCATATCAGTTTTCGGTCTTAACTGATTTGATTGACCTGCTGAGGGTTGAGGCGGGGGTGGCGGTATTTGTGTAGGTGTTGGCTGTGGAGTCAACGAAGGACTTAATGAATGTTCCCGTGAATATTCTATTTGACTTGGAGTCAGTTTTGAGATTTCGATACCAGCTTCTGATAATTCTTTTGATAATGGTGTTAAGTTACCGGTCGCTTCGTAATGAACTGTTAATTCGTTATTGTTAGACATTTGAGGACGACCAACGTTACTATTTTCGTGGTTGGCACAACGTAATCTCTCCTTCAAATGCTCTATTTCTGCTTTTTGTTCAACGATCGTTTGTCCATTTTTTTCAAATAGGTTTAACTGTCCTGCGCTAAAATTTTCTTTTAATAAAAGTTCCCTTAGTCTGTCGTTTTCTGGTTTTTGTTCTTCTAAGGATGAATCTGAACCCGCTAACGCGTCCTTTAATTTTTTTTTCTGTGATTTCAATAATTTATTGCTAAGCTGTAATTTTTCTAATTCTTTTTCGAAAGCGTTACTCTTTTTATCACTTGCGCTTTCTCTTATATGTTCAAGTACTATGTCAAATTTCTCTTCTTGAGTTTTACCTTCTATTTCACTGCGAACTGAATTTAAAAATGATCTTTTCTTATTTACTGACTCTAGGACTTCCCACAATTGTCTAAAATAACTACCAGTTTAACGTTCATAAGTGAATACTTCTTGCTTTAAATTTTCTATAATTGCGCTATTTCCTTCCATTTGAATTTTAATAAATTAATATGGCTTTTCATGTACTTACCGTGCTTGTGATAGTTAAATTCTATGTCCGATGCGGCGGCTTTGATGAATAAAAAGTTTATTTCGCGGATAATTTTTCGCGGACAATTTTCGCGGATTTTATTTTCATGGATTATATTTTTTTTTTTCGCGACGAAAAGTACTTTTTACTCTTTAATATAAAAACAAAAGTCCATTTAAAGATAAATTCGCCAAGGATTCTTTATTATCCAAACAGGGAAAACCATGCGCTCTATAAATATAGCAATACCTGTTAGCAGTGCCTGAACACACATCCAACAGTTAGCAACATTTAATAGTGCAACAAGGCTTACTCTTGCAGAAGAATTTTGATTGAATACCAAGGACTATTTCTCTTTTTAATGTCCCTAAAGGTGCAATACTTCGCGGACGAGATGTTGTACTCGTAGGACGTCAACTACTTTGAGTAGTTGTAAAAACCGGCTGCGCCAATAATGTTGTGAGGATTTTTCCGAAATCCCTCACTCGCCTATCGGACCGAATTTTCTAAAGGAAACGCTTTTTAGTTTTATAATTTATCATTATTTATTAAACGATTATCTACAACTGTTAACTGCAACTTATATTTAGCAACTGATTTCAACTGATTCTTAGTTTAGAATACAAAAGCTTATATACTAATTATTCTATATATTTAAACCTAAGTCTGCGCTCTGCAGACGCTGATTTGTTCTTAAGGAACGGTGTCATGGGCCTGCTGACGCATGCTGATCTGTGCAGGTGTGCTTCCGGGTTTGTTGGTCGTTTTGTTCCCACGAACATTCGATTCTCATATTCGCATAATTCGCATGCTCGGCGATTCTGCTTAAGGTCACCTATGTTGTAAAGTTGCACTTGGCACGCTTGTATGAAGGTCCAAAATGCCAGCTTTCATTTTTGGCCGTCTGCCGTCGCTAGCGGTATTTCGTAAGCTACAAGATGAGCTGCTCTGCTGTTTGACTCATAACAACTTCATTAAAAACTTTTTACATTCGTCTGAAGAACAATCAATTACTTAGTATATGGCTCGACATTTTTGAGAGTGAAAATTATTTTAGTTCTCTCTTTTAACTTTTTTTTTTAAATTCGTCTCAAATACGATCAACTACTTATTTAATATATTTAAACTGTTCAACATTTTCAAATGGCTCACTTTTTTTTCCCCCGAAAACTCATTTTTTTATACTTTTTTTTATACAATTAATTGCTTCTTGCCTATATTCAGGATGATCGAAATTTCGTTGCTCACTAAATACACTAAAATTATTTTATTAGAAATAAGCAAAATTTATGTAGAAAAATGCAACTTTCTAGTCAATAAAAAGCAGTTCAATCAAAACCATTGAATTTGAATGTTAGCTTCTGGATCGACGCTCAAGTGTGTTCGTTCCACGTTAATAAGAGAATTTGGTGCCTGGATCGACGCTCAAGTGTGTTCGTTCCACATTAGAATTTAATTCTGTACATGGTGACCCCGAAAATTCAAAAGAATCTTTTAAATTCGAACGCGTAAACGTAAAATCGAAAAATCGCAAGTGAAATTAAGAAAAGTTCGTCGCGTTTTTTAATCGCATAAAACCATACGGAGTCGAGAGGATATTCATCATAATCAACATTTCATCAACGATGGCATCAATTCAAAGGCAGCAGGAACTAGGTTTCTTAATCGACAGAGTTATTGCGAATTCCAAAAAAGATGGCAAAGACCGCAAGACACCAGAGTACCTGGAAGAACGTATAAGACGACTACAAGAGCTGGCAAATGAATTTCATTGTAATCATAAGGAAATTCTGGCTAAAAAAGAAGTCGCAGCGGAAGATGACTATTTCATGGAAAATTATTATGACAAGATGAACGACTTGGTAATCCGGTACATCAAAATAATGGAAGGTCTAAGCATGGAACACGTTTTAATGGATGGCAGTGCTGTAGGTGGTGAATTCGACAGTCGCGGGGGCGCAGGTTCTACAACGAAGGTGCAACAATCCAAATCTCAACCAAACACGAATGAAAATGGAACTCTAAGCACGAAGACGCAGAAGTTATTAAGAAACCAAAAGGCATTAGTTAAGGCGCTAAATCGCAACATCGAAGAGATCAATGCTCAAGCTCATATGGAGCATCCAAATACGTACTACATGTTGAAATCTGGCATCCTGGAAAAATATTTGTCGGAGTTCACTCAAAACAATGACGTCCTCTGGGAATCCACAACGGACGACCACATTCTTGAATATACACCAGAATTATTCTATGAAATGG
Source organism: Chlorops oryzae (assembly GCA_020466095.1). Taxonomy (NCBI): domain Eukaryota; kingdom Metazoa; phylum Arthropoda; class Insecta; order Diptera; family Chloropidae; genus Chlorops; species Chlorops oryzae. The sequence goes on along the minus strand of CM035808.1, from coordinate 70,214,507 downwards.
AGTCGAAGGGGGCATCAGTTCTAGTGGAGCTTCGACAACACATTCCAAAAGAGGATCAGGCAGCTAGACCACAAGAATCATCGAATCATCATGACAACGAGATTCTTCTGCCCAGAATTTCTGTGCCGACATTTAATGGGAACTATTTGCAGTGGATGGCCTTCAATGATCTATATACTGAGATCGTTCACACAGCAAATATCAGCGATGCAAGAAAAATGCACTATTTAACCCAAGCTCTCGATGGGGAACCTAAAAAACTAATACAGCACCTTCCAGCGGAGGGAAATACACTGCGGCCTGGTCCATTTTAATAAACAGGTACGACAACCAAAGGTTGCTTGTTACAACACTGCTGAACAAGTTACTAACGCAGCCAACCACTAAGTCCGAGTCGTCATCGTCCCTCAAGACATTGCACGACGTAACACATGAATGTATGCATGGCCTGGCAGCGCAACGCCTTCCGGTTCACTATTGGGATACAATTGTAGCACATATTGTTCTCAAAAAACTTGACTAGGCCACCCAAACGTCATTCGAGCAAGGCCTGAACGACAACAGGCGATTGGTTACTCTTGAAGAAGTATTAAAGTTTCTTGAACGCAGGTTCCAATCACTAGAAGTCCGAGGAAAAGGCGACTCGTCTTCCAAAACAGTTGCTGCATATGTGGAGAATGACAGCAAATGTAAGGTCTGCAACAAAGACACTCATCCGATCTACCAATGTGGCAAATTTACAAGCTCAACGTGCAAAGAAAGGTGGCAGTTGGTGAGTCAGCATAAGCTCTGCGCGAACTGTCTTAAACCAGGACACTCATCCAATAAATGTAAACGACAACACTGCACCAAGTGTACCAAAAAACACAACACGTTACTTCACGCTGAAAAATCCTATCAGACAGCAAAAAGGTCAACGGAGCAGGATGGGGCTAAGCAAACTGACACAGCTCAAAACAATAAGAACGCTAGCAAGCAGCCTGACGTCACCACGGCCAGCGATACAACAAAGGTTAGCGTGCTCGCCAACAGCAACGAAATCAACGAACACTACGTATTACTTGGAACAGCCTTAATAGATTTGGTAACAGCTGATGGACAACGAATTGAATGCCGAGCTCTATTAGACTCCTGCTCCCAGGTCAACCTAATTACGGAACGGCTATTAAAGAAACTAAGAGGAACTACCAGAGCCGACCCAACGTGTGTAGAGGGAGTCGTAGTAACAGAAAACACGGTTCTTCATCGCACCACAATTCATCTGAGATCAAAATACAACAAATTCAGTGCCACCGTAGATGCTCATGTACTTCCAAAAATAGTCTCCAACCAACCGTCTCACAAGATACAAATTGACGATTGGAACATTCCAAATGAGTTAAATCTGGCGGACCCCACTTTTTCTAGGCCAGGACGTATCGACTGCTTACTAGGAGCGGAACTTTATTTGGACCTTCTTACAAAAGGCAGGAAGAGGCTATCCGAGAATCTTCCAACACTCCAGAACACGGTTTTTGGATGCATAATTGCAGTCAGTATCACCAGTCCCCACTCCAATATAGCCACATGTGGAGTGTGTACAACACAGGAGCTTGAGGATACTATTTCGAAATTCTGGCAGCTTGAAGACACACCGCACTCGAGCACGTCGCTTACAGAGGATGAACTACGCTGCGAATCTCTTTTCACAACACACGACGAGGTCAAACGCGGGAAAATATGTAGTCAAGTTGCCTCTCATGGAGCATCCATCAGTCTTGGGGAAGTCAAAAGCCATAGTATACAGCAGGTTCATGTCTTTGGAGAGGAGATTGACCCAAAATCCATCACTAAGAGCACAATACACGCACTTCATAATGGAATACGAAAAATTGGGGCACATGACTTAAATCGACCCAAAGCAAGAACTTCTTACGCATTATTCCATCCCTCATCATTGTATTCTCCGACCAGAAAGTACAACTACAAAATTAAGAGTAGTGTTTGATGCGTCAGCTAAGACGACAAATGGATTGTCACTCAACGACATCATGTACATCGGACCCACTGTCCAATGCGAACTCTTTTTCCTCCTGCTACGTTTAAGAGTTCATTAATATGTTCTAAAAACAGATGTGGAAAAGATGTATCGTCAGATATGGGTCAATGAGGACGATCGGAAACTGCAGCTGATAATGTGGAGGAACAGCCCGACTGAAAATCTGAAGTACTATCAACTTAATACAGTGACATACGGAACACGGGCGGCTCCATATCTCGCAACACGCTGCTTGAATCAATTAGCCGATGAATATCAACACCAATTTCCTCTTGGGGCAGCATCACTTAAAGCAGATTTTTATGTAGATGACGGACTTTTGGGCGCAGACTCTTTGTGAGAAGCTCTGGAAATGCAACAACAACTAATTGATGTTCTTCAAAGAGCTGGAATGCAACTCCGAAAATGGTGTGCAAACAGTTCAAAATTACTGCATGGGATTCCCACAGGAGACCAAGAAATTGACCTTAATTTTGACTCTCAAGAAACTCAAGCCACCAAAACCTTAGGTCTGACGTGGCTCCCCAAAAACGGATGTTTTTTGCATAAAAACACACCTGAAAAGAAGAACAACGACCACTAAAAGAAGCATGACCCGCATTTTGTACCCATTAGGATTGGTCGGTCCGGTAGTGGTTACTGCAAAAATTTACATACAGCAATTATGGCAGCTTCAAATCGACTGGGACTCGGATCTTCCGTTGGAAATTCAACAAGGATGGATGCGGTTGCAAGATGACCTGCCAGCACTGGACAATGTTAAAATTTCGCGACACGTGCTTAGTCAACAAGGTCAGCTGAACATACAACTGCATGCTTTCGCTGATGCATCCGGTGCGGCAATCTACATCAGGTCTGTGCAAAAGGATAAAACGATGAAGCTTAACTTACTTTGTTCCAAGTCACGCGTGGCACCACTAAAGCAGCAAACGATTCCACGTTTGGAACTATGCGCCGCCCTGTTAGCAGCTGAGCTAATGACAAGAGTAAAAGGTGATTTGAACTACCAAAATTAGGCAAGTTACCTGTGGGCAGATTCACAAATCGTGCTTTCATGGATAAACAATCATCCAGGCACGCTTCCAGTTTTTCTTGCACACCGAATTATAAAAATTAATCAGTTGACGATGCCAGAGCAATGGCGACATGTGCCATCCAAGCAAAACCCAGCAGATTTGCTCTCAAGAGGAATAAAACCGAGAGAATTGGCCACGTGCCATATGTGGTTCTTTGGACCATTATTCTTATATGAGCCTGAGCCTAGGTGGCCACCTCCCTTCAACAGGGAATTAGTCATTGAAAACAGTCCAGCAACGGTAGCCATAACGTCAAAACAGGCAGACTTGGCAGAGGACCCACTGGTGTATTCAATCCCATCCAGAAATTCATTTCTCTATCTCCAGAGAGTGACTGGATACGTACTGCGATTTTCAAAAAATTGCAAAAAATCTAAACATGCTCGACCAAAAAATAAGCAACTGTCACCGGCAGAGCTAGATGCAGCATTGAAATTAATAGTACGCCAAATTCAAACGTCCGACTTTCAAGATCTACTGAAGATCTTACGAAAAGAAGGAAAAGTACCAAACTCGAACTCCCTTAATTCTCTGGATCCATTCTTAGATGAAGAAGGAATAATCAGAGTAGGCGGCAGATTACAAGCATCATCTCAACAATATGACACGAAGCATCAAATGATCCTACCTGGAGATGATCCCATCACGAAATTGCTTTTAGAAAAGATGCACAAGGAGAATTATCATTGTGGACCCTCAGCACTGCTCGCGTTCGTCAAACAACGATTTTGGCCACTTAAAGGCAGAAGCTTGGCAAGATCAGTCGTTCAACATTGTGTAAGGTGTACGCGATCAAGGCCCGTTTTATACAAACAAGTTATGGGGAACCTACCACCATCACGAGTCGAACCAGCGCGCCCATTTCCACACACCGGCGTAGACTATTGTGGACCTTTCCGAGTACATTTTAAAACTCGAGGAAAGGCGCCACAAAATGCGTACATTGCCGTCTTCTGCTGCTTCTCGACTAAGGCCGTACACTTAGAACTAGTAACGGAGTTAACGACCGACGCATTTATGGGAGCTCTCAAACGATTTATTGCACGCAGGGGTTACTGCAAAACAATCTTTTGCGACAATGCAACGAACTTTGTGGGAACCAAGAACCAACTCGAGGAGCTCACAAGCAGCATCTATTCATCAAAGGCATCCGATTCCATCATACGAACCTGTAGTGAAAAAGGAATTTGCTTCCAGTTCATCCCACCAAGAGCTCCACACTTTGGCGGTCTATGGGAAGCGGCGGTGAAGTCAACAAAAAAAAACTGCTGGCTCCAAAACTGCATGAAGCGACAATGACATTCGAGGAATTAAACACGGTTTTGACTGAAGTCGAAGCAATGCTTAATTCACGGCCACTAGTTCCAATGTCCTCCGATCCGAATGATCTAAGCGCACTTACTCCGGGACATTTCCTCATTGGAGAGCCATTGAGGGCAAACGTTGATGCCGACACCGAACCAACGAAAACAAAGATGTCAACACGATGGGAAGAGGTCTCCAAAATTAAACACAAATTCTGGGAGCGCTGGTCAAAGGAGTATCTAGCTGAGCTGCAATTGCGACATAAATGGAAGGGCCCGACAACCATTATCAAGCCAGACACATTGCTAATTATCAAGGAGGACAATGTCCCCGTACTACAATGGCTACTGGGTCGAATAATAAATGTGTATAAGGGAGACGATGGAGCCGTACGAGTGTGCGATATTCGGACTCACAAAGGAATAATCCAGCTACCCGTACACAGACTGGCGCCACTTTTTCCGGAAGACAGTAGCGAAGAAAACGTCGGAGAAGAAAGCCGAACAAAGGAAACTCCTGAAACCTCAAAGGTCTCCTTACCGATTAGCATCCCCCTAAGTCGCCTTAAAAATGTTCACTCATTCAACAACGAAGTCATTCCAATCAAGGTTAGACGCATTGAACCAATCCATCTTTTCACCCTGATAGCGCTAATCCTGTTGTCTGTAGTCCTGTGCAATCCAGTCAATAGCCAGGAGTATACTTCGAGCAGCTTGGATCCGCAAGGCCTATCACCTCTAATTGGAACATGATAGTGTATTACGACCTGCAGCCATATACCTAGAGACCAAATAGACGTGCTAATTGATGGGATCAACACATTGCAAATATTGTGTGTTCAACCCAAAAACGACATAACATGCACTTTCTTCATTGAATATTTCGAAAAAATTGAAAAGCAGCTACAAACAGAACTCAATCTGCTTTCTGTCAACAGGGCAAAAAGAGGTGCTGTAGATTTGGTCGGAAATATCGCCAATTCACTTTTTGCGGTCCTCGACTCTAACTATGCCACTAAGATGTATAAGACCATCACCGGCTTAAGAAAAAATGACGAACATCTTGAGCACCTGCTCAAAAATCAAACTTCATTGATAAATTCAACGATAAACATTTTCAAAGACGAACAACTGAGAATTAAAAGCAAGTTTGATGAAATCGATCAGCAAATCGACGATTTGCGTCACGGACGGGCATCGAGTGCTACAAACAGCAAAATAGTAGTTCTTACATTGGCAATTCAGATATGCATTATTGCATCAAGGTTGCAAGGGACACATGCTTCAATTCTGGACGTATTAATTGACAGCCATCACGAAAAAATTAATCCGTTCTTATTAACTCCTGAGCAATTGGGAGATGAAGTTAAGAAAATAAAGGCCCACCTACCACCGGAATTACACTTGCCCATCCATCAGAACAATTTAATCGAAGTGTATCAGTTAATGAAGATTAACGGAGTTGTTGCGGAAAATCATGTGGTCTTCAGTATTGAATTGCCCTTAACAAATTCAAAGGAGTATAAACTGTTACACTTACTTCCGATTGCCACAGCAATAAATGGCACGCTAGCAGCAGTAAGAACAGCGACATCGTTTCTAGCTGTCAGCCCGCATAATGACGAGTTCGTTCCACTGTCCAATGAGCAAGTACAGTCATGCTTAAGTCTCAATAACAAGCAGTGGTTGTGCCCCAATATGCAAGCCACTTACTTTAAGGCATCGACCGTCTGTCAGTGTGAACTAGACTTACTCAACAACGAGAGTGACCCCAGATGCGAACTACACTGGTCGAATGATACGATTCTTTGGCATCAACTTAAACAGCCGAATAAATGGATCTACGCGACAACGAGCAACGTTCGCTTTACGGCTGTGTGTAAATACGAAAATCAGCAATTTACACTTCAACATAGCGGCATGATCCACTTCCGATCCGACTGCACGATCAGGAACGATCTGATAACTATACAGAGCCTCAAAAGATTTGTGACTTCATTAAACGCAAAAAATAATAAATTTGAAGAATTAGTAGGACGAGCGCATCAATTTGATATCAACTCAACCCAAGTAACGGCGTTCACAACACAGTTTAAAGATTTAGAAATTATTCAACAACAACTAGCACTAATCAACGCATCAAGCTTTCCTAACACAACAAACGCCACACACAACCACAGCCTAATCATCACGTAGCTGTGAGCCTAACAGTTCTTCTAGCGATCATAATAATTTCACTTGGCCGCAGACTGAAGCAAATAAAGGGATTACCACGTCATGTGCCTATTCCAGCACCACGATCAATTGAAGACACCGCATGCTAAGAATCTGTGAATTAGCTTTGAAATATTAATTGTCACAAAATTTAAAAAATTTCCATTAAACACTTACTACTCCATCTTCCAATGGCCTTTATTGCTGATCATACGTGTTTGTAAATCCGCTACATGTACTGTTAACGTAAAAATGTAAACGAAGAATGAAAAATCAAGGCTTGGAATTCTTAGTAGACTATAAGCATGACTTTGATCCAAATTTTTATGCAAACTCAGCATTGTGCAAAAAAAAACCAATACAAAAAAAAAACAAACAAACAAACGCCAAAATCTGAGCTGAAGATACGAGTGAGCAACAGAGTGAAGTTTTTTTTAATTCTTAATTCAAATATCTATTCTCCCTACGAGGGTTGATCAAAATGTCATTGAATTTAACAATTCAAGGCGGGCAGTATGTTTGAGAAACATATTGATCACTTTGTTTTGCATTGAACAAGCATATCGAATTCGGCACTCAGAATTGCATAACAATATGATTGTATATGAGGTTCAGACGAATGCAGTTCGCGTGGGAAACTGCATATCAGCAAAATGTAAGAAAAGCTAACAAACCACCGCGGCACATGTCACTGCACGTTGCTCACTAAATACACTAAAATTATTTTATTAGAAGTAAGCAAAATTTATGTATAAAAATGCAACTTTCTAGTCAATAAAAAGCAGTTCAATCAAAACCATTGAATTTGAATGTTAGCTTCTGGATCGACGCTCAAGTGTGTTCGTTCCACGTTAATAACAGAATTTGGTGCCTGGATCGACGCTCAAGTGTGTTCGTTCCACATAAGAATTGAATTCTGTACAATGCTGAAATGCACGTATATTTTCGTTTAGACGTGGGGTAGTTTGTGGTAAACGGTAAGGGTTGGTAGGTGGATTAGGCTTAAAAACGTTTTCTAGGTACTTAGCAAAAAGACGAGCTTTTTCTTCATCCTTTCTAGCCCAACTTCCAGTGTTGGTACGCAGGGGTGATACGTTTATTTTGGGTGCCTTCACCTTTTTGTTTGTTTTCCATAGAGAGTAGTTATTTTCGGCTGTTGGGCTCAATTTTCGTGTGAAGTTTTCTAAATTAGTTCTCAGATCATTATCAAGAGCTTCTCTTAGGCGCTTAGTTGCTTGTGTTAAGTTGTGCTTTGCGGAGGGTGATCTTTGACGCTGCCATTCTCTTCGTAGGCGTCTTTTTTCTCGAACAAGGGTTTCGATCTCGCTTGAAGTATATCTTCGAGGTATTATTGGGTTTCTGATTGATTTTGGGGTAGCGTGAACTGCGGCCAATATTATGATATCGTTTAGTTCTGTTATGGCTTCCTCAATATCACTTTCGCTCCGGAGGATCGTGTTCTCGTTCAAATGAGAGCTAACATATTTTTTAAACTTGAGCCAGTCGGTTTTCTTTGTTATAATTCTCCCGGGTTTTTCAGTGAGTGTGGGTACGCCCATCATTGTTATTATAATAGGGGAATGATCGGATGACAGATCGAAGCTGGGTTCAGCATGTAATTCGCTACGATCAAAGTTTTTGCTGACTGCAAAATCAATGAGGTCGGGTTTTTTTTGCAAGTCGGAAGGCCAGTAAGTGGGTTGACCTGTTCAAATACAGTCAAAATTTTCACGTCTATTTATTATAAGTGAATATAATTGTCGCCCTTTGGGGTTAATTAATCTAGAGCCATAGTGTGGGTGCTTAGCATTATAATCCCCAGCTGCTATAAATTTGTTGCCAAGCTTTTGTAAGTACTCTAAAAATTGTGTACCAGTAACAGAAAATCTCGGTGGGCAGTAAACTGCACTTAAAGCGATAATGCTGTTACCATAATGCAATGAAATAGAGGTTGCTTGTAAGTAATTTTGCGAAAATGCATCCATTAAATTGTGTTTTATTCGAGTTTTTATCAAAACACCAGTGCCGCCGTGTGCCTTTCCATCTGGGTGATGAGTGCCATAAAACGTATAATTTTTAATAGTAAAATTATTTTTGCTTGTAAGGTGGGTTTCACTGACGAGCATTACGTCAATTGAATGTAATTCAAGAAATTTTTTAATTTCAAGCTTGTGTTGTCGAATGCCGTTAGCATTCCAATGACAAATTTTTAAGACACTCATTTCTTTGCAATTAGAATTTGCATGAGTTGGCTTTGAGCACGCATCATCTCTTGCAGCATTGATTGCACAGTTGAAGTGAACTGCATCATGCAGTTAGTAAAATTCGAGATCATTGATTCCAAATTTGATATGGCACCTTGAGGGTGTACCGCAGTGTTCGACCTGACAGCGTCAGCGTACGAAATAGTCATAGGAGTACGACCAGGATGTGCTGCTGCCGCAAAAGATGCTTGAGGTTGGGTCGCAGTGTTAGACTTAACTGCGTCAGCATATGAAAATGCTTTGCGAGGAAGAGCAGCTGATGCTGGCCCTTGCTGGCTTGCCAAGAAGTTCGGAACTTCTTGGTGAGTTTTCCGCTTGGGTTGGTCTTTTTTTTTATTGCCATGTAGATTGGGCTTCCACGATAACTCGCTTTATGGTTACCACCACAGTTGCTGCATTTTCTTACATCAGGGTTGTCTTGATCAACTTGACAAGAGTTCGAAGAATGCCGATCTCCACATGTAGCGCACACGGGGTGAAATGTGCAATAGTTTTGCGTGTGACCATATGCTTGGCAATTAGAGCATTTAACCGGTCGTTTCCGCTTATGAGGCTCTTCGATCGTAATTTTGCAGTGTAGCAAAAATTGCAAATTGTATATTGGGTGGACCTCGTTCTTTTTTAGTTTTTGAGAGGTAGCTGAAGGATCAAGCTCAATGCGATATAGGGGTTGCGAAATATTTTGTTTGTTTTTAATAAAAACGGTTTTCGTTGGAAAACCTGCAGCTTGCAGAGCGCCTTTGATCTCTGCTGGGTCAACTGAGGGCTCGATGCCTTTTATTACTACCACTAAACCTTTGCTTGCTTTAAGCTGGTAGGTATAGTAGCTTTTTTTGAGTGCATCAAAGTGATTCACCAGGGTACGATGGTGGGTTTTCCGTATAAATTTGTATTTTAGTTTCTTTCACGTTACCCCTTTTAATGGAAACGACGTGAAAGTTGCTACTGCCAATGGAACGAGCGATAGTTGCTACTAGAGCGTTGGAATATTCCTCACGCAAGTAGATTGGGGGAGGCTTGATTTTCTTGATGGGGTTTGGTGTAGATGATTCATTATCATCTTTGCTAGCATGCAGCGCAAATCTATTTTGGCTTGGGATAGTAGCAGTACTCGTTGATGCATTGGGTTTCAAAACTTTTAGAGCTTTCTGTCCTTGCATTTTTTGGAGACTCAATTTCTGCTTAATGTTCACGTAGCGATCCATGCCTGTCTGTACTGCCGACCCTTTTTGCTTTTCCTGGACGCCAACGTTTTTTGCTGGCATTGGACGCTGGCATTCACTTGAGCAGAGCGCACGGCTGAGCTCTGAGCAGCAGTTTGAGCAGCAATTTCGTTTTGTCTGCTGTGTTCTTCTTTTGACTTAGTGTTTGTCAGTACGTCGGTTGTTTCTTCGTTTTGCAGTAATGCTGTTGTTGTTGAACAGGTAAGGCTCGCAGTAAGAGCAAAAACCGTTGACGTTGTAGCTGTGTACTTAGGACTAGCAAAAGTATTAGTTGGCGTACTTACTGCGATCGAGCAGGGAGTATTGGAGCTTGTAGGCAGAAAGGGTAGTGCATTTACTGCATTTGTTTGCTGCGGTGTGCGGGAAAGCTTGTCTGAAGTCACCGAGTGAAGGTTCTGCAGAGCATTTTGTTGTTGGAACGATTCGGTTACACTGTGCGAGCGACGTCGGCCGCACGGCGGCGAACGTTGAACACTTATTTTATTTTCAATTTTTTTTTCTTCTTTCTCTTTTTTTGTTTTTTTTTCACGTACACTTTTCGCGCACTAGAAGAGTCACTGTCTCTAATTTTTTATTTGATTTTTTGTACTATTTTTATTATTATTAATTTAATTTTGATTTAATTCGGTTGATTTATTTATTTTTTTATTTTTTTTTATTTAATAATGTTTAATTTTGTGTTTGTTTTGTGTTATGTTTATATTTTTTTTTTTTTGCTTTTCTTTTTCTTTTTTTACGAAAACTGCGGATCAAAGTAAAAACGCGTCCGACCGAATCGAGCGCTTGAAATGTCTTCATATATATTATATGAGTTGTATAACGGATCTAGATAGCAGTGTTGATATTTCCTTAATGGATAATTCACAGAATGAAAATTTTGAAATAATATTGATTTCAGATCTTCCCACCAGATAGTACTATAGGTCTAACTGTCGACGTCAAAAGGCTTCTGCCGCTAATAAGAAACTCCCCATTAGGCAGGGATAGGAAACTCAACTCTTTCGAGAAATTCACCAAAAAGCTACCAACAAAAACCTTAAACAGGAATAGGAAATTCAACTCTTTCGAGAAATTCACCAGAAAGCTACCAACAACAATACGGGCAGACAAAAAGTGGCACTATGATGCCACTTGCAAGAAAATTATAAAAGAAACACGGCGTCAGCTCTGTTTTTAATATTGCTTGAAAAGTTCATAATTGAAACTTTACTAAATGTATTACGATATGTTTTTGCTCAATGTGCACGAATGTGTTCATTTTGTAATAAATTGACAAATATTTTTGACTACGGCTACGAATTTGATTGTACATAGAATTCAGTATTTTTGCTGAAACAGTGTGATCAAAAAGTAAAGTGGACAGGGTAGAACTAAAAAACAATTTATTTTTCTCCTTGATATTGAGTTTCCTTGATTATTTTTATGTTTTTCAAGCTTTTCATATTATTTTATGAGTTTGGTAGATATTTTATATGTAATGTACTCCAAAATCTCCCAAAAGTAAAAATAAAAGTGGCAACGCATTTCACCACAGCAGAGCTAAAGATTTCGCTGCCATAGCATGCTTCTCTTTTCCTCGTGCTATATGCATATGTTGAAGCAGCGTAGCTCTAACACATTGCAGGGATTAGGAAGAAGAAGAGTTAGACCTATAACTCTATATGCTTCCCACGACTTCATCAACAACACTAGTGACGTACACATCTTCTTTAACACCAACAACATACACACCGTCAGCAATTCCAACAATATCGTCATCATCATCTTCAGTTTCCGCGATATCATTATCATCATCATCAGCTTCCACTACACAACCACCAATTTTTAAAAAGCCAAAACCAAACAAGAAAGGGTGTTATAGTCAGGCGAGCCTGAAAATAAAATACCCGACACAGACACACATGTTCATATAATTTTTGAACCACGCCTAAAAAACAGGACCACTAAGAAAGAATATTTAAGAGGCTTTAAGGCCGTTAGGGACCCCATATACCGACTAAACACCGCCCCTTTTCTACGCCCACTTTTCCATTTATTTGTGCAATCCTAATCGGAGGCTTAAATATACGCTCAATTTCAAAGTTTCATTGAAATATTTCGAAAAAGTCCGATTTTGAGGCAGTTTTGGGATTTTTGTGACAGACCCTAGTACTGGAGGTACCCTTAATAATGGACCGACCAAGGAAATTTTTTTAGGAGGATGTTTGTGGCTACAAAGGCAGCATAAGTACCCTTCTTCTGCCACGCCCAATTGTTAAATTTTTAAAAATCGTATTACTTGCCTTGAAACATGTTCAAATATCAAATTTCATCAAAATATGTTGAAAAACTTCGATTTTAGAGCAGTTTTTGTGATTTTCGTAACAAACCTAGTACTGGAGGTACCCCTAAAAATGGTCCGGTTGGGTCCATTCTCGAACTTGTTCTTATTCATGTCCCCGTGAGCACGCATACCAGATTTTTCCAATATAGCTCAACTCATTCGATAAGATAACTGTATACAGACAGACGGACGGACATGTCTAAATCGAATCTCCTGGTGACGCTGATCATTTCTTTATATATTTTGTATGGTCTATCTCGACTGGTTCTGGGTGTTACACACAACCACACAAACGCAATATACCCTCGACACAGAGTGTGTCGGGTATAAAAATGGTGGGTTACACAACTTTCTCGATAATACCTCTAAAAAAGATGAGGAAGAAATTAATGAATTAGTAGCCAGATTCTTTTTCGGATGCAACATTCCACTCAACGTTATTGAATCAAAGTATTTTAAAGATCTTCTACAGAAACTAAGACCAGCTAATCCGAAAGTTTTACCAAGCAGAAAAACACTGTACGGCACTGAAGTATATGCAGTTGTTTCAGACAACGCTGCTAATATGATTAGGATAGGCAAAATCGTTAATATCTGGCATAACAACTGCAGTGCCCACGTCGGTAATCTGCATGCTAAAAATATAGTGGATAAAGATACCGCAGACAAAGTTACAAAAATTTTGAAAGAGTTTCGCCACCCAGACCTTGAAAAATTAATTGTTGAAACAGGTGGTACTAAAATCAAAATCCCTGCAGAAACTCGTTGGTGCTCTATGCGCGATTCTTTCCTGTGTTTGAATAACGTAAAATTCATGCGCCAGTTGGTTGCAGACTCATCGCGAAAAGCTAAAAACGACTTAAGAAATCTCCTATTTGATGATATGCTTTTTGAAAGGGTTGAGGAGGAAATCGCTTTACTGGATCCAGTTTGCGCGTTATTAAATAAGGTACAATCCTCAAATTGCTGTGTAGCCGAAGCTGTTAATTACTGGTAATCATTAAATGAGCCTAATAGTTTGAAAAAAATATTTTGTGACCTCAAAGATCAAGCTCTTAATATATCGCACCCTGGCAACTAAAGTGGCGCAACTCAAAATTTGTAATTTTTCAGAAAACGCGATAAACAAAATGAATCGCAGTGTCAATCAAAGCAAGAAGACAGGCATTATGGCTTTGGTTCGGCCTTTTATAATAAGAAAAACTGAATGGAATTTTTCCTGCAGGTAGCCAGGTGACTTAGGAACAAGATTCATAGCATAACTCGAAATTCACAAATTTTGAGTTGTGTCACTTTAGTTGCCGGGGTGCGATATATGCCCTCAGTGCATATTTCTTAAGTCCTTTTTATGATAGGGAAAAGCTCTCTACAAAACAAACAAATTCAGTTACAAGTTTCCTTTTCGCAAAGTTGACTGGTGAAGGTTTGCGTGAATTAGGTGTGTTTTTGAATCGCAAAGATTATTTCAATGTGTTGCTGTCGAAAGATTTAGGCAATGATGCTGGATTGTTTTGGCGCATGGCGTCTTTAAAATATCCATCATTGTCTTCTCTGGCTGGCAAACTTATAAACATACCGGCTTCATCTGCTCAAGTAGAAAAGGTTTTCTCAAACTGGAGGTACATACATTCTGATATAAGAAACCGACTAACTTTTGAACGTTTAAAGAAATTGATACACATTTATTATAGCTTGAAAATCAATTACATGCCTTGTGATGATAATTAAGTATGTAAATTTTCTTAAAAATAAGGATTTCTTTTATTTTTTTGCTTTAAATATATACACATGTTATATTTATGTTTTTCTGAAATAAAAAAAACATTTATGAACAAACTCTTTGATTTCTTCTTATTTCTAGTATGAAAAACAGAAAAATATGAATTTGTTTACGTTAACTTGTCTGTTTACGTTTACATCAATTGAAATCTGTTTACGTTTACGTTTGTTTATGCGTAAACAGCAGCCGTAAACAGCGTAAACAGTTTACGCGCCCATCCATGATACATATGCTTCCACTTCACTATAGGGATGGGTGATATTCGATATCCGTGTTAAACGATAATCTTTATAATAACTATTACAGATTTTCAATTTTGACAAAAATCTTTTGATGGGAATTTCATTAGGGGTATTTACAAAGGCGTGTTAAAACGTTGGAAAGTCGGAAAATCGGAAAATTGCGACTTCTTAAAAAATTTTAAAACTTTTTTTACATCTTGTACAACTTTTTAAGCAGATAAAAATTTCCGATTTTCCGACTTTAAAATTTTCCGACGCCTTTGTGAATACACCTATTGATTTCAAAAGTATCGTGAGTACTTTGTTTTGGCAACTTTGAAAATTATGATAGACTGTTTGATTGATTAAATCTTCGTCAGACCGTTTTAAGCGAATTTTATCGCGAGCTTTAAATTTCTTTATCTTCGATGTCTGATATCGGAATGTCGATATTTTTATAACCGATGCCCATCCCTATTTCACAAGATTTTGGTTTACTGGCAAATGACGTCAAACTCACCATATGATTAGTAAAATTGCAACAAGACCGTTTTTTGCGTAATATTAAAAATGCATATTTAAATCCCAATTTTAACAACAAATACGAAACGTATTCCGCAAATATTTTGCTTTCTATCCTATAAAGCTATAAGGATTCAAATGAGACACTTTCTGAAAATCAGTCAGATATCCTATTGTACATACGATCAAACCGAAATAACGCCTGCATGTTTAATTTCGGTTTTGGGCCGAAAGTAAACATTTAATCGAAAAAACTAATTAAAGCATATGCATGATTTCTGTTTCAAAGCATAAGTATAGATACATAACTAGAAACGAAGTTGTGCATGCATAAAAGCTTTCCCTCAAAAGATCGTTATATCTGGGGAGAGGAATCCCCGCTCTCTTCTCTCCAACAAACTGCGTTCTTAGGAGCGCTGTGACACTTTCTTAGCCACCGTTTTACTAATGACCACATATTCTCTACTGGGTTGAGGTCAGGGCGGCACCATGAAATAGCGCATGTCCGAAATATGCATTCGCATGAACAAATTCCGTTGAAACCCCAAATTTTGAATACAATCAAACCGAAATAATGCCTGCATGTTTAAATTCCTTACCGAATAATAATTTTGGACCGAAAGTAAATATTTAACCAACAACGAATTTAAGCATACGCATGATTTCTTTTCGAAAGCGAAATTGTACATGCGTTTAAAAACGAATTTGTGTATTCAGATATAATTTCGCTTCAAAGCGAACAGAGATATTAAGAAAAAACCACTTAAACGACGAAATGGCGGCATCTAGCTAAGAGAGAAAATTTTTTTTTTTTTACATTATAAATTATTTCTAGTAAACTTTCAATTTAGCTGGTGACAAACGAACTTTTTTTTTCTTGTATGGGGGTGATACGCCCTCATGTACACGCATGAACGAGGCATTCATGCAAATACTTTTTAGATCTGTAAACATGTATGTATATGCATATACTTTTCGAGTCATTTTGATATACAGGGTGTTTCCCATAACGGTGTACATCCGTACATACAAGCCTAGAGAATTGGCTTTCAAAACGCTAAAAAGTTTTTTTTTCTACGATGAACCGTTATCGTGGGAGAATTTTTTTTTCTCGACTTACTGCCTAAAAATTTTAAGGCCCTATAACAAGGGTGCATTCGCGACCCCCCCCCCCCCCTTCCCACCCATACGATTTTTGGTTCGTCTTGACCCCCTCTATCACCACCCTTCGGATGTTCACCGTTATGGGAAACAACCTGTATATATGTATATAGGTATAAAGATATTATTTTTAATTTTTTGACGAAGTATGTACACTAGGGTGATGACTTTTTTTGAAACTCTTTTCCTGTATCATAGTACGATGAACTTTTATTAAACACTGCATAAAATACTAATTTTAAGGTTATTTGGTAAAAAAAAAATGTCACGCACCAAGTCATTTGAAAAATATTATTTTTGATTTTTTTCAAATTTTTTAGGTTACTGTAAGCAGAGTCGCTCCTAGAGGGGTCAAATGTAAGACCAACTCCCATTATTTTTTTATCCCCAACCATTTTTCCAAACAAACCTTCCCCCTATCTCCACTCCTTAAGGGGGATCCCATACAAAAGTATTTTTTTATGAATTTTCCCCCCACTGTCCTAACTAGCCCCACAGTGCCCCTAGAGGAGTCAAATGTATGACCGACCCCCATTAACTTTGTCCCCCTAACATTTTTTTCCAACATACTGACCCCCTATCTCCCCTCCTAAGGGGGGCACCCATACAAAATTACCTTAATTTTATCACAATTTCATACAAAACGGCTGTAACTACAGTCAAACCCCTCCTAGGGGGATGATATATACGACCGACCCCCATTATTTTTTTATCCCAAACATTTTCGTCAAACATACCTACCTTCTATCTCCCCTCCTTAGGGGGGTCCCCATACAAAATTAGGCTTAAATTAAAGAAAAATGCCTCACGAACTTCAATCTATAATATAGATGCCGTAGGAACAAGAACGAGCATGTTCAGTATGCATATTCGAAAAATTTATAAAATTACCTTTTAAACCAGCCTAATATGAAGAATATTGGATTCGTTTTTGGTATGTTTTAATAATATGTTATAATTATTACCTTTTTATAAAAATGAATTTTGGGTTCCCATCCCCTAACTGGCCAAATAATGAGCCTAGTAGAAAAAAAAAGATTTTCGATTCAAATGCCGCAAACCTCAATCTATGATGAGTTCTTTGAGACTATAACCATTAAAATCGGTTTGTGGTTTCTATTCATAAAATTAATTCAAAACAAATATTTTTTGAAACGCATTATTCACTGTTTTCACGTTCGTTTCTTAGGTCTTTGCATATCTCTCTCGGTCTGGATGCATGCAATGACTCAAGCCACGAACGTGAAAACAGTGAATAATGCGTTTCAAAAATATTTGTTTTGAATTAATTTTATGAATAGAAACCACAAACCGATTTTAATGGTTATAGTCTCAAAGAACTCATCATAGATTGAGGTTTGCGGCATTTGAATCGAAAATCTATTTTTTTCTACTAGGCTCATTATTTGGCCAGTTAGGGGATGGGAACCCAAAATTCATTTTTATAAAAAGGTAATAATTATAACATATTATTAAAACATACCAAAAACGAATCCAATATTCTTCATATTAGGCTGGTTTAAAAGGTAATTTTGTAAATTTTTCGAATATGCATACTGAACATGCTCGTTCTTGTTCCTACGGCATCTATATTATAGATTGAAGTTCGTGAGGCATTTTTCTTTAATTTAAGCCTAATTTTGTATGGGGACCCCCTAAGGAGGGGAGATAGAAGGTAGGTATGTTTGACGAAAATGTTTGGCGTAAAAAAATAATGGGGGTCGGTCATATATATCATCCCCCTAGGAGGGGTTTGACTGTAGTTACAGCCGTTTTGTATGAAATTGTGATAAAATTAAGGTAATTTTGTATGGGTGCCCCCCTAAGGAGGGGAGATAGGGGGTCAGTATGTTAGAAAAAAATGTTAGGGGGACAAAGTTAATGGGGGTCGGTCATACATTTGACTCCTCTAGGGGCACTGTGGGGCTAGTTAGGACAGTGGGGGGAAAATTCATAAAAAAATTACTTTTGTATGGGAGCCCCCTTAAGGAGTGGAGATAGGAGGAAGGTTTGTTTGGAGAAATGGTTGGGGATAAAAAAATAATGGGAGTTGGTCTTAAATTTGACCCCTCTAGGAGCGACTCTGCTTACAGTAACTTAAAAAATTTGGAAAAAAAATCAAAAATAATATTTTTCAAATGACTTGGTGCGTGACATTTTTTTTATCAAACAACCTTAAAATTAGTGTTTTATGTCATCTTTAATAAAATTTCATCGTACTATAATACAGGAAATTTTTTTTTTAAAAAAAAAACCCTTAAAGTCATCACCCTAATGTACACATTTGCTTGAAAAATTTATTTATTCATGTTAAGTGAATTGTTGTGTCAAATTTTACCCGTTTACCTTCGCAATGCTATTCCCTTTCCCCTTTCTTTTTTTTTGTAAAAAGTTGGAAGATCATTCCTTGCTTAAGCACGCTTTTTTGTTGAAAAGCTGCGCTTGAAAAAAATAGTAAAAAACATGTAGCTTTAAAAAAAAAAATGCAAAAAAATGAAAAAATATGGTTTAATCGTTGCTTTGTGCGAAATTTAAAAAATCCGTCGGAAACTGTATTGAAAATCAAAATGATCTGTATCTTGATTTGAAAATAGCCATTGTTTTTTTGGTTTATTATTTATTCATCTTATTTTATGTTCGAAGGTTTGCTACCAAATTCCTTTTTCTGCCTGACTTTTCCCTTGTGCAAAATGTTCCCCTTGGAAAGGTCTTCTACATCAATTGTCTCCACGCCTATTGCCTTAAATAAATCTACTCCCAAAATCCAGAAAAATTCAAACAAGCTGATTCTATCTTCCTCTTTATTTATAATGTATTCATCATCTAGAATATCTTGCCGTAATGTATCATTTAATCGGGCCTATTACGGTTGTCGTCGCTATTGTTGTCGACGACTTAACAACGATGTCCGGCACCGCAGAGGAGAACAAGAGAAAAATCTTTTACAGAGTACCATTTATTCCCAAACTGATAGACACCCATAACTTAGCGCAACTATTAACATCAGAGAGCATCTCATTTGGACACCAACCAAACGAACCTTTAAGCCGCCAAATATTCACAAACACCAAAACAAAAATTTATAAAGAGAACAAGACAAATGTGGTTTACCAAATAAGCTGCAAAGGGAAAGACGACGAGAATTGCAACAAAATATACATCGGAACGACTAAAAGAGCATTAAATATTCGTTTGGGAGAGCATAAAGCAGACATTAGAAAAGGAAAAACAACAACTGCTTTATCCCAACATATGATTGACAACAAACACACAGCTGACTTCGATAATTCATTAAAGGTTCGTTTCCACTGGTCATTTGTAAAGTCATTTTGATGTCATTTCATGCCATGTACTGTCATACCAATAGAAACGATGTCTTTTTTAGGACACAAAAGCCGAATGGCACGAATGATTTAGAAGTGTCATACGGAATCATGAAATCAGTGGAAACGCAGTAGGGACGGTGTTTTTTCCAAATGACGACAATGCCATTTGAAATGACGACGCAAATCGCTATGATAACATGTTGTTATTGAACTGACTCAATGACACGAAAAAACTAATTTAATTTTTAATCTATTGAAAAAAAAATGGATTCAGAAAATATTTCTGAAGCATTACTTTCGGGTGGAAATTATGAATCTGAATTCATCGACCAATTAAAAACCCCTGCAAAAAAACGTGTGCGGAAGGTAGGTGCTTGGTCGGTCGAAGAGAGCGAACGCTTGATTGGAGAAGACAAAAAGCGGGAGTTTTTGTGGAACAGTACATCATTAGAGTATCGGGACAAAAATAAGCGTCAATTGGCTTGGGATAACATCAGCAACATAGTCGGTCAAAGTGCCTTTCTTTGCCGCACACGATGGGAAGTGATTCGCAATGGCTTCAGAGTCAGTTGAAATTACAACTATTTGTTTGTTGTCATGTTTGGTAGATCTTTTCGGTTGATTTTTCAGACTGCTTTTCAAAAAATGCAAGCGACCCACAGTGGACAAAGCGCCGGAGCAACAAAGAAACCAAAATTTTTTGAGTCGCTCCAGTTCTTAGTTCCGATGCTGAAAACAATTTGCAAAACAAAAAAATCAAATTTGGAAACGGTTAATTTATTTGGTGCCAAAAACGGATGTGAATTGCCACGGCACTTCGCCTTGTGGTGAACTAAAATAATCTTTAAATTTTTGACGAATGGCAGTGGCATTGTCTGTCGGTTTCCCCCCACTCGTTGGCTGTAAGGATTCCATAAGCGTGTTAACCTCCTTTCGCCAGTCTCCCAAAATTATAATGCCATCGACTTCATGATCAAAATCGTTTTGCCTTGCGTAAATAGATTTTCTTTTCATGAGAAAGTTGTGAAGGACACATATGGCGAGAACAATATTCATTCCATTTTCGGGTAGAACTTCCATTGTTCTTCGCAAAATCCGAAATCGAGCGGAAGCAATTCCAAACGCATTTTCAATAATTCGACGCGCACGCGAAAGACGGTAATTAAATACACGTGCATTCATATCAAGATTACGCGAAGAAAACGGCTTCATTATATATGATTTCAAAGCAAAAGCTTCATCCGCCACAATAACGTAGGGAACAGCGATCGCCTCTTCCTCTTCCGCAATCCTCAGTGGTTTTGCGGGTGGTATGTTTAACAGATTGTCCGCCAATGCTTTCGAAAGAGAACAGCGATTAAATACTCCACCGTCATAATACATTAATATTAGACAAAGAAAAAAAAGACACAATACAAGACAAACGTTAGAAAGTCTTAGAATAAGAGAGAAAATAGATAAAACAATGAACAAT
The DNA here is from genome assembly GCA_020466095.1 of Chlorops oryzae. Classification (NCBI taxonomy): domain Eukaryota; kingdom Metazoa; phylum Arthropoda; class Insecta; order Diptera; family Chloropidae; genus Chlorops; species Chlorops oryzae. The sequence continues at coordinate 70,193,581 of CM035808.1, read as the reverse complement.
CAAGAAGACAAAGACAAATTAAGCGCGGTTTATTGTTTGGCTTTTAGTTGATGACATGAACTCAGACGAGCATGGTGTTTTCATGCTAAAAATTTTTTGTTAATTATTTTTTGCGTATTTTTTCAATGTTCTTAAAGTAAATGTAATGTATAATATTTAGAAAAACGATTTTTGTGATTCATGTTTAAAAATAATTTTTAAAGTTCAATGGAAGGAAAAAATTTTTTTTCTGTAAGTGCGTCGTTTTATGTTTGAAAGGGAAATATTGTTAATATTTAATTGTTTTCAGAAAAATAAAATGCCCCTGAAGATGACATAAAAGAACCGTCGAAACGTTGGGAAAGAAAAATGAATTGAAATTTTAATTTTTCAATTGCATGAAGCGAACACTGACCAAATAAGCCTAATCAAAAATAACATAATTTATCAACTTGGTTGCTTAAAACTCAAATTAACCAAAATTTATTGTTAACAGTAAAGACTCGGGGCAAAAAAAACAAATATTCTGTTCAATTTTTTATTTTTTTTTAACTCACCATATGTTTTTGAGTATCTGATGCTCTCCGATTATTTCTTCGGTCTTCATCTCTGTCTTTTTACTCCATTTTATTAAAAAATTTTGGACTAATATTGGATTTCTTATACATCCGTTAATATGCCGCATTGCTCAGCTGTCCTTTGGAGTTATCAACTCTCCCGGACCCTCTTGGATTTGGTATCACCACTCTCCAACAGTTAATAACACTAGTTTACAGAATTAAAGACTTTCACTGATCACGAAAATGTCATCCGTTTTTTTTTTCCAAAGAATAGTTTTTGAGATATGCGCAAAAACCATGTTTTTTGGTTACTTTTTGAGATTTTGCCAAATAACTCCAAAACAGATCGCCTAAATAAAATAAAATTTTATCAGTATGAAGCAGAAAACTTTCCGCTTTCCAACGATTTGTTATTTGTTAAAATCGGTCTCTTAGTTTTTGAGTTATAGGCATTTGAACTTGCAAAAAGTTGACTTCTTTGGGCTTTTTTTAATTTTCAAAATTTAATTTTAACTTTTAAGTACTAAAAAATTTTTGTAAATTTTTTTCGGTAACTTAAAATGATAAATATATGTTATTTAGCGTATATCTCAAAAACTATTCTTTGAAAAAAAAACCGGATGCCATTTTCGTGATCAGCGACCCCAATTTAGTCTAAAAACCATCATTTCGTCTCTGCTTTTTTTTTGTAAACTAGTGTATAGTTCAACTTAAATGAAGTGAATATTAAAATCATCGGTGTTATTCCGCCCACTTCGGAATTTTCCGGTGGTACACTTGACGTGTTTTGCCCCATAGGTCAGTCTTTATATGCGTTCTGAAGCCCAGCTTATGCTTTCGAAGCGTATATCGGTTATTTCCCCATCGCACTTGCGGCTGTCGTTGTTGTTACAAGCTTTGGTTGTTTACGCCAGCTGTTACGTTTACTTGATTCTGAACGCCGGTGCTTCTGTTGTTGTAATTTTTATCGCAATAAGGTACAAGAACTGTGTGTGCGGTTGTGACACCCAACACGTTCGTCTGGCAAGATACTTCTGGCGCTGATGGTTCGGCACAAATATTCCTAGGTGTGCTTTAGAGATTCACATTTTACTTTTTTGTAGCAAATACCACCTTCTTAAAACATAGATAAAACTTTTTCGAGGCGTTGCATATGTTCTTCGCTGTTAGCCGCTGAGTTAATTATATCGTCTATATAATTTCTGCATCCGTCAATGCCTTGTATGAGCTTCTCAAATACTTTCGGAGTGTTGCCGGCGCGCTGGCGCACAGTGTCGCAACTCCGTACATTTCTGGGAACAACGAAATTTGGCATGGACGTTTATTTCGATGAGATTAAGAGAATTTAAAAAAAATTACAAAAATCTGACCACCCCACCACTTACTGCCCATATAACGGGATTTTCCAAAATCGCTATTTTTGAACCGAGGCCACGCCCACTTTTTTACTACGCTCATTCAAAGTTACAAAAAAAAAACTCATAGGATCTCACCCAAATTCTATGAAAAATCATAGAAATTTGAGACTCTTACTCTTTTTTATTAAATCAAAGCACGGATTTAGTAATAATAAAATTAAGAACAAGAGACCTATTTTCTACCAAGCAAAAAATGCGAAGTGGCAAAAACAGCGAAATCGAAAGACAAAAATCATACCGAAGAAACCAGTATAAGATTTCTACATATATCTTTCATTTACGATCACTAAAAATTTCAATTTTCCCCTTTTTGTTCTATATGTAAGGCTTCCCAATTCCCCTTTCCCCTCTAGTATGTATACACACGAACGCACAAACTCATTTTTCCACTTCATTCACGACATAAATGCTATGACCAAATTCTGCACTCATTGCACGAGCAACAACATTTGCAGGCAGCGTCGTCGAATCGTGGAAAAGCATACCTCACAAACTAACTCGTAAGATTCTATATTTTTCGATTGCAATTCATTTTGGCTTACTTAACATATTTTTGATATAAATAAAGCTTGAAGTTCAGTTCGATAGCTTCGGATAGAAAGGGCGTAACTCATTATTTTGCTACTTTACAGGAGAAGGAAAAAACTTCATAAAATCGCAAAGGTTAGATATTTAAAAAAAGTTTAAACGCAAAGTCAATTAAATACTACGCACGAAATTTGTTTTAGGCTTGAATTTTTATTTTTTCTGTGTTTCGAGCAGTTTTCTGAGTTAGGGCTTTTTGATATCAATTTTCGTTCAAAACACGTGAGTTAGGTCTTTGTACGCAAAGTTTAAAATATAAATAAAATTATAAGATGCGATCCAGCACTATAATATAACCAATAATATCGGTTAGTGGTTTCTATTGATAAAATTAATTCAAAACAAATATTTTTTGAAACGCATTATTCACTGTTTTCACGTTCGTGTCTTGAGTCTTTGCATGCATACAGACGAAGAGAGACATGCAAAGACTTAAGAAAGGAACGTTCGCTATGAGTTAGGGCTTTTTTAAAAGTAACTATAACTTCGGTATTTTCAATCAAAGGTCGTCAATTTTTTTGGAGGGGGTGTATTTGAGAGTCGACCATCAGAAAATGCAAAAATCTCGTTTTAAGAAAAAAATGAGTTACGCCCTTTCTATCCGAAGCTATCGAGTTGTAACTTCAGATTGGATTTACATGCGAAACCTTTTGCTTTTCCATTCTCAATAATAGGCGTATCTCCACCGTATAAATATAGATATTGGGCACTAGCCGCCAAAAAGATTTTCGAGTCCTGCCGCTCAGCAATAGCGGGACATAACAAAATAAAACCTCTAAAATATAAGGAAATAAAAACTATAAAACCAAAATATAAATCCTTCAACGCAAAGGATAAACTACAGCTAAATTAATATGATTTTGCAATGTACAACAATTAAATGCCAGATGACCACTACATACATTAGGAATCCATAATTGTTACTTTTCAAATTAAAACTGTACAAAAAAAGTACCTACTTTTATCAACCTTCCAACAAATATCAACATCCATGCTCATTCTCGCCAGCCATGATACTCTCGTTTTTGTTTGAGAGCCCGTTCAGAATTTTTAGCAAATTTTCAATAACTTCTGAAATCATGCTATTATTAAAATTTAGCATAGTCTTAATTGTTTTGAAAATTTCCATAAACCACTTCAAATTAAAAAAAAAAACATTTTAACTTTTCGATAGCTTAAAATGAAGCCCGATATACTATTAATTTTTTTAATGACGCAAAATCGGCAAAAGGCCGTTAAAATTTCCCCTCACTGTGCTAATTTCCCACTAAAAGTATACCAAATTGCATTAAAAAAATTTTATTTTCAAAAGTGTTATAGATCACTTTATCCACCTTGCTTATGTTGATATTAATATTAATTTTGATGCTAATTTTAATATTGATGGTAATAATAATTTTTAAGTTGGTATTTATTTTAATGTCGATGGCCATCATTATTGTATTTAAATGACTTAAATTATTTATTTAAGTTTTTTATTGAATATTATTGAAATTTAAAGAACATAGCTTAGATTTTAGGATGGTTTTTATTTACAAAAATGGGTTTGTTTAAAGGCCAAAAAAATTGTTTAATTCTTTATTTGAAATTTTTAAGCTTATTTTAATCTATTTTTATGTTCAATAATAGTTTTTGTATTGATATCGATTTTGCAGTTACCCTTGTTGTCTGTGCTTAGCACTGTCCGTTTTTTCCGCTGTTGCTTCGCAACTAAATCCCACCAGCGCCGAAATAACAGGAAAAAGGAGGGCAGCACTTCAAGCCCAGCTGCTCGCACTTTTTGTCGCAGGGCTTGATTGGCAACACCATTCAGTTTTAATATAATTATAGTAACAGCCGTCTAGTGCGTAACGCGTTCACGGTTTTTTGACCTTCTGGAGCAGAGAGCTGCAACGATCACATTTTTCTTGATTTGTGCTTGATGGAAAGTTTTCATGCACAATCGATTATGACACTCAAACGAAGTGTTGCTCAAACTCGCACACACCGCATTCGAACCGATCATTTCAAGTGTCAATAAAATGTTCAGATTGTGAATGTTCGAAGCTCGTTCGGACACTACTCCGTTTTTTGCGGTGGTCAGTTTGATTGCAACTCAAAAACAAAGAGCAAAAACATTTAGAATGTGACATTTAGAGCTCGTGACAACAATCACACGAGTATGATTATAAGTTGTAGGTACATATATACGAGGACGTCTTTTGTTTTAGTTCTTTGAAATTATTTAAGCAGTGAGCATTTCAGTTGACTTACGAAAGATGTCAGATATTCAAACTGAAGTTATTAATCAAATTGCCAAAGGAGTGTATACGTTATCAAAGAAACGTAAGGGCATGCAAAAATGTACACTCATTCATTTTTTGCCTTTTGTATATTTGTATTGTTGAATGTTTGAACTTAGCTTTTGAGTTGCAATCAAACTGACAACCGCAAAAAACGGAGTAGTGTTCGAACGAGCTTCGAGCATTCACAGTCCGAACATTTCATTGACACTTGAAATGATCGGTTCGAATGCGGTATGTGCGTTTCTTAGCGAAGTAGACATACAACCATTATTATGCTTTGCGTAAAAATGAATGAACATAATAAGCATTGAGGCATGTTTGATCGTTTGAGCGAAAGTGACTCGCTTTTTGTGCGTTGATTGAGTATGATTGTTTATTGAAACACCGCATGCAGTTCTCTGTTCTGGAGCTTTCCGCTAACGATTTTTTTCCAGTCACTGTCACAGGCCTGTGGTGGTTTTTTTGAGGTAACGTCATCCGGTCAAACTGCGAGTGTAACGTCGAATTCTTGTCCACCATCAACATTAACACTCGCAGCTCCAGCCATCATATTAACGGCCCGAGAAAGGGGAATAGCCAACAGCCTCGTCAACGGCATCGGCAATCCAAGGTACGCGGTTTATTTTTATTTTTTCATCTTCAAACGATTTCCCTTTTCCCCATTATTGGGCCAAAAAACCAGTGGAGCTTATTTTTTTATGTTATTTATATTATTTTTTTTATATTGACAACTCAGTTTGGACTATTTATTTTATATGCGTCTTTGCTAAATTGATTGGTGTACTAGCCAACGATTTAAGTAAAGCCTAAACAATTTTCAAACGATTTGAATTCTTTGTGCCAATAAAATTTACGTGGAAGGTTGGATGTGGAGGTTGGTATTTGCGAGCCATTTGGTTATTTCAAGCGCAATCGGTCAAATTTCTACATCGTCGAAGAGACAATCATCGACATGACGTCTACCGCGAAATTGAACCACATTGTAGGTCTTTTAAAAAAATTATGCTCATAGAATTAGAGAAATTAGGGGTTGAATTCTTCGCGATTTAGATTGAATGCGCATCTAGCGGACTTTGAGCATCAGAAGAAAGACCTGTGTACGGTTTTAAACGAAAATTGTCTTGAACGCGGAACGGATTCTGCCGCCTTTAACGATTTATCAGCCATTATAGGAGAATGCCGCGCAATGTATTCCAAAGCGAAAGTCTATCTTAACGAGAAACTAGAGCTCTTATCGTGCCCGGCTCCGTTGTCCAGTACACACATGCCCCGCCTTCGAGAAACCGAAAGCAAAACCAGCTTTAAAGTTCCCTTGTGTGACGAAAAGGTGTTTGCCGGCGGTCATAACGAGTGGCCAGCACTCCGTGATCACTTTAAGATCTTGTATTTTCACAACTCCAGCATCGGTCCGGTTAAAAGGCTCATCCATCTTCACGATAAGATTTCAGGTGCATTAAGGAAGAGACGACTGAAGCGACTCTACAACTCCTCTCCACTGTCGCCGATAGTCTCGCCGTGATGAAGAGTCAAGGAGTCGTAAATATGGTGGATCCCATTTTGGTGCATTTTTGTGCACGGCGTTTACCTGCTCAAGCCGTTATGCACTGGGATCATTCACTTTCATCTCAACGGGAAACTTCTACGTGGCATAGATGGTCATATTGCACTAAATTGAAATTACACTCCAACTTTTTTTTTGTGGTAGTGGGACTAATATTTAATTACCAATATATGGTTAGTGGTAGTTACCCAGCGGCAAATTATCTCCTGCATGACAATGTCATCAGTGATGTCATCGATGACATAAAGGTGACATTGTCATGCATGACATCTTGGAGGACATGTCATCGTGGAGGGATGCTGTTCATGTGCTTGCCTCTCATTGGCTACTGAAATTTAAATAAGGTTTTCGCGTCAGTTCAGCGTTAGCATGAAGTGGCGTAGATGATGAGTGCTCGACTCTGAATCCGAAGATCGCGTGTTCGATCCCTGGCTGAGGCGAACAAAAATTATTAAAAATTGATTTTTAAAAATTTTCGAAATACTCAAAGAGAGCGCAAAGAAGAGAGTTTTCAACTGACCAGCTATGGATTCTATAAATTAACATTGAGAGAGAAAAGAGCATGTGCTTCTCTTTTGCTTTTTTCGCCATCGCTCCTCCTAGGAGGACATGTCACCGGTGAAATCACTGTCCAACTCCTGTACAAATGTCATACAAAGTCTCATATGAATTGTCATGCATACCGGATCCAAAGTCACCCTGACTTCAACGATGATGTCAGCGGGACATTTGCCGCTGAGTAAGTAAAAGAATTGCACTACCACTACATGGGTAGTGCTATTTACAATCGAAATTGCACTATCACTACTTTTTAGTGGTAATTGAAAAAAAAAAATGCACAACCACTACTTTTTAGTGATAATTGAAAAAAAAGTTCACTACCACTACTTTTTAGTGCGTATAACATAAGAAGCATTAACTGGCCTTATAGTGCAGCGGGAAAGCTATTGGCTTCAGCGATGTGGTTAAGTGTATAAAGTGGGGGTTCGGCCCAGTTGTGGACAACTCATGATTAATTTTTTCGCGATAGTGCTATTTTTTTTAAAACTCCACTACATTTAGTGGTAGTGCAATTTTTTTCAATTACCACTAAAAAGTAGCGATAGTGCAATTTCGATTTCAAATACCACTATCCATGTAGTGATAGTGCAATTTCGATTTTAAATACCACTACCCATGTAGTGGTAGTGCAATTTTTTTTAACTTAACTACCACTAACCATATATTGGTAATAAAATATTAGTCCCACTACCACAAAAAAACTACCACTTACCATAGATTGGTAATTAAATATTAATCCCACTACCACTAAAAAAATTGTGATAGTGAAATGGTTAGTGCACTACAAATCTAGTGCAGTGTGCCCATCTATGCTACGTGGCAACAAATGAAGCAATTTATTTAACGCCGCACAGTGTCACGTCGCGATACATTTAAAAAAAAAAAATAGAAGGAGTAATCGTAGGGCAATGAAATTTTTCAGGAGAATTACTATATGCCTAATTAAGAAAATCATGGAATTCCGTCCACTGCCACCCCACCCCCCATATAAGGGAAATCCTTACTTCCCTAATTTTTATCCTAGAGAGTTTGAGTTCGGTACATAGATTGACGGAAACACAAAAAAGAGAAAAATGCAAAAGAATGTTTAATGCCAAGCCAATTTATAACACATTAACCCATTTAAAAATTTTCGAAGAAATAAAAAATGTGCAGAATTTTTTGCGGATTTGTAAACTTAAAACATATGTTAATCAGAAAACAAAACCATTTTTGATCATGCGCAAGCTCTATAGAAAGTATTTCCAAGATACTGTTCAAGAAATGTAGTTTGCATTAATTTTTTCCGACATTTGGGTTTAAAAATCTCCAGTTACTGTGCAGAGCTTAAAAGCAAGTAGAATTTTTTTTAAATGCTAACAACTTTTCAATGAAACTATACAAATCTTTATTTACATTAAGGTATATTAAATACATAAATATATATTGAACTTAATTCGACTCAGTCCCGGAGCATTCAAATTCTGAGTCTGATGAACAAAAAGCCTCAAAATCTATATTCAAACACGATTTACTGTCATCATCATCATCATCATCATTATTCAATAAAATGTAATTTTCCAATTTATTGCACGTTGTTTCTTTCTCGTGCCCAGTTTTCCATATTTGTAGATTTGTGGTTCAGAGGATAGCACCAAATGCTTAAAAACACAATGTTATTAGGTGTAGTAAAAAGAAATCCATTATTTTTGCATTAAATTGAGGGCTTTATTTAAGATAGTTAGAATGACCCGATTTAGGTCAAATATGCGCCGTTTTGTTCGATAACTTGTTGCCATTTTAAAGGTAATTTCATTATGCCTCTCTCATAGAAGCCCTCGTTCCTATTAGCAAAAAATTGAGACAGTCGAATTTCAGAAGCCTCTCTTGAAGCGAATGTTTCACCAGCAAAATTGTTCGCCATGGACAGGAACAGATGGTAATCACTTGGTGCCAGGTCCGGACTATAAGGTGGATGCAGAAGAACCTCCCAACCAAACTCCCGGAGCTTCTGGCGAGTCACTATCGATGTGTGTGGCCTGGCGTTGTCCTGATGGAACACAATTCCTCTCCTATTGGCCAAAGCTGGTCGCTTATGGGCGATTGCTTCCTTCAGACGGTCCAATTGTTGACAGTAGAGTTCCGAGTTAAGAGTTTTGCCGTATGGGAGCAGCTCATAGTAGATAATTCCCTGCCAATCCCACCAAACACACAGCAAAACCTTCCTGGCCGTCAATCCTGGCTTGGCCACCGTTTCCGCCGGTTCACCGTGTTTCGACCACGACCGTTTTCGCTTGACGTTGTCGTAGTGACCCACTTTTCATCACCAGTCACCAACCGCTTCAGATATGGGTCGATTTTGTTGCGGTTCAGCAGCGATTCGCAGATGGAAATTCGGTCCATGAGGTTTTTTTGCGTTAACTCGTGTGGCACCCATACATCGAGCTTCTTTGTGTATCCAGCCTTATTCAAATGGTTCCAAACGGTTTTTTGTGCAATCTTTAGCTCTTTTGCAATCGAAACAGTGCTAACATGACGGTCGGACTCGATAATTTCCATGATTTTATCGACATTTTCGACAATTGGCCTTCCAGTGCGTGGTGCATCCTTGACATCGAAGTTACCGGAACGGAATCGACGAAACCAAAATTGCGCATGATTGGCTGTTACAGTATCAGGTCCATAAACGCTATTCACATTTTCAGCCACCTGGCTTGCGTTTTCTCCCTTATGGAAGAAAAACTGTAAAATGTAGCGAATTTTCTCTTTGCTGATGTCCATCTTTGACAAGCTCTCAAACAAAACTGAATCAATCAATCAAAAAAGTGTCAAAAAAGCTTTTTTAGTAGGAACTGTCATCTTTCTAATGCCCCCTAGCGGAACACGATCGGACTTATACAACGCGAGATGCAGATAAATAACGCCATCTATTGGAAAAATAATGGATTTCTTTTTACTACACCCAATATTTTTTCCCAGGAACTTTTTCTGACATTGTGTAATAATGTTCCTTTTTTTACAATAAACATGTCATAATCAATTTCAATCATTTGCACTTTAAATTCACTTACACTCAAATGTGTTTCGAAAGGCGACTTTAGCTACTTCGAGTATTTCGTAAGGAACCGCTCTTTGTATCGTTTGCAGCTATTCCACCGAGTGTAAAATTACAAAAAAATTACCCTCACTTTTTTTAGGCTATCTTTATCAATATTTTCATTTATTTTATTTTTGACTAATTCAGACATTTCGCCTTGCTTTTCCGTTGTTGTTTTGTGCGAACCCGCTATCCAAGCGTGAAACAAGTCGGGAATTTTTAATTCCGAGGTCACTTAAGGAAAAACTACGAACGGAACAAATTGGGGCAGCCTTTCTTTTTATTTGTTATTTAAAAATTAAACTTTATTCAAATAAATTCAACTTGTTATTGTTTACTTCAAATCAATAAAAGTTGACGTTTTATAAAAAAAAAAACTTAAAATTACTTAAGGTTACCTGGTAGAACTTACTTTATAATTTAATTTAACATACTAAACTTAATGATCGGATCACAACTCACAAGCACAGAGAAACTAAAGCACAAGTAATTATATTGAACTTCTTGTACTCAAAAACAACAATTTCCAAAACTTTAAAGTTTAAGAGCATGCTGTGGGCAATGGCTAAACATATTGACATAATTCTTTTTCATTTTTCTTAATACGAATATTATCTTTCGAAAAGGATAAAATTATTTTAACAATTCGAACCTCGATTTTTGGCATTTTTTCCGCTCACGTGACACTGTGTGACAGTTCGAGATCGCTGAACGCATTGCCAACTTTACCGCTACCACCAGCCACGCCTTCGTCACTACCAAAGAAAGTCTTTCTGGCTCGTGAGCAGCCGGCGAACGTGAGCCGCCTGTGTGGAAATGATCACGCACTACGACAATGCCCAAATTTCATGGAAATAACGATCGACAATCGTCATCGGATTCTCACGCAATATAACATGTGCTGCAGTTTTTTAACTGTCTCCCGTCACTCAGCAAAATGTACCAGCCCATAGTAATATGCGAAGTGCTATAACCAGCATCACACGCTGCTTCATGTAAATGTTTCCGCGGTCTCACCGAATGATGAATCTCGTCCGTCCTCCCGACGCCCGGCCCGTCGACGACCAGCTCCGCTGCTGCATCATCGGCGACGCACAGTGTGACGATCCCATAAAAGTTGGCGACAAAACTAGAAGCAGTGCTCGCAGAATAATGAAATTTAGTACCGGGTATTATTCTGACCCAATTAAGAAATATGTTCAATTTTATCAAAATCGGTCACGCCCACCAACAACCCCCCATACAACCCAAAAGGTTTTTTCGCAATAAAAACATGTTTGGGGCTAGAAAAATAATTGAAATTCAGCGTGATGATTACTTACGGTCAAACGCAGATATTTGAGAATTTTTATCAAAATTGGCCACGTCCACCTTCCACTTCCCATACAACCCGAAATGAATATTACACATAACTTTTTTCGCTTTGACCAGAATTTGTTCAAACTTAGAAAGAGTTTTAAAATCAACAAGAAGAAGAGATCCTAAAAGTTTCATTAAAATCGGACGCGCCCATCATCCACCCTCCATACAACTTGAAATGTTCTTGAAAGTAAAAAGGCAATATTATGTGATGAAAAATATTTTAGATTATAAAATTTGGTGCGAAGCTTCGAATTAAGAGAACTAAAAAAATTATATAGTTTCGTAGAAAATATTTAGGTTCACCGCCCACCACCCACCATCCGCCGACCACCACCCACTTCCAATGCAATCAAACTTGCAATTTTCGAAATTAATGAAAAAAATTATTTATACGAAGAATTCAAATCAAATTAAGATAATTTAGAATTAAAAATCAGAAGCTGTTTAATGTAGATAAAAAATATTTAAAAACAAAATCACAAATAAAATCAAAAATAAAATTTAAAACAAAATAAGAAGCAAAATTGAAAGAGGTAGTTAGGTGCTGTCATTATCATCTTCTGATATAAAATTGTGTTCAGTCTCATTATCTTCTCCCTCACAGTTTACAGAGGTAGGTTCTTCGATCACTATAAAAGGTGATATGTCGTTTAAACTTTTTGGCCTTTTTAGTGAGATATTCCGATTTTTTAACAATTAAAGGCTCTGATGATAGCAGCAAACGAACGAAAACATCTCTGATGCAATTACTTCTTGAGTTTTTTCAGCTACTTTCATGACGATATTTTCTTATTTCTTTATGCCTAGCTTCTAAAGCATCTTCAGAAAGCATTCCGATGGGGGGATGAAAATGTTTTATTATATCAGATCCATGAATTAGGTGGTATATTATACCAGCTATATTTGTCTATAAATAAATCATAAGTTTCCCGCAGAAGAACTTTAAAAGCGTCTACATTAATGGTGTGATTGCATGATATTGTTCTTAGAATTATATAGAAGTTTCGTATCAAGTTAACGTCAATTTTAGTGATATCAGCGGCGATATCGGCGTGTTAAAAAAAGCGACGAGCTGTGTTGCCATCGTTTGATGTCCCGTAGCCTGTTTTCACCCTATCAATAATTAGGTCCATTCGGGCTCGAAATTGCTTTTGAATGCTTTGTTAATTTTGTTCAACAATAGTTTTATTTTCATCACCATAAACTAGCCATGTTTTAATGGGTAATTTGTAGGCAATGTGCATTAAACATTCAAAAAACTATGTGAGCATGCAAAGTTGACAGCCCGTACTGGAAATATTTCTCTTCAACCGGTCGTTGTATGGCGTTATAGGAATTCATTAATTTAGGAGTTGCTCCACAAAGGTAACAATTACTGGCAGCAGCGTTTCCAGACAATACATTTACAACAGCCCCATCTACCATATTTATATTTTATGCAATGAACTGATAGTTGTTCTATTTGGTTGGTGAAATCTTTTTCTATTCGGCGTATTAGAGCTGCATTTTCTTTCTCATTAACTATTTTCAATGGTCGACATATTGTTGTTGATGACCGAGAAGTGTTTCTCCAAATTTCAGTACAAAATTTATCATTGTACATTAGAGCGGATCAAATTTTAAGTACGTATTCCTATAGCAGAATAGTATTCTGCGAACAATTTTGAACAATAATGCCAAAGAAAGCATAGGACAAAAGTAAATTTTGTTTAGCGGGATTTGCAAATTTAGGGTTTTATATCGTTTTAAGTTAATTATTGTCGCCTTTATCCATTAAAACCTTTCAAAAGGTAGAAAAACTATCACCCCTATATCTCTTTAAAGTAAAACAACTGAAAACATGCAATATTTTATTGAAGAACCCTTCTAAAATGCATCATTTCTGTTTGTTTTGCAAGCAAAAATTTTGTGGTTGCATGTGCCTAAAAATATGCTAAAATTATCTTAGTAAGATATAAAACCAAATTTTTTTTTTTTTTTTTTTTTTTTCACAACTTGAAATATTATAAGTTAATTATAATATTACAGTGTTAACCGGAGCACTAGCCTATAAGCCTTCGACTCTCTTGTGATATAAGGATGAGCGTTCTTATTTACATGTATATATGTATATAACGTTTTTAATTATATGAAATTAATTAGTTTACTTAGTGCCAAAAAATTGTATATTAGTGTTGTGTTTTCAGGATTTAGCGGGTGAAGGAAGCTTGATGGTGTAGATGTTCCAAATATTAGCCGGCGTTTGTTCGTAAGCTCAGTACAGTTGTCAAGAAAATGCTCGGCGGTGGGTGGGAGTGTATTGCAGAACGGGCATGGATTTGGGAGCCTGCCACTTAAGAGGTGTTCGTGTGTGTGTTTCATATGTCCAATTCGTAAGCGTATCATTTTTTCCAATTTAATGTGTGAGTTTATGGATCTGAGTGCAGGAGCCTTTTGGGTGGGGTTTATATCTCTATATCTGTGATTAAAGTTTCTCCAGTCGTTTTCCTTATGATTTTTATAGACCTGCCAGGAAAGTTTTAAAAGGTCTTTTTGTTCATAGTTGTTGAAGAACATAAGTGGTTGATCGCTTGCTGATTTAGCATGATAGTCGGCGAGCTCATTGCCTGTTATGCCAACGTGGCCGGGTACCCACATTATTTTAATGGTGCTTTTGTATTTCACTAGAAAATCCCGAATTTTGGCTATGGTGGAGGATGTGTTGGATATGTTTTGTATTGCACAAATAACTGAGTAGCTATCGGTGCAGATTATGTGTTTTCCATTTCGGGTGTGGGAGTACTCTGTGGCTTTTAAGATTGCTATTGCCTCGGCTGTAAATACAGAACAAAATTCGAATAGATGTCCTCTGCTGATATTGTTACCTTTTGAGTCCACGACGGCGAAGGTGGTATTGACGTCGTTTTTTGATGCATCTGTGAAGATGGGTATCCAATCATTTTTGGTCAGTTGATCGATGGTTTCGTTAAACATCTGTCTGTAGGTAGCCGGTGCAGTTGAGTTTTTGAGATGTTTTCAGAGAGATAGCTCAAAGCTGTTTTCGGATAACAGCCAAGGCGGCTCTTTTTGTTGTAGTCGTAATTTCGGTTTGATGTTTAATCCCATTTTTTTGGCCATTTGAATACATCTTATTATTGTAGAAGGGCGTTTGAATTCCCTTTTATAAGAAAAACATTTATTCGCTAGCGTGAAGGCGATTTTGTTGCTGGATTCTAGCACTTTTGGGATTATGTGTTGCTGTAGATATAGTGTCCTATCTTCAATCGTTGGGAGTCCGGCTTCTGCTAATAATGCTTTGCTTGGTGATGTAGGGAATGCTCTTAGACTGCGTCTGACTGCTGTGTGGTATGGTGGCAGAATTGTTTTCAATATCGATTTGGAGCATGAACCGTATATTGCTAGTGCGTAGTCGATCTTAGATAAAATTAATGATCTAGTGGCATTTATTAATATGGATTGGTGAACAAAACTATGTTTTGAGCTGAGAAATTTGATGATATTTAGTCTTTGGCTAATGCTCTTTCTTAATTGTATACAGTGCTCTTTAAAAGTAAGCTTAGTGTCTAGAATTAAGCCTAAGGTTCTTAGGGTTTTTACGTCAGGTATTTGGACATTATTAAATTCTATCTGTTCGAAATTACATTTGCGTTTTTTACATATATGAAGAGATGAGCATTTTTCATAAGAAATAGAGGCACCGGAGTTTTTTGACCAGTTTAAAATATCGGCTAGTATTTTGCAAAAAGTCGTTCTTACGTTTTGAGTATTCTTATTTTTAGAAAAAATTAGCACATCATCTGCATACATGATGTGTTCAATATTTTTATATTTTGATATTAAGCAAGAAATCTCGTTGAATGCCAATATAAAGAGTGTAACTGACAATGGTGACCCTTGAGGGATGCCATTGAACAGATTCATTGTATCAGATTGGGCGTTGTTTACATTTACTCTGAATCGACGGTTAGTAAGAAAGGCCTTGATAAAGTTATAGATCTTGTTACCTACTTTCCACTTAGCAAGTGTTCTGAGAACAATATGTGATCCAACACGATCAAAGGCTTTGGCAAAGTCAAGGCTTAACAGAGTTATATGGTTTTTTGTGCTAAGAGTTGTAGTAGCGAAGTGTTCTACGCAAAGGAGAGCGTCAATTGTGCCTTGACTTTTTTTGAAAGCAAATTGGTTTGGTGATAGTAGTTTATTTTTGTTTGCGAACCACATAAGCCGAGTGGATACTATTTTCTCCATGATTTTACCTAAGCACGGGGTTAATGAGATAGGTCTATAATTGCTGATAGTAGTATGTTCTTTATTAGGCTTTAGAATTGGAAGAACAATCGCAGTTTTCCATGCTTGCGGGTAAATCCCTTTATTTAAAATGTTGTTATAAAGGTTTAACAACCTATGTAGAACCAAAGGAGGTAGATTTTTTTATCATCGGGTAGGATATTCTGTCTGCTCCTGGTGTTTTGCCAGATGCAGTAGAGAGAGCTGTTGAAAGTTCTAACTCAGTGATTGGAGAGTCTATTTTTTTCGTCTCTATTGACGGTTTATGATTAGCATAATTGTATTGCAATGTTTCCGATTTTTGGGAGATAAATTCAGGAGGAAAGTTAGTGTCGTGAGAAAAATTGGACCATGTAGTGGCAAATTCATTTGCTATGTCTGTGGGATCGGTGATAGGTGAATTGTTAGAAGTTATTAGTTGGATTTTTGTAGATTTGTGGTTTCCCGAAAATTTTTTTAAATCTACCCATATCTTTTTGGGGTCACTATTAGGGTTAATTTTTTCAGTTATTATCTCAAGGCTCCTTCTTTTTGCCATTTTAGCTTTTTTTTTGAATTCAGCGTTAATTTTTTTATATTCTATGAGGTTCTCTATAGAACGGTTTTTCTTGAATTTTGCAAACAGTTTTTGTTTTCTGAATCTGAGGGCAGCGAGTTCTACGTTCCACCATGAGGCAGTAGCTTTTATTTTGTGTGAGCTAGTTTGAGGAATAGTACATGAAGCAGCAAAACGAATAGTCTTTGTGATAATACTTGTCTCTCTGTTGATGTTACTAGAGGTTGGGTAAGTTGAGGCTTTAGAGTTAGCTATTTGCTTAAAATTTTTCCACGAGGCTTTTTCTAGCTTAAATTTTGGCTTGGGCGATATAATGGTCGAGTTTCCTATAATTGCTTTAGTGATTAGAGGGAAATGATCGCTACCGTGAGTAGATTTTAATGTAATACAGTCTAATTTTGGTGCTAAGGAGGCAGAGCATATGGAAACGTCAATGTGAGAAAATGTTCGATGGGTGGAGAGGTGGGTCGGATAGCCGTCGTTGAGTACAATAAGATTATTCGTGATGATGATATTTTCAAGGATCTCTCCTCTGTAATTGGTCTTAGGTGATCCCCATAAGGGGCTCCAGGCATTGACGTCTCCAACTATAATTATTGGAGTGTTTATTTGTTGAATTATATATAGGAGGTCGTGTTCTTTAAATGATTGATGCGGAGGAATATATATTGAGGCTATTGTGAATTTTTGCGTTGAGTTTATTTCAACAGCTATTATCAGTAAATTAGAGCGAATATTGATACGTTTATGTGATATATTTTTTTTTACTAATATGCCTAAGCCTTGTGCCGCGTGCGTTAATTCTGTTACATTTGTAAAACAACCCACGTACTCATGTGGTAAGTAAGGTGAAAAATCTGCGAGGAGATGTGTTTCTTGTAAAGAGATGAAATCAGGCGAGTACTCTAATCTGAGTAGCTCAAGCTCGTGATAATTGTTGAAATAACCATTCATGTTCCATTGTAGTATCGTGAACATGTGTTGAGGAGAAGAAAAGAAGGGGAAAGATGAGCAAGCTTAGGAATAGGAAAGAGCGGGGAGAGGTGTATGTATAAGTATATATGTATATATATGTAAAGAGAGAAGGAGTTATGAGAGCGGGCGATTGGAGAGAGGGATTACGTTTCCATCTCACTTGAATCTGATTGTGGATCGGTTAGGCGATAACCGTCCAATGCATATTTATATTGCCGAAGAGAATCGTCTACGTTAATAATTCTTTTTTTTCTATTATTTATTACAGTTGGTGTTTGTGTGTAGTTAAAAGGGTTTTCGTTGATATTATATTGTTTTTGTGTACTTGTTTTTGGGATGTTTAGGTGTGAGGCGGAGGTAGGTTGCTCATTTAATAAGTTTGTGTTATTTTCGTTTGGGGTGTTCGAGGTAGTTGATTGAGTTTCAAGGAAGGAATAATGAAATGGTGATTCGTTCCTATTAGAGACTATAGGAGGTGAGGTGATTGATTTTGTCGCGAGAGTGTTATTTGTGGTGATGTTTCTTGTATTGCTTGGATTAGTAGAGGGATTTTTGTTTGTGGTATTGTGATTAGTATGATCTGCAGCCAACGTGTTCTTTGTGACGTCCGCATACAGGTTATTAATGGTGGGATTACTGTATTGTGTTTTTCGTATATTTTCCGCTTCACGCATTGTACATTTTTTTTGTATTTTTATTTTTAATATTTCTTTTTTTTTCAATAAATTTTGGGCACATTTTGTATGACGCTGGATGATCCAGTTGACAATTTGCACATTGCGTTCTCTTGCAGGGAGCGGGGTTATGTGGAGGAAGACAACATTGATCGCAGCTAGGTTGATTTTTGCAGAATTTAATTGTATGGCCCAATAATTGGCAGTTTTTACAGCGCATTGGATTGGGAATATATTCCCTAACGGTTGGTTTTCTCCAAGATATGTCTATGTTTTCTGGAAGATTATATCTATCGAAAGTTAATAGGACAACTCCAGTTGGCATTGACTTGTTTTCTATGATTTTAGTGAATTTGTATGCACCAATTACTCCTTGTGAGCTAAGTTCATTAACTATTTCTTGTTCGGGGACATTGTTTAAATAGGGCGCATACACGGTACCCTTTGTTGAGTTTAAATTTTCCTGAAGTTTGGCTTTGATTCCACAAATGCCAGGCAGAGATGTTGTTTCGATGAAGTGTTTCGCAGTGTGTAAATCTTTTACTAAGAGTAGAAGGTTACCATCGCGCAGTTCAGTTATTTTGATAATATCCTTGCTTATGAGAAGTAAAGATTTTTGCACGGCAAAGCACGAAAATTTGGAGAGTGGTTTATTGTCTTCGGTGGATTCAATTACTATGAATTTCGGATTCGGCTTTTCGGTTCTTGGTAAGGTTGGAAACTCCGATATTGGAATGAATTTTAGGTTTTTTTTCTTTTTTTTTTTGTGTTATTTGCTAGGAGAGCAAAACGGTTGTCTCCTAGCAAGGTCGGCCCAGGGGCCATGCTTATTTGTTTATTGTTAAATACTCTATTAACTCGTGTAGGAAAAACGGTAACTTTGAAAGAGGAGAAACAACGAGAATGAGAGATTTATATGGTTTTTTTTTTTAACGCAACTATAGTAGTATCGCTCCGCTTGATGACCGCTCGGTTTGATTGCTAGTCGGTGACTCATAAAACCAAATTGATTTTGAATGATTTTGACAAAGTAAGTACGTTTCAAAAAATAAAAATAAATATTCAAATACATTTCATTTTTTGACAAAGCAACTAATTTTCGATGCATCAAAGCTTAAGACACTTTCTATCACCCGATGTTGAGGTGTTCGGTCCACCGAGTGAATTAGGCGATTTGAATCTACCGACTAGTCCTAAAATATCCTTAAATACTATTAAGTCATCGGGAAATGCAGGGAAGAAAACGCTTCCCGTACGAAGCTTACACGCCAGTTGTAGCCAACAAGGTTATTAATGTGTAGAGCAAACTGCAAGTAACAATAACTAAAAGAAATAGTGTTATTACAAAGTTAAACAAACTTATTTTAAAGTACCGAAGATTCACCAAGAACAGGACCAAATCGGTCAACGTTGAAGATTTTATACGCTCGGTTAAGGATATCTTTTATATAGGCAAATGCAAGTGTGACTTAAAATATCTAAATTGCTCATGTGGTCTTATTCCAGTTAATATAAGACATTTCATCCTGGATCAAAATACTGAAAGATAACTAGCAATACCGAAACGTACAAATAATTTTTGTTTTAATAAAAACAAACTCGGCTCGAAGTTTTTCTTACGGCTTTCACTATCGATATATTTTAATATAATACGTTCTTAGTTACAGTGTTGTCATACTTAATTCTAAGGTATTTCATTTTATGCTAACTAGCCGTCTGCACTAGTATGTATGCTCAGTAGTAGTTGTTATTGATACAAGTACATATGTAGTATAATATATTCCCAACATGACTCTTAACATCTGTACTTTATCAATCTTGTCTTACTTTCTTTATAAAGTATTGTACTTCAATGTATTTTGATTTTTTTTAGGAAGATTACCACTTTTTGCAATAGATATTGCTCCTGAATTGTCCTCATACATTTTTATTGGTGCATTAAACTCTAAATTAAAAACTTCATTTAACAATCCTCTTATAAAAGTTACTTCAGTTAATGCTTCTGACAATGCAACATACTCAGCTTCGGTTGACGATTTACTTACGGATTTTTGTTTACGAGATTTCCAATAAATTACATTTCCATGCAGTCTTATAACATATCCTGATGTAGATTTTGTATCCACAGTATCTCCTGCCCAGTCTGAATCTACCAAACAATCTAATACATCTGCTTTCTCTGATCTCGTGTATGTCAATTTTAAACTTTTAGTAAGATACAAATATTTAAGAATTCTCATAGCGTATTTAAAATGTGTTTGATCATAACAATTTTGAAATCTGCTTAAATAGTTTACACTGAATGCAATATCCAGTACTAACATATAATAGTTCTCCAATCAAACTTCGATATTTTACTTGTTCATTTATCTCGTTTGCTGGTTCAAGTTTCAGATTCGTTTCCATTGGTGTTTTATAGAATTTAGCATTTTCCAATTCATATTTCTTAGCTAATGACTTAATATAATTTTCCTGACTTAAGGTCATTACATTTTTTTCGATATCATTTTTAATCTCAATCCCAATGTAATTACTCACTTGGCCCATATCTTTCATTCTAAGACGTTTAGCCAACTTAGATTTTACCTCCTGTATTTTTGACATATCCTTACTACAGATTAATAAGTCATCAACGAAAATTATAATGTATACAAGATCTTTTCCATCCTTTTTAAAGTAAAAACAGTTATCATGTTAGCTTCTCTTAAAATTTGATTTGGTCATATATTAGTGAAAACATTCGTACCATGATCTAGGACTTTCTCGGAGTCCAAACAGTGACTTAAACAATTTGAACACTCTATCAGTATCATCATGATAGCTTTCGGGTTGATTTACATAAACTTCTAACTAAATTTTTCCGTTTAAGAAAGCTGTCTGGACATCCATCTGTTCGATTTTTAATTCCTTTTGACAACAAAAAGATAATTGTATTTTTAATGTTTCCATTTTTGCTACTGGTGAATACGTATTTTCAATTTGTTCTTTTTGTTGATAACCTCTAACTACCAGCCTTGCTTTATTAATATTTTCAGATTTAGTTTTATAAACCCATTTAACGTCAATAACCTTTTTATCTTTGGGCTTGTCCACTAGTATCCATGTTTTGTTTTCCTCAATACTATTTATATCATTATCCATTGCCTTCGTCCAATTTTTAAATTCTTTGCTCTCAATCGGCTCTTCAAACGTATGAGGATCATTAACATTGCAACAGTTTACATAAACGCAATAAGTGACAAAATCGTTATTATATTTTGGGTTTGTCTTTTTCTCTCTTGAAGATTTCCTCAGTGCAATCTCCTCTCTTTTTTTCATTTCTATTTTCTTCTACTGAATTACTAGATTCATATTCGGATTCACTTTCAGTTTTATTATTAATGTCATCAATTTTTTTTTCGTTTTTAGTATCATGAATTTGATTTTCATTATCAGTGTTACCGGTTTGATTTTCATTATCAAGGTGATTATCGAAACAAACATACTTAGTTTCATTTTCCACTTCTGTATAACCCAATAAAACTCCTAGTTTAGCTTTATCATCCCATTTTGATTTTCTCTGTGATTCGGGTGTTCTAACAAAGACTCGACTTCCATATAATCTTAGATAATTAGCATCTGGTTTTTCATTAAAAAATATTTCATATGGAGTTTTAGTTTCAATAGTGTTAGCTAGTGTTCTGTTTTTTAAATATTTGGCTGCCTTGACAACCTCTGGCCAAAATTTTCGATTTACTTTAGCTTCTTTTAATAGGCATCTGGCTGAGTCCATTATAGTCCTGTTAAATCTTTCAGCTACCCCATTTAATTCGTGTACATATGGTGGACATGGCATAATATTACTTCCGTTATATCTTGCAAATTTAAAAACTTCATTGTTTATATACTCTTTACCGTTGTCACATTTTAGATTTTTTACCTTTTTATCAGTTAGGTTTTCAACTAAATTTACATATTCGACCATACACTTAAAAACTTCATTTTTGGATGAAATACAAAATACTTGAGCCAATTTACTTCGATCATCTACAAACGATAAGATATATTTTTCGCCACAATTTCCAAAAGTAGGATGTGGTCCATTCAAATCAGTATGAACAATCTCTAGAATTTCATTAGTTCGTTTGCTGTCATTTTTAAATGGTAAATTATGCATTTTTGACTCGATACAAGTTGCACAATTCATTTTTTCATTTCCCAAATTCTTAGGTAATCCATATAATAGTTCATTTTTACATATGGTATTTAAATACTTAAAATATACATGGCACAAAGTTCGATGCCATTTTTCTTTATGTCATTTTATTATTTTTTATACCTGGTAATTGACTACTGTTCACTTGTCTTGACTGTTCAGATCTTTTTATGTAGCTTGTCATTTTGTAATTGTTATTTATTTTTTCAGCAATCGCAATCAATTATCCAAATGGATTATAAATATCAGAAATTTTATCGTAGGAAATTATTTTATTTTTAACTGTGACTCTAGCATAACTTAATAAATTTTGTTGGATTTCTAGAACATAACAAACATTATTTAAAGTAATTTGAAACTCTTTTGAATCGACTTTAAACAAAGAATTTACTCGACCAATCTTAGTGGCTTTCATGACTCGACCATCTCCCAATTTCACATCAACTGGATTTTTAAAACTACATGTTCGTCCAATAATTTATCATTATTAATTATGTGATCTGTACAACCACTATCCAAAACCCATTCAATTTCATTTTTATCTTTATTTGTATGATTTTTTACCTCTGTTTTGTTGATTTCAGTAAGAAAACAAGTAAGAAAGCTAAACTCGGTCAAATCCGACTTTCAAATACCCAGCGTCCCGACATTATGAGCGCACTATGTTTTGCTTCTCTATTTGTGGGCGTGGCAGTGGGGGGCCACATAAATGATTTCCCTACACCTTTCATTTGCCTTGGTCAACCTATGTTGCGATTTTAAATCTTCTACGCCTTTTACCTCGGAAGTTACGAAAAATCTTCATTTGTGGGCGTGGCAGTGGGCGGGCCACATAAAAATTTTTCCCTACACCTTTCATTTGGCTTGGTCAACCTATGTTGCGAATTTGAAGCTTCTACGCATTTTACTTCACAAGTTACGATAAGCCCTTATTTGTGGGCGTGGCTCGAGGAGGAAGGTGTCCATTTTTTTCTAGGATATGCCCCTTTTTGTAGTTTACCCGTACACCAAATAACAGGTTGGCTGATAAGTCCCCGGTCTGACATAGATGGCGTCGCTAGTATTAAATGCATATTATTTTTATATAGTGGCAACCTTCAAATGATTCGTGTCAAAATTTGACGTCTGTAAGTCAATTAGTTTGTGAGATAGAGCGTCTTTTGTGAAGCAACTTTTGTTATTGTGAAAAAAATGGAAAAAAAGGAATTTCGTGTTTTGATAAAATACTGTTTTCTGAAGGGAAAAAATACAGTGGAAGCAAAAAGTTGGCTTGATAATGAGTTTCCGGACTCTGCCCCAGGAAAATCAACAATAATTGATTGGTATGGAAAATTCAAGCGTGGTGAAATGAGCACGGAGGACGGTGAACGCAGTGGACGCCCGAAAGAGGTGGTTACCGACGAATACATCAAAAAAATTCACAAAATGATTTTGAATGACCGTAAAAGAAGTTGATCGAGATAGCAGAAGCCTTAAAGATATCAAAGGAACGTGTTGGTCATATCATTCATCAATATTTGGATATGAAAAAGCTCTGTGCAAAATGGGTGCCGCGCGAGCTCACATTTGACCAAAAACAACGTGTTGATGATTCTGAGCGGTGTTTGTAGCTGTTAACTCGCAATACACCCGAGTTTTTGCGTCCATATGTGACAATGGATGAAACATGGCTCTATCACTACACTTCTGAGTCCAATCGACAGTCGGCTGAGTGGACAGCGATCGGGGAACCGTCTCCGAAGCGTGGAAAGACTCAAAAGTCCGCTGGCAAAGTAATGGCCTCTGTTTTTTGGGATGGGCATGGAATAATTTTTATCGATTATCTTGAGAAGGGAAAAACCATCAACAATGACTATTATATGTCGTTATTGGAGCGTTTGAAGGTCGAAATCGCGGCAAAACGGCCCCATATGAAGAAGAAAAAAGTGTTGTTCCACCAAGACAACGCACCGTGCCACAAGTCATTGAGAATGATGGCAAAAATTCATGAATTAGGCTTCGCATTGCTTCCCCACCCACCGCATTCTCCAGATCTGGCCCCCAGCGACTTTTTCTTGTTCTCAGACCTCAAAAGGATGCTCGCAGGGAAAAAATTTGGCTGCAATGAAGAGGTGATCGCCGAAACTGAGGCCTATTTTGGGGCAAAACCGAAGGAGTACTACCAAAATGGTATCAAAAAATTGGAAGGTCGTTATAATCGTTGTATCGCTCTTGAAGGAAACTATGTTGTATAGAAAAAACGAATTTTGACAAAAAAAAAAGTGTTTTTCTTTGTTAGACCAGGGACTTATCAGCCAACCTGTTATCAATGGAATGTGTTGAGTGGTTCGCAAGTTACAAGCATTTTACTGAAAACACAATAAATTCATTTGTGGGCGTGGCAGTGGGCGGATGTCTCTAATTTTTACTTAGGATCATACTCGGACCCCCATATACATGTGTGCCAAATTTCGACTTCATTGGTTAAGCCGTTTCGGAGGAGATCCGACCACGGACGGACGGACAGACGGACATGTCTAAATCGATTCAGTTTTTGATCCTGATCATTTATGTATATATTAGGTGTAGTAAAAAGAAATCCATTATTTTTCCAATAGATGGCGTTATTTATCTGCATCTCGCGTTGTATAAGTCCGATCGTGTTCCGCTAGGGGGCATTAGAAAGATGACAGTTCCTACTAAAAAAGCTTTTTTGACGCTTTTTTGACACTTTTTTGATTGATTGATTCAGTTTTGTTTGAGAGCTTGTCAAAGATGGACATCAGCAAAGAGGAAATTCGCTACATTTTACAGTTTTTCTTCGATAAGGGAGAAAACGCAAGCCAGGCGGCTGAAAATGTGAATAGCGTTTATGGACCTGATACTGTAACAGCCAATCATGCGCAATTTTGGTTTCGTCAATTCCGTTCCGGTAACTTCGATGTCAAGGATGCACCACGCACTGGAAGGCCAATTGTCGAAAATGTCGATAAAATCATGGAAATTATCGAGTCCGACCGTCATGTTAGCACTGTTTCGATTGCAAAAGAGCTAAAGATTGCACAAAAAACCGTTTGGAACCATTTGAATAAGGCTGGATACACAAAGAAGCTCGATGTATGGGTGCCACACGAGTTAACGCAAAAAAACCTCAGAGACCGAATTTCCATCTGCGAATCGCTGCTGAACTGCAACAAAATCGACCCATTTCTGAAGCGGTTGGTGACTGGTGATGAAAAGTGGGTCACTTACGACAACGTCAAGCGAAAACGGTCGTGGTCGAAACACGGTGAACCGGCGGAAACGGTGGCCAAGCCAGGATTGACGGCCAGGAAGGTTTTGCTGTGTGTTTGGTGGGATTGGCAGGGAATTATCTACTATGAGCTGCTCCCATACGGCAAAGCTCTTAACTCGGAACTCTACTGTCAACAATTGGACCGTCTGAAGGAAGCAATCGCCCATAAGCGGCCAGCTTTGGCCAATAGGAGAGGAATTGTGTTCCATCAGGACAACGCCAGGCCACACACATCGATTGTGACTCGCCAGAAGCTCCGGGAGTTTGGTTGGGAGGTTCTTCTGCATCCACCTTATAGTCCGGACCTGGCACCAAGTGATTACCATCTGTTCCTGTCCATGGCGAACAATTTTGCTGGTGAAACATTCGCTTCAAGAGAGGCTTCTGAAATTCGACTGTCTCAATTTTTTGCTAATAGGAACGAGGGCTTCTATGAGAGAGGCATAATGAAATTACCTTTAAAATGGCAACAAGTTATCGAACAAAACGGCGCATATTTGACCTAAATCGGGTCATTCTAACTATCTTAAATAAAGCCCTCAATTTAATGCAAAAATAATGGATTTCTTTTTACTACACCTAATATTTTTCTATATCTCCGGAGCTTAATTCTCCCTGTTACAAGATTTGCACAAAACTAATATACCCCGCTTACGCTGGGTATAAACATTCGAATAGCCTCGTGAATCTTGATGCTCTTGGCGGATTGGTGTAGAATTTCCACCTTCCCGATAACTCCCACTCTGTAGTCCTTTGTTTCTTCGTTGCGAATATTCCTGACCCCTGTTGCTACTTCTTCCTCTTTGATATTCATTGCCTCTGCCTCTCGACCAGCATTGATTTTGTTCACCTCTGCCTCTTCTATTTGAACTACCACAGTTCCTTTGTATGTGTCCATCTTTACCGCATCTGTAGCACTTTGGCCTGTACTGTGCTTGTGTGTTGAATGCACGCCCATATTTTCAAAAAATCATTCTGAGTTTTTTCGTGGGTTTTTATTTTTTGAAAATGGGGGAAAATGGGTTTTTTTCCAAAATATGAGGGTTTTTTTATCGATAAAATCTGGCATCACTGGAAGGGAACAACCGAAGCGAGCAAAAAAACGAAGTCACGTCAATTTTTCAAATCAGTGCTATGACAAACTTTGCAGAGGCAAGACATGTGTCGCTCTGTTTTAATTTTTAAAAATTTTTTTCGTATAATTTTTAGTTTTGCCTCAGTACAGTGTGTTGAGAGCTCAGTATGCTACAGACTAATGTCGAGGTGGGATTTATGACGCTTGTCACTTTGTTATTCTCTCGATTTTCTAATTTTAGTGCTTTGTTGTACCACTACTAATGCGCATAATGAAAACAGCCTTGTAGTAGTGGTCACCTCTGTACATGATGAAAGATAAAAGACATCGAGTCGAAAGAAAACGATAAGTCAACAACAAAAATGGCCGGCCGATGGCCGAGGAAAAGTTATAAATGGAACCAGAAAATCCATTCTTTCTGTTAAAACGAGTAAAAGATAAAAAAATCTTATTATTTGTCGATTGAGTCTACTGACGCACTCCCATGCCAAAATTTTTCTCTTTTGCAAAATATAAAGAGCCGATAAAATATATTTTTTACACTTATTTTCTGTTCATTCGTACTCGGAGCGAACGAAGACATTGAACAATTCAAGTTCGCGGTCAACCAATGTATGCTTCGGTTCTGCTGATCGAATTGAAAATCCGAGGTACTGTGTCTTTTTCTTCTCGTTTTCGTTTTGCTTTGTATTTTTGGTTTGTTTTGCTTCTTTTATTTTCTTTTCTTTTCAGAAGGGTTTTTTCAGCAAAGAGGACGGTTTAAATTTTGAATTATGTTCTTTAAAAATGCAAAACCAGCTGCAATAAATATCCATACATTTTTGATAGTGAACTAATTGTCAAGAAGTGTCTAATTTAGACCACGTATTAACAAACATTTTCAATCAGAAAATGTCCAAGTTAATACAACTGTATCAAAAGCGGTTAAGCTTTTGATCAGAAAGCGAAGAGCAAACGGTATATAGTCTCAAATAAGCGGTGACCGCTTCTTTCCGTTTACTTACAATAAGAGAAAGGAATGCAAAGATCGCAGCAGCAAATGCCATCATCCGTGTTCCACACAAATCACAAAGATACACAAGAAACACACATGTTACACTGCACGATACTTTCAGCTTTAATTATTTGTTTTTTTTTTATCCGACCGTTCAGCGTTGCCACGAGTATATTTATTCTACATTTTAATGCTCACAAACTGTTTTGTTTTTGAACCATAAAATGGAAACGTAACGTAATATATATTATATATAGAGGAAGGGCGGGTAATGTGGTATACCTAATAGTTTTTTGCCGCCAACAACTACAATTTTTATCTGATTAAAATACTGTTGAACTATTGATATAATTTGAATGTTAGGCACACACTACGTTAACTGTTTAAGCGTTGGGGCTCCTTGTTTTTGACATATTTATCAATATTTAAAAAAACTCGAATATCGGCAATTGCAAAATTTGGAGGGTAATGTGGTACACCAGGTCTGGTAATGTGGTATAGTATACCACAACACCTGCAAATAATTTTTTTTTTCTAATAAATAAGTTGTGGTTTATGTTTTATTTATTTATTTATGTTTTTAGAAAGATAAAAGATTATTTGCAAGAATTGCAAAGAAAAATGGCACTGCGATTTGGAATACATTTTTCATGAGCCCAAACGAGCTCGCATTGCAGACATGTGACCCATGCTATAATAACTGCATCGTCTCCATAGGCTTTATCGCCATAATTACACACAGCTTCTTTTGTTGGTGGAAAATCCGAAAATTTCTCACCTGTTTTGTCATTTAATATTATGTTTTCGCCACTATCGGTAGCCTATACCACAATACCCGCACTCGTGTTGATTCAAAGAAATACTGATTTTGAAGAAAGTATTAATTTTTTTTTTAACTACGATTTATACCCTGCTTTAAGAAAACAGTTTCTTGTTACATAAATGTAAGCTTCATGAAGTTTAAAAAATTTTTTAGATTAAAAAATTCAGTTTTTAGTTGAGCTAAAAAAAAAAAAACGCACACACTTCCACGCAGTTTCTTCCCAACTGATTTATAGCATGACTTGCAAAAATAAAAAACTGTCTTGCTTTCATAGTTCTATTAAAACCTGAAGCTATTAAGCGTAGTTTTGTTAACCCTGTGTGTTTAGTTAAAGAGAAAAGCTACTATACCACATTACCCGGCTATACCACATTACCCGCCCTTACTCTATATAAATATATACATGATGTAAGCTTCAGTTATTAAAATAACTAATTCGTTACAAAATTCGAGTCAAATGACAACGCTGAAGACGGCCAACGAGAAACAAAACGAACGTGAACAAGAGACAGTCCGAATTAGGAAAAATAGACTTTTGTAAATCAGAGAATTAAGTGGGATATAATATAGTACATAGTATAATACATGCATACTCGTACATAAAATCTTTAATGACGTTGTGTTGAAATTCTTGAAAATATTAATTAAGTGCAAAGACTGTCAGACCTAAAAAAAAAAGAAACATGAAAGAAATGGGTAAATTAAGGGCCAATTATACAGGGTGATTCACGAGAGCTAGTACATCCGGCGCAGGGTGATAAGGGATGTCGAGACCAACAAAAAATTGTATAGGAGGGGGAGGGGTTGGGGGCGCCGCAAATGCACCCCTGAGGAATAACAACGCTCTTAAGTTTTTCTGCACAAAGGTTAGAAAAAAAATTCCCTCGCGTTTATTTCAATACTCCAAAAGAAAAAATTCAACGGTTTTGAATAGCCAATTGCATGTGCTTTGAGGCAAAAATAAATCAAGAGTCAAAACTTAAATGTTTGATGAAAATTTAAGTGAGGATTTCTCTTGATCCCACTTTTTAATTCACAAGAATCTTGAACTTAGCGTGCGGGTAAAAAACGCATCTAGGACTTAGTAGGCTTGGCTCATTACCGAACACTTTGCATTGTGTTGTGAGCATTGATTTATGCGATGAAATGCGGAAAAGGGGTAACAGTTGCATTACATGTGATGGTGATCATTTTGAGAAGTTTGCTTAAAAAAAAAATGAAAAAAGTAACGGTTATGTTTTTTCAACTGTTTTTTGTATTTTTAATTGTTCCAAAGTGTTGAGTAATGAGCCAAGCCTACTAAGCCCTTGATGCGTTTTTTACCCGCACCCTAAGTTCAAGATTCTTGTGAATTAAAAAGTGGGATCAAGAGAAATCAATTTTTTTCTCATCGGGAAAAAAAAAAACTAGTTCGACATA
This sequence comes from Chlorops oryzae, assembly GCA_020466095.1. Classification (NCBI taxonomy): domain Eukaryota; kingdom Metazoa; phylum Arthropoda; class Insecta; order Diptera; family Chloropidae; genus Chlorops; species Chlorops oryzae. The sequence goes on along the minus strand of CM035808.1, from coordinate 70,163,922 downwards.
TTGATACCAAAAGAAAGGTAATGAATTTGTTAATCTGGAAAAAATTTTTTCAGCTGGCGTTAATTGGACCTTTTTCATACTAAAATAGCTGCCAAACTGGAAAAATTGAGTTCAAATTTCGAAATTTTGTGTTTCCTGATTTATTTTTGCCTCAAAGCACATGCAATTAGCTATTCAAAACCGTAAATTTTTTCTTTTGGAGTATTGAAATAAACGCGGGGGAATTTTTTTTCTAACCTTTGTGCAGAAAAACTTAAGAGCGTTGTAACTCCTCAGGGGTGCATTTGCGCGCCCCCCTCCTATACAATTTTTTGTTGGTCTCGACATCCCTTATCACCCTGCGGCGGATGTACTAGCTCTCGTGAATCACCCTGTATATCTATACATATAAAAATAAAACAAAATCAAGAAAACCTGAAAAAAATTGAATATATATAAATAAACGTTTTGAAAAAAAGATAACAAACAAAATAAAGAATACAAAATAAATAAAAAAAATTTTTAAAAAATGTATAACAAAAACATGGAATGTGAAAAAAGAAAAGAAAACTTTAGAAAAACATAATAGAATTAACGAACATACTTAAAGAATATATATAGATATATATCTTTATATATATATTTCTACTGCACGTGTGTATGTGACTGAACTCCTCCTAAACGGCTGGACCGATTTCAATTAATTTTTATACCCGAAACACTCTGTGTCGAGGGTATATTGCGTTTGTGTGGTTGTGTGTAACACCCAGAACCAGTCGAGATAGACCATACAAAATATATATAGAAATGATCAGCGTTACGATTTGATTTAGCCATGTCCGTCTGTCTGTTCGTCTGTCCGTATGTTTGTATACAGTTTTCTTATCGAAAGAGTTGAGATATCTCAAAATTTGGTACGCGTGCTCACGGGGACATGAGTAAGAACAAGTTCGAGAATGGACCCGATCGGACCATTTATAAGGGTACCTCCAGTACTAGGGTCTGTTACGAAAATCACAAAAACTGCTCTAAAATCGAAGTTTTTCAAGATATTTTGATGAAATTTGATATTTGATCATATTTAAAGGCTAGTAGTATTATTTACAAAAATTGAAAAAGTGGGCGTGGCAGAAGGGCGGTTTTGGAAAATTGTCTCGTATAACTGAAATTCAAATGGGACTTGAACGAAATTTGGCACTTATGCTTCCTTTGTAGCCTTGAACATCCTTTTTCGAAATATTTTAACGAAACTTAAAATTTGAGCGTATAAGTTAACACAAGATTCAAAATACAGTTGTTGTTGTTCTCTTTCATGCCTTTGGCGGGAAACCAGTGCAAACACATAGCTAGTTCCAGCTGGCTCCTAATGAGCGCATGACCAGCGCTGGTACCGACTACCCTGATTGAACGGCAGCACTTCAAATACTGGATCATATGTAACAGCTGTTATTGTTTACAACTGTTTGCAATTATAAGATCTGCTTCCTCGTTACACATGAATACGCAATCAAAACGAGGTTTTTCTGAAACATCTCCCGACACCGATATATGGGAAACACCCAAAAGAAACCCTCGCATAAATACGCCGAATCTAAGTCTCACTACAGTCAGCACCACGGTGGGCACACACCATCCAAACGCAACAATGGACACATTTTCGTGGTCAGTTTTCGAAGAGAAGCTAAATGACATCCTGCAAAAGAAACTTGAAAACGTGGCTAGGAAAGAAGATATCTCATCATTAAAAAATGACGTAGTACAGATCCGGCATGATAATGGTCTACTCAAAAGTGAACTCCAACGTCTGGAAACGAAGCTGGAAAGAATAGATCGAGACAGAAAGCGCACTAACATCGTGGTGAGCGGCATGCGTAGCAAGTCTAGTAAAACAGCGGTGACGGAGTTTGGAGATCTGTGTAAAACAACCCTGAAGGCATCTACGATAGTCAATGACAGCTTCAAATTACCTTCGGGAGATTTTGTATTCGTACTCGAATCTGTGAAGCAAGCGGAAAACATCCTCTCAAAAAGGAAACTTCTAAGGGGCACAAATATATTTATTCAGCGCCATCTAACCGCAGAAGAGAGTCGCAACAAATACAAACTTCGAATGCTAGCAAAGAGCATCCCTGCATCTGACTCAACCAAAATAAGACTGGGTGACTTTTCACTTTTTGTCAACGACAAACCTTTCTCTTGGCGAAAAGATAAATTAACTACCCGCAACCCAGAAGATGCTGACATGATGAATCGTCTATTGAAGGCTAGCGACATCAACATGGTTTGTGACGCGATGCTAAACAAGCCTGAAACAGTCTATAACGCTCGAGAAAATATACCGTCTAACAATGAAACTGGCTTCCGCTAGCAATGCGATGTGTGCCGTATAATAAGCTATAATGTTGCAAACTTGAACAGTAAGCTTAACTTTAATAATTTCTTTACATACGTTACTAAATATGATATATTTTTCCTTTTCGAAACTCACATAATGTACGATAGGCAAAATTTTTTCAACAATTTCTTCAAAGAATTTTCATTAACCTGGATTGAAGCAAGTAAAACACACAATGCGGGTAGAGCGAGTGGTGGCTGTCTTTTCGGATACAGGAAAAGCTTAAAATACAAATATTGCTTATCATCTAGACAATTGAATGAAAACTGGTATTTGAGGATGAGAATAAATAATTTGAGCATTTATCTGATCCCCAGATACCTAAACTGTACATCCTGGGCAACTGACTTTAACAGTTTTAAAGCCTTTTTAAACGAACTTAATCCAGAGTACTTTGTAATACTTGGTGATCTAAACGCTAGGACTGCTTCCGCTCAAACATTGAGTAGCAAACTGGTTACAAGTAATCCAAACATATCGATACAAAGAAATTCAAGGGATGTAAAATTGGACACAAAGGGGAAAAAACTACTAGATCTACTAGACTCAATCGGGGGACTGATCCTAAATGGTAG